>JAJPUD010000606.1:324936-335276 GCA_023553655.1 Myrmecobius fasciatus | reverse complement strand
CTCTCTCTCTCTCTCTCTCTCTCTCTCTCTCTCTCTCTCTCTCTCTCTCTCTCTCTTTTTGGCTTTTTTGCCGAGGCAATTGAGGTTAAGTGACTTGCCCAGGGTCACACCACTAGGGAATGTTAAGTGTCTGAGATCAGATTTGAACTCAGGTCCTCCTGACTTCAGGGCTGGTGCTCTATCCACTGTGCCACTTAGCTGCCCCCTCTATCTCTCTTATTTGATTTTTAAAGTCCCTTTTGAGCTCTTTTATGGCATGAACCCAAATTTCATTTTTCTTGGAGGTTTTGGATCTGGGAGTTTTTACTTTGTTATCATCTTTTGAGTATGTGTTTTGATCCTCCTTGTCACCATAATAACTTTCAATGGTCAAAACCTTTTTGTTTTCTTAAACTACTAATCTGCTTTTATCTCTTTGTTAAATAAGACTGTTTTCAGGGTGGAAGGTGCTTTGTCCCAAGCTTCAGGGTTTTGTGCAGCTCCTTTCAGAAATCCTTCTAGGAATCTGACCACAAGCCCTCTTTTCTGCCCTGGTTAAGTGTATTCCTACCCCATGTGCTGTAATATCTAGCGTACTGGCCAAGGCTGGGTCTCTGCTGACCAGGCCTGTGCTGGGACTACACACCAAACTCCTACCCCATTGCCACAGACCCTCTCCACTGACCTGAGTACTCCCTGATGTCTCTGGGCTGAGAGGTCCAGAAAACTCCAGGACTGCTGCTGATTCAGAGGTTCCACCTTACTGGGTCTGGGTAGGAGCTGGGGTCAAGGCAAGCCTGCCCTGGGATTACCCAATGGGGTCCCACTCTACTTCCACGGTCCTTTTCTGCTGACTTCTCAGTTCCTGTTTGGTGTCTCTTGGGTGAGAGGTCTGGAAGCCACCAGTACTGCTGTTGATTCAGAGGTTGGGCCTGAGCTAGGGCTGGGCCAGGGCTGGGGCTGGATTCAGGACTGTACACTGGACTGACACCTTTTCTGCTGAGCTTCTAAGTTGCCTTGGCTGGAAAATGTTCTACTCCATCTTTTTGGATGTTCTGATGCTCTAAGATTTGTTTAGCGTCATTATTTAAAGGAATTTGCAGCAGTTTGGAGGAAAGGTTGGGCAAGATTCTGAATTTATTCCACTATCTTGGCTCTGTCTCCCTGATGATCATTTCTTACAGAAGAATAATATTCCATAACATTCATATACCATAATTTATTCAGCCATTCTCCAATTGATGGGCATCCACTCAGTTTCCAGTTCCTTGCCATTACAAAAAGAACTACTGCAAACATGTTTGCACCTGTGGGTTCTTTTCCCTTTTTTATGATTTCTTTGGGAAACAGACCCAGTATGGACACTGCTGGATCAAAGGGTATGTACAGCCTAAGAGCCCTTTGGGCATAGTTCCAAATTCAGTCAGCCATTTTTAAGCCCAGATTCTATTCAGTTCCTAGGATGGGAGGTCACATTGAGTTCTATTACTTTGGGGCTGAGTTTCACTGACTGTTATTGCCCCTCTTTAACTATTTTCTGCTCTTTGCTGGAATGAATATTGTTTCATGCTTGCAATGAAGCACTATATGAACAGGCTTTCATAGAACACTTTGCTTATTGTTACAAAACCCCATCATATAAATCACAGCAGCATACAGCTATGGGATCTCAAAAGGAAGAGAACACTATCAGGAACTCATTTAGAATAAATACACTAACATTGGGACAGAAGGCGCCTTGGTATGCATGAGAGTTTCACAACATTTAATCTCACCCCATGCCCTAATCAGTTTTGCTATAATAAATAGAGATGGAGCATATTTTTGTAAGTATCTTAAATAAGGAATATTGCCTATCTACTTAAAAACATTTTATATTTTTAGAAACACCCTATGATCATTAAAGGCTGGATAGAATTCAGGAAATATGCATGTCAATAACAAGTCCATATTTTTTGATTCAGAGAACCCTCACTGCTAGGTTTATACCTCAAGGAGGTTAATTTGTACCTATTGACCAGTAACCAACATGGTTGGACTTTTTTGTCATATCAAAGAATTGGAAGCACAGAAAATTCTCACTTATTGGGGAATGACTGAACAAATTATAAAAGAATAATGTGATGAGATATCATTACACTGTTAAAAAAATAAAGATTAAGAAGAAAATAGGGCAGCACTTGAAGACTTCTATAAATTGGTATGAAGTTAAATAAGTAGAACCAAAAAAAAATATGCAATTACAACAGCAATAGAAATGAAAAGAAAAACAGCAATAAAATCAAAACTGAATACTGTATAATTGTAATGACCAATTGTAATGACTCTCCTTTCTATGGAGAATTGGGAAATTATGCATGTAGAACATTGTATTGCTGTCAGATGTGTTGATTACCTTTGCCTAAGTGCTTTTTTCCCCTTCCTTTTTTATTCTTGTTGTGAGACATAGCTTTCTAAATGGGGGAGAAACAGAAAGAAGGAAGATATTGGGAAAAGAAAGTGATGTAAAACTATATCCATAAAAAACTTTTAAAAAATAAACTTGTCAAGTCTTCCAACAGAAAAAGTATCTAAACTGTTTCATATGTTTTGTTACTGAATTGCTGTCTACATGCGAAGATGTTTTGAAAATAAATCCCATCAACTAGTTAGAGAAAAAGTAAAAGTGAATAGCAACTTAAATAACAGAATAAACGATTATACTTCATTCACTTGCAATAGCTTCCTCATGGGTACTTTAAATAAGATGTAAACTCTGAAAATTTGGAAATAGATAAAAATGACTTCTAATATCACCATTTAAAATATTAATTGATATTTTATTTTTCCTAATTACTTGTAAAAACAATTTTAGTGTTTTTTTTTCAAATTCTGAGTTCCAAATTTTCTTCCTCTCTCCAACCCCTCTCATTGAAAAAGCAAGAAATTTAACATAGATTATATATATATATATATATGTAGTCATATAAAGCATATTGCCATGTAAGTCATTCTATGAAAAAAGCAGACAAAAAAGAAAAAGAAAGAAAGTAAAGAAGAAGAATCTTTGATCTGCATTCAGCCTTTACCAATTCTTTCTCTGGAGATGGATATCACCTTTCATCATAAGTCCATTTTGGATCATTATATTGCTGAGAATAGCTAAGTTATTCATAGTAGATCTTCAGGCAGTATTATTGTTAACATTGTTCTCTTGGTTCAGTGTATCTCACTTTGCCTCAGTATATATTAAATTTTCCATTTTTTTTCTGAGAGCATCCTAATTATCATTCCCCAAAGTACAATAGTATTACATCACAATCATATAACATAATTTGTTCAGTCATTCTTTAATGGATGGGCATCCCCTCAAATTCCAATTCTTTGCCACAAAAAGAATTGCTATAAATATTTTGGCACACATAGATCTTTTTCCTTTTTGTTTTTTTTATCTCTTTGGTATATAGGCATAGTAATGGTATTGTTTGGGCAAAGAATATGCATTGTCCTATAGCTATTTGTCACAGCTACAAATTGCTCTCCAGAATTATTGAATAAGTACAGAACTTCAGCACCATTACACCAGTGTTTTTATTTTCCCACATCCCCTCTAAGATTTCTCACCTTCTCCTCTGTCACATCACCCAATCTGGCAGGTGTGAGTGAGGTAGTAGGCCAGAGTTGTTTTAATTTGTTTTTCTCTCATCAATAGTGATTTTGAACATTTTTTCATCACTATAGATAGCTTGCATATGTTGTCTGGAAACTGCCTTTTCATATCACTTGAACATTTAGGAATAGGTCTTATTTCTATAAATTTGAATCCATTTTCTATGAATTTAAGAAATGAAGTATTTAACAGAGAAACTCACTGTAAAAACAAATCTTTCACAATAATGGTTAAGAACTATATATTTTCTTCCATTCTTTTCCTATTTTCTGCCTCTTCCTCCTCCTTCCTCCTTCCTCCTCTTTTTCTTTCCTTCTTCTTCCTCCCCCTTCCTTCTTCTTCCTCCTCCTTCCTCCTTTTCCTCCTTCCTTCTTCTTCCTCCTCCTCCCTTTTTCTTCCTCCTCCTTTTTTCCTCCTCTTCCTTCCTTCTTCTTCCTCCTCTTTCCTCCTTCTCCTTCTCCTTCCTCCTCCTGTTCCTCCTCTTCTTCTTCCTTCTCCTCTTCCTCTTCCTTCTCCTCCTTCTCCTCCTTCTCCTTTTCTTCCTCTTCTTCCCTTCCTCCTTCTCTTTCTCTCTCTCTCTCCCCCCTCTTTCTCCCTCTCTCCCCCTCTTTTTTTTCTTCCTTTTCCCTGCTCATTTTCAAAAGTGTTTGACTCCTGACTTTTACCTCCCTCAAACTGACTTCCTTTTGACCTTCTCCCATTTCTACTTTCCTGTATGTTAAAACAGATTTCTATACCCAAGTGAATGTGTGTATACTATGTGTGTATATACATATACATACATATATGTATACATACATACATGCATGTATATATACATACATATGTATATACATAGTTCCCTCTTTGAGCCAATTCCAGTGAGAGGAAAGTTCATGTGCTCTCCTCCCTGCTTCCCCCTATTTATCCCTCCATTGTAAATCTCTTTTAGGACTCATTATTATGTCATGTAATTTATTCTACTTCTTCCTTTTCCCTTCTCCCAATGCATTCTTCTTTATCCTTCTGCATATTTTTAAATAATCATACCGTTCATATTTTTTGGAAATGTTGGATGCAGGAATTTTCACTGTGTTTTCTTCTGAGTATGTGTTTTAATATTCCTTCATCATAATAGCTTCCTATCAGAATATTTTTTCCTGTTTTTTGCTCATTTTCCAGCCTATTTCTTGACTTTTAGTTCCATGATAAAATGGGGCTCTACTTCCCAAGTGGAGGGTCACTATCCCAAGCTTCAGTGGTTTTATGTAAACTGTGTTTAGAGGTAATGCTGGAATCCTGTAAGTTTTTGGTTCTTCCAAGGTAGCATAATCTAGGGAAAGGTGTGTTTACTACTGTCCTATACTGTGCATTGGGAATAATCCTAAGCACTCTTTTCAATTCTGGAACTGAACATAGACCTTGCTCCCCTACAGCTGCAAGCCCTGCTATGCTAGTGTTCTGCCTTACACTGGGACAAAGACCCAGGAATGTGACGCAGATGCAAGTATAATCTGTCCCTAGTGCCCACAAAGGAATTCCAGTAAATTTCCTTCTAACTTGTTGTCTGATCCCCTTACCATCTCTGGTCTGAGAGGTATGGAAACAACCTCTACTACCACTGATTCAGTTACTTCTGGTTTTCTGGGGCTGGTCCCTGGTGCTTTACTTTTGAACTTCTAAGTTGTCTTGGGCTGGAAAATTGATTCACTCTGTTTTGGGGATTTCTGCCACACTATAATTTGTTAAGATTCTCAATTTAAAGGTATTTGAAGGAATTTGCAGGATAGCTCAGTCAAGCCCTTGCCTTTATTCTGCCACCTGGGTTCCACCTCTATCACTACTTTTGAAAAAAATAAGTTTAACATATAGAAAGCAGTCAGCAAAGGCAAAAGATCAGCTGGCAAATGCTTGACTTCCTGGGGGGAAATAATATATAACAGTTAAGGGCACTATAAGCAGTATTGCCCTACAAATTATGAAAAAACAATGAAATCATCAAACGCAAAAAATTAGATGTCAAATTCCGCTGTTATCCTAAGAGCTTTTATAGATGCAGATGGCAAGACTAGTGAAGCCCTAAAAAGATAAATTAGGAGTATTGGATGAAAGTTACAAGAGTCAATTTAGGTTTGAGGTCAGGAAAAACTTCCAAATAATTAGAGATGTCCTAAAGTAGAATGATCTACCTTGAGAGCTAGTGAGTTCTGCTTTCCTCAAGTACATCCTGGAGGATTACTCACTCAGTATGTATAGTAGGGGTTCCTTTTTTGCATGGATTAAATTAGATGTCCACTGGGTTCCTTTCCAACTCTCACATTCTGTAGTTCTATAAAATGGAACAGATTTGTCTGCATTTTTATATCAATCTATTCTTATAATGGATGACACTGGAATTATCACATTTATCCTATAATACTTCAATAACCAATGCATCACATGAAGAAATGAAACTGTCACTTAACAAAAAAGAAATTGAGAAGAACAACTAGAATAGTAAGTTTACCCAGAAGAAATATCTATTGGAGTAAAACTATTTTTAAAAGTACTCAGGAATCAATTTTCATGATGCCTCAAAAAAGGAAGGATATCAAAAGAGTAGAGAGAAATCTCAAATTATGTAGCTTTGAATAAAAGGAGATTGATTGAGACCAGCAATTATCAATGCATATATCTACTTTCTCATTATTCTAAAATCATTTTGAGTTCCATCTATATAAGTATGAAGACATTATATCTTTGATGAATATATGAGAATGCGGGGGGCAGAATTTGTAACGGAAAGCTTTGTAAAGATCAATGCTAAGGAACTACCCATACATATGTTATGCAACTAAAAAGCTTTAATAAAAAAAAATAAAATAAAAGAGAATAGGACAGAAAATTTTCTGTCATTAAATAGGTTCACATTTTCAAAATTAACCTCAAGGTATAAAGAATACAAGACCCCATTGTGATTATAGCTTTTTAATTACTCAAAGCAAGCGAAAGTGGAAAACAAAAATGAAGATTTGCAGATTTTTCTCTAGTAAAAACAATCTGATTCCATTATGCATTCTAGATTAATCTTACATTATTCTCCTCTGCACAATGCACAATCTGTTTTATACTTAAATTGGTCTACTTGATGCTCCCAATACATAACATCTCTTTCCTTTGTGCCTTTCTAGAGAACTTTCTTATAGACCTTCTATTTTCTTCTTTGTACAAATTCACATTTTTTGAATCAAATCTCTGAAAAAAAAATTTTCTATCTTTGGTAAAATCCATACTCACTTATAAGATATCAAATGAGATAACATATATAAAGTATTTTTCAAATTTAAAGTGCCAGATAAATGATAGCTATCATCATGTGTGTGTGTTTGCATAAACTGCTAAGTTGATATATAATATAACATATATATATATAATTTATAATATATGTGTGAATGTAATATATAACATGCATATTAATGTAATGTATAATATTAGTATAGTATATAATGTTATGTTATTTATAAATATAAGTATGTTATATAAATATAATGTATATAATATACCCATACACACATCAACCTAGTGGTTTATGCAGCTCCAATCACCTCAATAATTGATGCTGGGGCAGCTAGGTGGCACAGTGGATAGAGCACCAGCCCTGAAGTCATGAGGACCTAAGTTCAAATTTGGTCTCAGACACTTAACATGTCCTAGCTGTGTGGCCCTGGGCAAGTCACTTAACCCCAATTGCCTCAGCAAAAATAATAATAATAATAATAATTTATGTTAATTGGTATATTATATAATGTTATATTATTGGTAAATATAATATAAATATATTCTGTAAATATAATACATATATTATACACAACCTAGTAGTTTATTCAACACCAACCCAACTCATTAATTGGTGTTAATTGGGCAGATTTTAAGATGCAGTTCCATGGGCAACTCATTGAGTTTATTAGCACATATATCTTGAATAGACAATTTGTATATCATTAAATGGGGGAAGATTTATACACAAAAAGATGGAAAGTTGGGGCAGGGAATATCTAGAGGATAGTCTGTTCCAGGTCATGATGTTTATGGAGTTGAACAGAAGTTAGCTGGAAAACTCTAAGCCTTCTAAAAAAGAGAGATTTAGGGAGGAGCTTTTTGCCCTATCTTCTAGCCCTCAAATCAGAGGAAACAGACAGAACAACTGATGGGAAAAATCTTTAACCAGAAATCTAAAAACTCCCCAAGTTACTGCCTTGGGCAAAATAAACAAGAAAAATCAGCACTTCATACAATAGATTCTGCTTACTTTAATTGGTTTTCAATAGCTTGGTACAGTAAACAGAGTTCCTATTAAAAATAAGTTTGCCTTTTTTGGCAATACAAAGAAGTGTAGTCATCTCTTCACCAGCAGGATGCTGTACTGATCAATCATTACTTAGATTTATAGTAAAGCAATTACAATTCATGTTTTCTTCCTCTGCTTTTCTCTTTCAAACTAGAGGGTACAGTAGAGAATTTCAACTTTATCAAACTAGATGGTGCTGAAGGATAGTACCTTTAATTGCAGCAAAATAAAGCTCTCTCCCAATTAGCAGGCTCCCACCTTATCATCAGCTAATCAGTAAATAAATACTTCCCCACCCCCTCCCAATAGACAACCTTCCAGGCATAGCTGCTGAAGTCTTAATGTCTGGTATTCTCTTAAGTACTTTTCTTACTGTATTCTTTACTTCCGTGATCCTGACAATGATGCTTTACTCTCTCTAGTAGCTTAAATCACAAAGTCCTGCTGATCAGTGACATCTTTCCTTTAGGAATGAAAACTTGTGAAATGCAACTTTCTGTCACTTAGGAAATTAACAATCCTTATAGCCTTCAAAAAGTCATTTTATATTTATCACTGTTTTAACTTATTAAGCGTTTAAAAAATAACATGCTAATAATATGAGGAACCACAATGTCTTAAAGTAGCAATAATTTCTTTATCACAGTGCCTGACACATCATAATCACGTTTAAAATGTTGGCTGACTAAATGCCCTCAAACTGTCCATTCCTTTCAGGGGCATTTAGATTTGTATCAAGACCTTCAAGTCAGTGTGGTGATTCACCTAGCACTCATTAAGTGACAGGATTCTGTGCTAAACATTAGAAATGCAAAAAAAAAGTGGGGGGCAAGAAACAGTTCCTTATCACAAGGAGCTCACAGTCATGGGGGAGACTATGTGCAAATAAATATGTACCAACAAGTTCTATATGGGATAAATTGGAGAAGCTCAGCACAGAGAAGCCCCTAGGTTTAACAAGGAGAGGGAAAAGCTTCATTCAGAGAGTAAGACTATAGATAAGACTTGAAGAAAACAAGAGAAAACTATAAAGCAGAGATAATGAGAGAGTTCTATTTTTAAGGAACAGGTCATAAAAGTGCCTGGACCAGGGAAATGGGTTCTCTTGTTCAAGGAACAGCAAGGAAGTCATTATTTTTGTGTTACAGAATATGTGGGAAATATGTAATATGGAAGAAGACTGGATGCTTAAGAAGTGGTCAAATTATGTAGGGTTTGAAAAGCTCAACAGAGAAATATTTTTTTTAATTCTGGGGCAATAAAAAGCTACAGAAGTTGATTCAATGGAGGAAAACATGATGAGATTTGTATGCCTAGTGTCTGTCTCTCCTTTTATTTGCCTAAAACCTGTTTCATCACAAGTGAATTTTATGAATTTTCTTATAAATAACTTCATTTCCTGCTCCTTTTAGCTCCAAACTCTTCATATGAAAGGGACAGCAACTTGTATTCTTCACTAGTTTATTTGATCCTTTTCTTTTTTATATAAATTTATATTCTGAACTTCTCAGAAAACAACTTGTTCAAATAGGCAGTACCATATAATGGAGAAGGGGGAAGACATTGAAATTTGCCATTTCAAAAATTTTAACCTGATATATTTAACTTGATGGTAGTACTAAGGAAGTATGTGCTTAATAAAGGAGATGGAAATATGTAAGCATATCCTCTTACTTCTTTGCAGACTGTGTTTGTGGAAAGTAACTATAATATCAGACATTCCAATATGTTTAAATTTGGTGAATTTTTTTTGCTCATTAAGAAAAAATAAGATTATTTTCTTAGATTGGGAAACAATATAATTGCATCAGTAGGTGATGTAAAAGCAAAGGACATCAGCTTTTAAAAAATAATTAAAAGGGTCAGCTAGGTGGCACAGTGAATAGAGCACCAGTCCTGAAGTCAGAAGGACTTGAGTTCAAATGTGACCTCAGACACTTAAAACCTCCTAACTATGTGACCCTGAGCAAGTCAGTTAACCCCAATTGCCTCAGGAAAAAAAAGTAATTACAAAAGGAGATGGTCTAGTCATTAAGTGGCAATGAGGGATGAGAGATTGGAGGGTCTCATATATGCCCATTAAATGCTGGAAAGATCTAGAGGAAAATTTCAGTTCATTTGCTTAGTAAGATTTATAGGTAGACTAGGATAAAAGTCATATAGGATGAAAAGCCATAGATGAGTATGGACTATTATTTGTCCTAGTGAACAGAATACTCCAAATACTTAAGTTCAAATTGTTTTTAACAAAATTCTAAATAAGCTAGAAATGGCAGTGGATGACCTTTCTTGTTATTTGAATGGTTTTAAAGATGACCATAAAAATATAACTTAGTTTATCTTTATACCAACAGTAGATACATTTCTAAAATATTTATTCTTTGTGCCTATGATACCTCTTGTCAT
>JAJPUD010000606.1:294725-324926 GCA_023553655.1 Myrmecobius fasciatus | reverse complement strand
AGAGAGAGAGAGAGAGAGAGAGAGAGAGAGAGAGAGAGAGAGAGAGAGAGAGAGAGAAAGAGAGAGAGAGAGAGAGAGAGAGAGAGGAGAGAGAGGGAGGAAGAGAGAGAGAAACTTACCAGAATTAGTATCTTAAAATTTTTGTTCCTAAAAAATTACCATGGGCCTCTTTGAAAAAATAAAAAATTAAAAATATTCTTTAGATTAAGAAGGTTAGAATAGACCATGTCCTTTATGGTTGATAATCCTTTTGCTGGTTTTCCTAGAAAAGTTTCCTAGAAGACAAGAAAAGATTAGGCTTAATTTTAAAAATAACTCTTGAAGGAGTAAGAAGAAAATAAAGGGTTTTATTGTTTCTTTGTTTTTCCCTCTCCCATGTTCAAAAAGTTTAAGGCTTGGGTTGGCAGTCTCTTTTTTGTTGTTGTTTCTTTTTCAGATTGCTTGTCATTCTTTTAATGGTATAAATTGAAGAAATACACCAGAGAATAGCATTTGGTTTATTCAATGTCTATTATTCGTAAGACCTATATGAATCAAGAAGTTAGGTACCAGCAAGCCAAGGGCAACATAGGCAAATGGAATAAATGCTATATTTTTATATCTGATATGACCTTGAGGTTAGCCAGATTTTAAAATTTATACAATATAAAATGAAAAGATTCATGTATTTATTCCTCTACCATCAAAATATTTTCAGCCCTTTTGTTAGATATAGATCTCTGAGCTCTACCAAATTTCTTAAAGGAAAAATAAAATAATATTTAATGAAACAGGATAAAAGAAAAATTACATTATATACTTTACTGAAATAAAACTGAGTAAGATTAAATAAGACTTTACAGATTGCCTCTTTTGCTTTATAAGACAGTAAGCTATAAATATTTGGTTGGAATAAATATATTTTTGTGGAATTTATAAAAAAGTATGATAGATCATGTCCTCTGGGAGGAAAAAGTCATCTGTAATGGCCCTATCTCTACTGATTCCTTTTCCTGCAACCATACTCTGGTCTCTTCTATGCTAAAAACCATCATAAAGACCCTATAAACTCTCAAAAATTCATTATACTCTTGATGCCCTTGCCTTTTGTGAATCTCTTTCCATTTAACTGTTTCCATTTAGTCTGATGAGCCACTAAAGCCTTTTACATGATTCATATTCTTTCTCCAGCTTCCTAAATGTGGTTATCCCTTATTCTCCTTGACCATTCTGAACTTTTTAAATTTCACCCAACCCATTCCTCTTGATACTGCCCTCTCAACTTCTTTAGTTTTATCACTGCTACTTTGAAGTAACCTTTTCTAAAATTTTATTTGCAGATTTTAAGATATAGATGAACCTTAAAAGCTATTTAATCCCAATTTTTTGATAAAAGACTCCCCTTTATATGCTATTTTTGACAATTTGCCACCTAACCTCTGCATAAAGACCTTCAGTGAAAGAGAGAACTCATAACCTCCTATACTTTCTCATTGTACTTATGATTGGCCACAATTTTGGAGACATATTTTTTATTATATTGACCTAAAGCCTACTTCCCTACAAATACTACCTAATGTTTCTACTTTTGTCCTCTTTGAGAGGTTTAATCTCACTCACATCCTGGATTTCACAATTTGAAAGTACTTTTTTCACCTTGCCTGCTCTCCTTCTTATTGAATGACTCTTCTTAGAATTTCCATTTTTAAGAAAGGCAATCATGTCAGCCATCATTTCATTTCTCTGCAGGATATGTTCTTGTCTCTCCCAGATTTTCTTTACCATGTCCCCAGGTATAGTACCATCACCTTTGCCTTGTTTCTGCATTTCACCTTCCTTCAGGGTTTATGTGATGTCTTCCCCCATTAGAATATAAATTCCTTGAAGCCAGGGACAACCTTTTCTCTTTTTATATTTTTATTCACAGTACTTAGCACAATATTTTGAGTGACTCTTTGACTAATTTCACTTTTGATAGTCTTCCTACCTTATCTTTTCTAGGTTAATATCCATTAATATTCTCAATTCCTTCAACAAAACAGTGACTGTCCTTTCACTGGATTTTCCATACCTCTTTTAGATATGCTACAACTTATCTTTGTCTTCTCAAAAATACATCACCTAAAACAAAACAGAATAGCTATCCCTTAACACCACAACTTTCCCCATCAAGGTTTCTATATATTGCCCATCAGCACATTCAATAGGAATTTTTGAGGATTTTTTCAGAAACTGCAGATGACATGTTAAGGCCAGAAGACAACACAGAAAAAGTTTAGAAATTCATAAATGCTTAAAACATGGCTATAGTACTATATGATGTGAACATATTTTATGTTTTAATAACATACTAATTCAGATTTCTACTCTTGTATGAAGAAAGGACCAAAAATTTTACCTGGATTTTCCAGATCACTTAAGCACAATGCCACTATGATGTAGGAGGGAAAACTAAAATCCAGATTAAGTCTCAGCAGAAAATAATAGAATTAACAGACCCTTTGCTCTGATTACAACTAATGTAGCCAATGACATCATTAATTTTAACCACTAAATTCTATTAAAATAAGTTCATTAATCATCATTAATTGAACATTTATTATTTATTATGTCAAAAGTCTAAACTTCTAGACTATTCAGGCCTTTGCATCTATATTGTATATAATGTTCAACTGTATTCAGATGTGAAAAATAGCATAGTCTCTGTCTACAAGGAATTTATTGCCTAATCGCTGAAAAAACATATACAAATAAGCATGTGAAAAATAATGTAATAAGGATAAGTGGATCAGGAATCAAATTAATATTATAATACAACCACTATTTCCAGAAAGAGATATGATATGAAATAGAATGCCCCATAGTTTGATTAACTCTTTTTATGATGCCTCAGCCACCTTATCTATATGAGTTTTCTCCCCAGATAGAACTTAAGCTCCTTAAGAGCAGGAACTGTCTCACTTATGTATTTGTTTACCCAGATCTTAAAATCAATCTTGGCACATATTAAGTATTTAATAAATCCTTTTTCTTTTGTTCACTCAAGGAGAGAGTTGAGCAATGATGATCAATATGAGCTGCAAATAGCATTTTTGTAAAAAAAAAATAATAGAATTAATAAGGAACAAACAAATAGTTTCTACTGTGATAATCATTCTTGAATAACATCTCTATGTACAGCCAGGTCATTAAGTTGCTAGTATAAAAATAAAAACCAATGCCAAATTAGAATATAAAATGAAAATGAACAAAAATCGGGATATGCAACTTTTAAAAACTAATGTGTTTAAATGAATTATCAGTGCTGGAATTGGGAAATAAGGGGAAGACATTAACATGACTCAGAATCATTTTTTATGGAATTTTAACTAATACAAATAATCACCACAAGTAGGAGAGTAAAACAGATTAGAAACTACGTTAGTCAGCAAACACTTGGTGCTCTTGATAAATAGAGAAATGTAATATGCAAGGAAATTGACAGCTTAGAATTCAAGTACATTTACAAAATATTATGAAAGGAGACTAGGAAAAATTGCCATATTATCACCTTAAGAATTGGAAAGAAATGGTGAAGGGAAAAAACAAGTTTGTAGATACTTGATTCCAAAGTAGGCCAAAATCATCTGAAAACACATTTGGATAAAACTTGAACAAGGACAGAAAAAATAAAAAAGAAAAAAAAGATTTGTAAAACTTTAAAAAATTATATTTAATCATCTATATCCTGTGATAAATTGGGAATTCTGTGTGTAAATTTAAATAAAGATGATCAAAAAAGATATATGCTAGGCATTAGATAGAATATGGACAGTGCATACTTAATTAGTAACAATGTCACATAAAGAGACTTAGAATTGAACCCCTACTATGTTGATTGCATCCTTCATAGAAGATTCAAAGCAGTACTTGGACAGAAGCTGCCATTCTTTTTTGACAGCTACTAGAAAGACATACCAGATAAATGCCATAGAATATTATACTGGGATTTCAAGGAGACATTGACAAAATTTATCATTCTAGCCCTTTGGATCAGTGGTAGCTATGTCAACTAGACAGTGATATAATTAAGTAGATTTAGCAATGACTGAATTACTGAGTATAAAGAGCAGGAATTAAAGGATTGATGTCAATTTAGAGGGAAGTCTTTAGTAGAATATCCCATGGATCTGTCTGTGATTTTCTGCTATTATACATTTTTATCAGTAACTTGGATGGGGATAAATAGAATGTCTGGCAAATTTGCAAATGGCAGAAAGAAAGATAAGATAGCCAATATGATAAATAAGAGTTATAATCCTGGAAAACTTTGACAGTTGAATAATTTTATTCTAACAAAATAAACTTTTAATAAAAGTAATATAAAATTCTGCACTTGCATTCAAAATAATCCACTAGATCTAGACAAAGATCCAAGAGGGCATGACTATATTATGTTCCGTGCAATAAATAAGTGAGGATTTTATTGGACTGCAAGTGCTACAGTAAGTAAAAAAAAAAGCTAATTTAATTCTATGATCTTAGGATAAATTAAGGAAAGAATATTTTCCACAAGAAGGAAAATGATAGAGGTCTTATTTTCTACTGTGGTCTGACTACCTATCTGCTCTATTGTGCTTAATTTGTAATTCCCTATTTTAGCATAGCATTCACCTCCAACATGATCTCCTCCAATCTACAACTCATAAATTCCCCCTTATCAGTCAGTAAGCACTTATTAAGTCTGTGTAGCAGGCGCACTGTGTAGCAGGCACAGTGCTATGTGTTGAGGATAAAAAGAAAGGCCAAAAAACCACAATATTCTTGTCATCAAGTAGTTCACATTCCAATAGAGAGGGTTAACATGTAATTAGCTTTGGACATTCACAATAAATACACAGTTGATGGAAGATAAATTCTGAGGGAAGGAATGAGAAAATGTTTGTGCAGAAATGGGGTTTAAGCTGAGTGTCAAAGAGCATCAGGGAAGTGAGGAGGCCAAACTGAGAGGCTGACTGTTCTAGGAATAGAGCAGAGCCAGGATAAAAGCATAGAGGCAGGAGATGCTACATAGAATTAAAAGATACATTGGGAATATGGAATTAGAAGATGGAGCATTGAGTATGAATAGGGGAAAAAAAGGTTTCTATGTCTGGATCATAAATTATGTAGTGGTGAATAAAGTAGAAAGAAATTAAAAAGACAGGAAAAGGCCAGATTGTGAAGGTTTTTACATGGAAAACAGGGAACCATGAAAGTTTATTGAGTAGTAAGACCACATGGTCAAACCTAAGCAAACCTAAGCAATTGAGTGTAGGCTGGATTGGAGTGGGTACAGCCTTGAGTCAGGGAAACTAACCAGAAAACTATCAACTAGGTATGAGGTGATGAGAGTGTATTAGGATGGTGACTGAGAGCTGAATGACAGAAAAGGCGCTGTTCACAGGAAATGTTGAGGATGCAGAAACACCAAGATTTTACCACAAAATGAGTACATGAGTTGAATCTAAGTGAGGAATTGAGGGTAATATCAAGATTGTCAGATCCAATGGCAGGCTTAAATAATAGCAAAGTTGGGGAAAAGGACAAGGTTAGGACAGAACTGAAGCTAGTGACTTCCTTTTTTTTTTTTTTTTTTTTTTTTGGATATATTGAATTTGAGGTGAGTACTAGATGCCTGTTTCAAGTTGTTCAAAAAACAGATGGTTTCAATACAAATATACCAATAAACTTATTTTTATTAGGTAGAAATTATACAGTTCAAAATTAAGGCATTTAATAAAAGTGTTTTAATTAATACATTATTTGTATTATATATTAATAAATATAATAACATTATTTCTCTCTCTTTAAACCTCAAATTAACATACTCTCTTAAAAGAGCATATTTGCATGAAGATTATGTATAAGTCATATACATTTATATGGGGGAGAGAGAGAGAGAGAGAGAGAGAGAGAGAGAGATAATATGAAAAATTATTTGACTAGGACACTGATATAGAAAGGCAGACATATGGGAAGCATGAAATTCCAAGGAATCTCTTGTGGAAGGGCAATTCACTTGTTTGATTATGCCTGCTCTTTTCTTATGACATCAGATTGCTGTCAGTTGGACTTATTTCATCCTGAGGATCAAGCAATCAAGCAACAAGCATTTATTAAATACCTAGTACACATTGTGTTGACTCTAAGTACATACAGATAGAAGGGAAAGAATTGATGTTCTCTAAAAGCTTACATTCTTTGAGGGAAACAACAGATTTAAGTAAATACAAAATATATGCTTAGTAAATATGATTTCATTCGGGTAGAAAGGGACTAATAACTGAAAAGGGGTCAAGAAAAATGTTATATTTCCTTTGTGATAGTAAATAAAACGCTTTTTTGTTAACTCTTGAATTATCTAAAGTTATATCACTTTGTTTTTAATTCCAGAACAAAAGTACAAAGGAAATCAGTTTGAGTCAGATGCAGGTAACAACATGGGAAATGGTTTTGAGATGAGTACTACTTTATGTTTACTTGATATATGTGTTGTGTTTCTCTATTTGGATACATGTTGCTTTTAATCACCAGCCCCTACAATGCAAACTTTTTGAGATCTTAAATCATTTCATTTATAACTTTGGGTCCCCAGTGTTCAGTATGTAGTAGGGACTTGGCAAATGTTCGTCAAATTGATTTAATTTCTTTATTAACATTACTTCCCCTCATATGCTCTAAATTCCAGGGAAAAGAACTTCTTTGTTGTTCCTTCAACTTCAAATACCATCCCCTTCACTATTCTAATCCCACCACACAATGACACACATAATCTACCTTGCCTGGAATGCATTATATTTCTCTTGTCTCTTAGAATTTAGGCTTCAAGTCTCATCTCAGGTGTCATTTCTTTTGGGAAAGTTTCTTCAGTGCCGTAGTTGCTGCTATAAAGAATACATAGGGGGAGAAAGAATTATTTACTTTTCTGTCTGCATGTTGATTTTACCAATAGAATATACACTCCTTGAGGGCAGAATTGGTTTTTCTCTTATGTTCTCAACATTTAGCATCAGGCTTTGCACATAGTGGGTGATTACCAAATACGTATTAAATTGAACTGCATTTAAAAAGTTTTTTTTTAATTTTTTAAAAAAAAAAATTTAAAAATTAAAATTAAGCTTCATTCTATTCTTTAATTTTTCTAAAATATAAAAATAGGGATAATTTCCCCAATTTAATGAATAAATGAAAAGAAAATTCTCTCTTCTGATATATTATTAGTCTAGACCAAAGATTTTAGCACTTGATTATATATTTGTGTGTGTATATACACACGTGTGTGTGTATACACACACGTGTGTGTGTGTGTGTGTTTCTTACATGAAACTGTCCTTCACCTCTCTTACCTTGTACCTTTTATCATTTTTTTCTTCAGTCAGGATTTGTATTATATATATTATATATACCATATAATTTAAAAGTCAGGATCTAATTCTTTCATATTTGTAAATTTTATTCTCCCCTACAAGATTTTAAGTTCATCAGAGTTGCTTCCAGACTTATATACCCTTTTAAAGTATAGTATTCAGCATATAAAAGACACTGAGTAAAACTTACTGATTAAATAATGATCACTATTATTATAAATGGCTTCATAATATAGAATGTCCTGAAGAAAATATATGTGATGTTAACACGTCAGGTATCTAATACTTTGGCGGAAATATGGGAGTAGAGTAATAAGCAGAATTGGAAGCAGAAAAAAAATTATTTTTTAGAAAACTTTGGTCTTTTGCTTTAGTTCTTCCTGGTAATATACCTAAAGTCATTCTTAACTGGCCTCTGGTACAGCCCAAGGTGAATTTTTATGATTTCATAACTCTGAATCAATTAAATCCAGCTTGCTCCATTCACCTCAGTTCAACTTTGGTGTTGTTCTGCATGGTTGGTTTTACTCTTTCCAAATGCTTACCAAGAAAAAAAAAGATGTATCTTATAATAAACACTTATAATCAAGATCACAGACTTATTATTTTAAAATTCCTTTTTACATTTGACTAAAATTTTTGGAAAATATGTGATCTGAAAATTGAAAGGACCATTTTCTATTGCTACATTAGGGTTAAAAATAGCTATTTATATACTTGTGAAATGAATACTGAGGAGGTTATGTAGATGTTTCCCAAATTGGCTTAGATTATATAAATTTCACAAGATTATAGACTTAACCTTTCTTTCTTTCTCCCTTCCTTTCTTCCCTTTTCCCTCCTTCCCATTTTCCCTTCCTGTTTTTCTTTCTTTCCCATCCTTGTTTCTTCCTTTCTTCCTCCATTCTTTCTTTCCTTCATTTCTCTTTCTTTCTATCATTTCCTTTCTTTCTTCCTCTCTGTTTTAACTTGGCCGTGACCTGTTTATTGTTACTCTAGAAGGAAAGGAATAGTAGTGGGATGTTGGGGTCAACTGATAAGGTAATTTTTTATCATTTTTTCTCATAATTCCAAATTGCTGAACAAAATGGTTAGACCAATTCACAGCCAACAGTGAAGTACCGATTATTTCTTCTCCTGTTTATCACTTACAAAAAGGTAATAGATTTTGTTCTTTGCATTGCTACAGTATCTGTTGCATCTATTTTTCTCCATCCACATAGGCATTATCCTAGTTCTAATACTGTATCAGTTTACCTGACTCTCCACAGGCCCCAAAATATTGTTTATTCCCATCTTTTCTTATACACTTATTTGCTGTGAATTAATAGAATTCTAGATCTGTTTTTCTGTTGTAATTAGTTGGATTTTTAGTTTAAAATATTATCTTAATAATCTGACAAAATGTAAGCTCATTGAAGACAAAGCCTGTTTCATTTCCAACATTTCCTCACCACTGCCTATGTTGTTAGCTGGCTCTGACTCAGACTAATCCCTTTGGACTTTTGTTCTGGTATTACAAATCACATGACATAATCATAGGTAATTCAACAGCTGACAAAAAGTGATTTACTCAGCTATCACAAAGCAAAGATTTTCAATAAGGATGTACTGTGAATAAAACACAAATTGATTGAGCTAATTTTACCTTCTCTGCCTCTGAGTTATCCACGATTTTGTTAGATGTTGTTGGGAGAGGGCTTAGATTTCCCTGTTCCTATTGGTGTTGAAGCAGACAGAAAGTAAAGTCAGTGGTCCACATCTTTAGTCCTTTTTCCCAATTAATTCTTACGAATGATTTCAATGAATTTTTAAAAAGCAAACTAGTCCAGTGCACATGGTAGAAGACTCTGGTAAATATTCTTCCTGCTACAAACTAGCTTGGTGCCTGGTACATGATAGATACTTAAAGTATAATTTAATGAATGCTTATTGATTAACGAACAGGCCTGATTAAAATAAAGCATTGGTGATATCACATTTTGACTAAAAATAAACTCTGCAGTATATTATGGAAATAGAAAAAGGAAATACTAGCATCATGGATCACATAGTTAGTTCAACTAATATATTATCTGGACCATATTCCTTTATATAATCTCTTTAATTCACAAAACATGTATTAAGTACTTAATACATTATTTGCTTTGCTAGGTGTCAGAAATAACAAAAAAAAATGCATCTTAACCTTAAGGGGCTTACAAGTATAATGAACACAAATAACTATAATGAAAGTTAGAATATGATAGAGTATATAAATAAGATTAAATAGAATGGCATGTGAGAAAAGGATAGGATCACTTCTAGATGGGGAAATCAATTCAATAATCACTCATGAAATACTTATTACATGTAACCATCCGTGGTAGATGCTGGGAACATAAAAGTCAAAATGAAACAATTCTTGCCCTCAAAGAGTTTACATTTGACTATGACCTAATCTAAGACAAAAAATGAAGATCAGGGGAAGAGCCTAGACAGTGAAGTGAAGCCAGAAAGCTACTTAAGCTCTCTCAGTTTTCCTCAGAAACCAAGCCTCTGAACAGATTGTGGGACAACAAAGCCAACAAAGATATGGAATGAAACCATTTTCCAGCATAAGATAATTTGGAAGGATTTCAGTAAAAGTCAGTCTCACTGGAGTGAAGGATACCCAGCCAAGCTGAGATGGTTTTCTAGCAAGCCAGTATGAGAGAGTCTTAGTCACAGAACAGATCAGCAACTGATACCTTCTATCTTAGTTCAACATAACAGTAGCATCACAGACCAGGGGAGCAGCCCCCATTCCCAGTGCAGGAAGCAAATTGTCAGCCTAGGAAACCAGATTACAACAGACAGGACTAGGTCAATAATCTCAGCACTGTAAGCAAATCACCAAACATAAGGAGTCCCTGTGCTCAAAGCTGCACAAGAGATTTGGGACAGTACCTCCTGTGCCTTGGAAGAGAACTCAACTTAAAAGTCATGAAATGGGATGGGAGAAGGAGAGGGAAAAAAATGAATAAGAAACAAAAAAGAACTTTGACCATAGAAAGCTTAGATGGTGATGGGAAGACCAAGACACTAACTCATAAAAAGAACAAAATGCCTATATGTGAATTCCTCATAGGGGGGATATGAACTGGTCTCAAGCCCAAAGGGCCTTCTTGGAAAAGTTCATAAATGATTTTAAAAGTTAAATAAGAGAGGTAGAAGAAAAATGGGGGAAGAAATAAAAGTATGGAAGAGATGGTCAACAGCTTTAAAAAGGAAGGATAGAAAAAAATTGACTGAAGAAAACAATTCCTTGAATGCAAATGGTCAAATAAAAAAAATCTATTGAAAAAACAACCGTTTTAAAAGTAGAATTAATCAAATGGAAAAGGCGATACAAAAGCTAATTGATGGAAATCATACATGAAAAACTAAAACAGCAAATGGAAGCTAATGACTGTATAAGACAACAAGAATCAATCAAACTAAAAAAGAATGAAAAATAGAAGAAAATATAAAATACCTCTTTGAAAAGACAATAAAGGAAAACCATATACAAAGTGATTTCAAGCATAGTATCACATGAACTAATAATCAAAAGAATAGAATTTCAACAAGCAGAGAAGTACACTTTCCATTACAGAAACAAAAGACTATGCAAAGGCAAGGAGGTAAGAAGGGAAATATATGATTAGGGGGCAATTAAGTCAGCTCAATTTGACCTCTACAAAAAGTGAGTAATGTTTACTATGTCAAATAAAAATATCAAGATAGACTAGTACAAAATCATTAAGGACTCTAAATGACATTAAAATGACATTTAAAAATAAGTCCTAAGAATATTTTTGTTCTGGTTTTATCAGACTTTTTTCATTAAAAAGATTGCTTTGGTAGTTGTAATTTTTTTTGGAAAGCAGAGAAACTAAAGCAGGGAAGCCAATAGAAGGTGGTTATAGTAGTCAAGGGGAGAAGTGAGGGAATCTTCAACTATAACAGTGGTAATGTGACTAGGGAAGAGGTAGTAGCTGTAATAGACATAGCAGAAGTTTAATCAATAGATATTCACAACTGAGTAGAAAATGGAGTGATGTCAAATATGATCTGAAGGTGTGCCTTATGGAAGAAGGGAAGGATCATTAGAACTTTAATTGCTATATATTCAGAGGACAGTAAAGTTTTTGAGAGATGGTTAGCTAAACTTTCACCTCTGGAATTACCTAGATTGAGCTGGAAATTAGGACAGAAGTTCAGAAGAGAGATTAGTGGTCACATAGAGCTGATAATTTAAACCCAGGTAATTGATGATATCCCTAAAGCAGCCAGGAAGGAGACATGAAAGAATTAAGAGTCCTTGGAGGAAAAGGAGGATTCAATGATGTAGACAAGAGGCAGTGTATTGAGAGGTTACCTTAAAGAATAAATTATTGGATTTGTTGTTGTCCTTGCTAGAAGAGGCATAGTTAGGAGAGGTATTCTTTACCATAGAAGAAAAGGAGCAAAGACAGAAAATAAGATATATAGCTTTGATAATATAAAACTGAAAATTTTCTGTATATACTTTAAAATTAATATGCCTAGAAATAAAAAGGGAAGTAGTTGAATGAGAAAAAAAGTCTTTGCATCATATTTCTTGATTAGTTTGTTATCCAAAATACATAAAAATTAGTAGATTAAATATATATGTATTTACAGATATATATGTATACATATAAATACATAATTATATAAGGAATATGATGAAGAATTAAGATTATATATAATTATATATGTATATATGTACATATATATATATATACAAAAATTACACAAAAGTTGGCAACAGTCAATGTTGGCATGGTTGTGGAAGATGGACACACTCATATATTGTGAAGCTATGAAATAGTACAATCATATTAGAAAGCAAGTTAGAATTATACAAAAAAAAATAATAAATTGTTCTTTGAATGAGACTTCATTACTGAGCTTATACCCCAAGGAAGCTTTCAATAATAATAATAATAAACACCCATATACACCAAAATATTTATATCAGAAATTTTTGTGATAGCAAAGAATTGAAACAAAATGTATGTTCATCAAATAGGGAATAGCAAAACAAACTGCAGTATATGAAAGTAATGGAAAAGAACTCTTCCACAAGAAATATCAATACTTAATGAATACAGAGAAGCATGAAAGGATTTACATGAAGTGATACAAAGTGAAGCAACCAGAGCAAAGAAAACAATCTATACAATAACTACATAATAAATGCATTCTATACAATAACTACATAATAAATGCATTCTATACAATAACTACATAATAAATACATTCACAACAATGTAAATGGAAAGAATAACTGCACACCAAAAAAATCATAAGTGAATAAAACAAAACTATAAAGATCAAGGATAACTCAAATAGAAATATGAGAAGACACCTTCAATACTATCCTTAATGGAAGTGGGAAGTCAGTAAATGTTATACTTTGCACATATTTTCAGATATTTTCAATATATTGATCAATTATCTGATTGCTTTCCTTTTTAAAGAATATTCTTTGGGATGAAATGTCTCTTCGGTAAGGGAAGGAGGGACCCCGAGATAACTATGATTTAAGAAACAAAAGGCATCAATAAAAATTAATTTTTCAACTCTTAGAAAAAATAAATGATTGATTTGACCCCTGCCAAAAACTAAAAATGCCTAGAGAAGTAAAGATGAATCACAATAGAGATAGTCTTCTTCAAGAAACAAAGTTATTAATTAGTTCTATAGTTTTCTTAGTTTCAATTTTATTAATCTCTCCTTTGAGTTTAAGAATTTTTAATTTGGTATTTATTCAGGTTTTTTTTTCTTTTTCTATAGTTGCATGCTCAATTTATTGGTCTCCTTATTTTATTTATGTAGTTATTTGAAAATATAAAATTTCCCTTAAGAAAAGGTTTGGCTGCCTGCCATAGGTTTGGTAAGTTGTCTCATTATTGTCATTATCTTGGATGAAATTGTGGATTGTTTCTGTGATTTGTTGTTAGCCCCACTCATTTTTTTTTAGATTATGTAATTTCTGATTGGTTTTTAGTCTATCTTTCCCTGTCCTTTATTGCATTTTGGTCTGGAAAAGAAGCATTTATTATTTTTGCCTTTCTGCATTTGATTCTGAAGTTTTTATGCTCTAATACCTGGTCAATTTTTGTGTAGCTGTCATATATTGCTAAAAAAAAAAGTGTCTGTCCCTATTCAATTTTCTCCAGAGGTCTATCAAATCTAGATTTTCTAGAATTCTATTAACCTCCCTAGCTTCCTTCTTGTTTATTTTATGGTTAGATCTATCTGATTCTGAGAGGACAAGGCTACGGTCCCTCACTAGTATAGTTTAGGTGTGTATTTCTTCCTGTAACTGGCTTAAAATTTCTAGGAATTTGGCTGCTCTACTATTTAATGGATATACATTTAGTATCATTACTACTTCATTTTTTACAGTACCCTTTACCAAGATGTACTTTCCTTCTTTATCTCTTTTAATAATTTCTATTTTTATTTTTGCTTTATCTGAGATCAGAACTGCTACTGCTACTTTTTTTAAATCAACTAAAGCATAATAAATTATTTTCCAGTCTTTTATCTTTACTCTATATGTGTCTCTCTCTGTCAAATGTGTTTCTTGTAAACAACATATTGTAGGATTCAGTTTTTTAATCCTCTCTGCTATTCAATTCCATTTTATGGGAGAGTTCATCCCATTTGCATTCAGTTATGATTACTAAACTCTGTATTTCCTGCCTTCCTATTTTATCCCCTGAGAACAAAAAGTTCTCTTTTTCCACCCTGTCCTTGGTAGGGTTTTGGTTTTTCTTGACTCACCCCACCTACTACCTTATTTCCTATCACTCTTTCCTCCTCTTAACAGTTTTTATTTTAACTCACTCAACCTACTACTTTATCTTCTATTATCTCTTCCTCCTTCTCTTACCTTTTTTCTGTCCTCCCTTCTATCCTGCCCTTCCCTTTTCTGTCTTCTTTCTTCTACTTCTTTATGAGTATATCCCCCTCTGTTTCAAGAATATCAGAGCAGTTTTCCTTGATGAAGTCTTGAAGATGAATCATAATAAAGATAGTCTTATTAAAAAACATTTTAGCATATTAAATAAAAGAGAATCAAAAAGGAATAACTTGTAAATTATTCAAAAAAGTCAGGCTTGCTTAGGACTAAAAAGTATTGGATTTGACAATTGGGAGTTAATTAACAACCTTGAAGAACACAACTTCTGTAGATAGAGGAGGCTAATAAAAGCCTTATTCTAGAAGATTGAAGAATGAGGTAATGTTGATTTAATATACAGTGAGTATATATTATCTATAAATTTTGAGGTAAAAAGGATGATATGCATGATTGAAGGAATGTTATTTAATACATATATATATATTATATGTAGTTATAAAACTATTAAGAATACAATACCTGTTTATAAATAGAAAAGGAATACTAGAGAGGTATTCAGCCTGAGAGAATTTAATATTAAAAATTATTGTATCAAAACTAGATAAGAAAAAGCACAAAATGATAAAAAATTGCTAGCATTTATATGGTGTTTTAAGATTTACAAAATGCTTTGTGAATGTCTTGTTTTATTGTTACAGCAACCATGGGAGATAAGTATTTTTTTAATCCTAATTTTATAAATGACAAAACTAAGACTAGCAGAGATTCAAAGATTTGTCCAGGATTACACAGCTATTAAATGCCAGAATCTGGACTTTATCTCAAATTTTTCTCACTTCAAGGGCAATGCTTCTGTATACAGTACCACCCAGCTGCCTCTTACATATAATTAGATATCTATTTAGTACTTAAGTATTATAGCACACTAATATTCCATTGTTCTGAAAAAATAACTCTCCTCTTGTTCTCTCTTCAGAATGTCAAGGAACAATGACTTGTTATTGTGTGTATTGTTATTTTTTATTATTATTATAATTATTTTATTATAATTATTATTTATTATATTTATTATTATCCTTATTATTATTTTGGTAAATTATAATTTATTTAAAGAAAGCAAGCATGAATGAATGAATGAGTGAATGAATGAATGAAAAGGTCACCCCCAACAGTAAGTCTCAGATATGCTATACTAAATCTTCAAAAGACAGATGGTTTTTTCAAGTAAGACTATATTCTATGAACAATGGATCAGCATCCAGACTTTTCTTCCTTACATTTGATAAGCTGGAATGTATATGCAGAGCCAACTAGAGGATGTGACCACTTAGCATCACATTTCACTGTTTTCATGTCTTTTTTTCTTTTTTTAATGAGGAAAAAAAATAGCCTGGCAAAGTTTATATTTTTTCCTCTGGAAAACTTCTGTCAATATCCTGGATGAATGTCTGATAGGTGGGGAAAAAATTACATTAGCAACTAAAAGAGAATAAATATTTGATGCTATATTTTTATTTAATTTCAATAAATATTGTATGCCTCAACTGCCCAGGTAATATGGAAGATGAACAAATTAGTTTTTATTGGTGGAAGAGAATAACTTTTACTGTAGTATGAGAAAGTGATCTTTTGCTATATATTATAAATATATCCTAAAGGATTTGATACCTTGCAGGGAAAGAACATAAAAACCTTAGGGAAGAGCATTTTTTCTGGCAGCCATGCATTTTGCTAACTCTAAGGAGAGATCATAGAAAAATATACTTAATAAAAGCATTTGTTCTTGTATACTCAGTGTTCTTTTGTGTGTCTTTTAGGTAATTGGAATATAGTAAACATATTAAAATTTTGTTTTTCTTTTTTGGATCTAGCTTTGTGATTCCATTGATTTAGAGCCCTTTGAATAGAAACTCCACCATGTCATACATACTGACAACTTGCAGTCTTAAAGAGTTGTGTCGTTCAGAGAGAGGCTAAATAACTTGTCAAACATCACTTAAATTCCATATCACAGAAGATGCATCGTTCATGAGATTTTACTGATTCCAAGCTTGTCCTCTCTCTACTATATTTTGCTGTCTTACGTATATTTCATTGAAAAAATCTTTGGCTTCATAACCAGAGGATATGGATTCATGTCAAGCCTGACACTTATTAGTTGTGTGACTTACAGAAATTAACTTAACCTCTCTGATTTCAATTTTTTTTCATCTAATAAAATCACTGAGTTAGATTAGTTTGACCACTGTGAAACTTTCCAGCTCCACATCAGTAAAACTATAATCTCTAAAAGCTACCAGAAAGTTACATGTGTTAACAAATTACCAGTTGATTACCAGGCAATTGTAATTGATTTATTAATAGGGATGAAATTAGGGAAGGGATAAAAAACAAGAAGCAAAAAAAAGTATGAAAATGTGGGAAAGAAGAGGAGAGAAGGAACAAAAACAAAATGCTATTTTAAATAATCAGTGGAGAACTGATTTAGTATAAATTTAGAATGACAGAAAGAAACAAAAACATTTACGATTATGGCACAGATTTTTTTTTAGTCTACAGAATATATCTTTTTTTCTTCAATACAAATGGGCTAGAGATATTTCTTTTTTTGTATTGTTTTCCTTAGATGTGGAGAGAAGGAAGGGAGAGAACAAAGTCAGTGAGTTAGGTCAAAAAATGATTTGCTTGTCTCTCCCTAGATTTATTTCCAAAATGTTTCTGAGAATATAATCTATACATGCATTTGGGAACAAACTAAACTCTTTTATTATTTATGTTCTTCTCTCCTAGAATCAAGTGAGCATGAAGACAAGAGTACAGGTGCCTCAGGTGAGATGCCCTCCCAGCCTTATCCTGCACCAGTGTACAGTCAGCCTGAGGAACCAAAGGAGGATATGGATATAGTGAAGCCAACTAAGCCTGAAGAGAATGATGAATTGGGCCCGTTGCCTGATAATTGGGAGATGGCCTACACAGAAAAGGGGGAAGTCTACTTTATTGAGTAAGTCTTGTATATTTGTTTTCAATTTTACCTTCAAAGGAGCATGACAGTAGATGATAGTGTCCAACTACAGTTTTGTGGAAAGTAAACACTTTAATTCCATTAATTTTATAGGTTTCATGCCTGTAAGTTATATAACAGGACTCTAGTATGGTAAAGGAAGCTAGAAAAGGGTAAAAAAGTTAATGGGGAATGTAGATAATTTCATCAAAAATCATTTTACAACTTTCTTTTTTTTTGAAAAAAGGGTAACCAGCTATGGATGAAAGCTCATGAAGAGGGATGATAAATACCATAAAAATATCTACTAAAACAACCCAAAATAATGAAAGACAAAGAACAAGTTTTTTTTTCAGATTATTTGAATTCACAATATTCCTTAGCCACTTCCCAGCCATGTGAACCTGGATAAGTCACTTAAGATTCAACTGTAAAATGAAGATATTGTTTTCACCACATACTTTTAAAAGTGTTGCTAGGAAATCACTTTTTAAATGGAAAGTATTATTAAAATGTGAGTTAATTCCACATGACCAGCTTGTGGTGACCCATTTTCCTTAGATAGACCAAAAGTGTATTATTTTTCCTTATGTTCTTGAAAAATGGGGGAATGGAATGAAAGTGATTATGAACCTATGCCAGCTCAAAGATACTTTGCTTGTTTGTCACTAGATGTGTCTCATCACTTCTCAAATGCATAGACTCAACACCATTTCTTGATTAAAAATGAGATTACCAGAAATAGCTACTGAGTGATTTTGTCTCTAAAATACAGACAATCGTCTGTTGGGCATTTTATGTGGATATTCTTTTTGTGTTTACACTGGAGTAGATTTAATCCAGTGTAGTAGATGTAGAGATCCCTTTTCAGATATCAAATTCTGTGATTCTTTGATTCTTATAAGATCCTATGTTTCAGACAAATGCACACAAAATTATTATCAGCCAAAAGAAAAATAATCTTAGCCCAATGATGAGGCACTAAGAAAATGTTTTGTTTTTCCTCATGCTCTCTCCTACCCTTTATTTCTTTCCATTTGTTTCATATAAAAGTCCATAACACTATGCTGATTTATCAAACCAATTAAAATATTAATCATATAGCAGAAATAAAAACTGGAGACTTGGGTTTCAACTGCCACTTTACCACATATTGAATAAGTGACATCAGGCAAGCTTCTTAACTAATCTGAACTTCAGAATCTTCATCTGTCAAATGAAGATAGTAATATCTGCCTACAGAATAGAACTATGCGGAATACTGAATCAGGCCATGTCTATAAAATATTTTGTAATTCTAAAACACTAAAAAACTAAACGCAATTATTGGTATTATTTGAACTGGATTTGTGATTTCAGTATTAAAGTAAATGTGAGAAAACTCCTTATTTTAATGCAGATTGTCACTTGCAATTTATGGTCTTAGAAAGTTGTCTAGAGGACTTAGAAGTTAAATGGCACATCCACATTCATATAACTATTCTACTTTAGAAACAAAGCTTGAACTCATGTCTTTTATTTTCTAGGATCTCCACAATTGTTCTAACATTTTCTTACCATTTCTCCCAGGCAATGATTATCCTACCCATTCTCTTCATTTTTTTGCCTCCAAATTTCTAAATTATTCATAAATTTAAACATCAAATTCTTTTTTTGCCCTATACTCAGAATTTAAAATTCCCAGTTCATAATTTTTTACCAAAAAAGTTGAGAGAAATGCGGATTTCTAATATGACTTTACCAGTAGGTAAAAACATGATAAGTGTTAGCATATAAGAAAAAAGAAAAAATATAAATACCATATATGAAAACAAAGTAATGTAATCTACAGTGTGCACAAACCTTAGAAAAGGAAAAAATGTTGAAAGTATAGTATTTATCACTAAGTAATATGAAAAAGTATGATTCTTCAGAAAAATAAAAATTTCCCCACATGTTTTCATAGGGAGAACTCAGTTTCATAATTAAAACTGTATAAAATGCTCATATTTAATCCTTGAAATTAAATTACCATGTATATGGTTTGTTTTTGTCAGATTGTAAGTGGAGATTTTTTTCATTCATTATGTTTGTTATTAAACCTAGGGGGCACAGTGGATAAAGAACTGTAGCTGAAATCAGAAAGTCTTGAATTCAAAATTCAACCTGAGACACTTAGGTGCTGTGTAACCCTGGGCAAATTATTTACTCTTTATCTGTTTCAGTTTTCTCATCTGTAAAATTGGGGTAATAATATGTACCTCCCCAGGATTGTGGTGAGGATAAAATTAGATAGTATTTGTAATATGATTTGCAAACTTAAAGGAACATATAAATGTTATTATCATCATTATTATTTCCTCATCGTCATGATCATCATCATTGTCATCCCTAGAGTCTGGGTACTGAAGTGCTTAATAAATGTTTATTATTTTATTTGGCTTTAATATGATTGCAGATTTTATTTTCAAATTTTAGAGAAACAACATGTTCTTACATTATCTTCAGCTAGTATCCACATACATAATGGATTGGTTTGTACTCATTAGTTATCTAGAAAAGATAAATTACTGTCTCTTCCTTAAACAATTTCAAAATCATGGTCATGGTAATAAATTCCCAAAAGGCTCAAGGGTCTAACATGGGTCTCATGGACTAAATATAGCTCAGCTAATTTATAGAATTCCTCAGTACACTTAAATTAGTAAAACCATAGGACCTAACCACCTGCCACTCTAATATATTGACTATTGCTAGCTAGCATCCCTAGATCAATTAGTGATTGTAATTGACGTTGAATATAATTAATTACATAATTAAATTTACATAGCCCACACATATATGTATTCTTGTTCAGGAAGCTCATTACTCAGTTACTTAACCTATCCTAATGAATAAACAATAAGCCCTAGATTAGAACATTGTAGGCTAAATGGAATAGAAGTAAAGAAAATTTAGAGCTGAGAGTAATCTTAGACATTACCTAATCCAACCCTCTCATTTGACTAACTAGGAAACTGAAATCCAGGGGAGTTGTTTGCCATAAGCAGAAAAGGTAATTGAGGATAGCAAGCTTTTATTACATTGTACTAAAGTAGTATAACATCACAGCAAAAATAATTGTATCAAATTTAAAAGCTAGCTCACAAATGAAAAATCTGGCCTTTTTTACAACAGATCTTGCTAAAGGCTATCTTTTATTCTAATTCCATCATCAAATTCTCTGACAGATTTATTAGAGCTATGAGCCCCACATTTTCCATCCAGTAACTCAGGACAGCAGGGTATAATGAGAAATACAATGAATCTAGATTCAGAAATTCTGAATTCAAATACCGTTTCTGACATTTTCTCATCACTTCCATAGGGACAAGTCACTCAACCTCCTTGGACCTCTGTTTTCCTCATCTGTTAAATGAGGAGATGGACTTTGGCCTCTGACATGTTTGATACATGAGTTTAAGATGTAACTTTTCAGGCAGTGCCAGGATGGTTGCTTGAATCACAATAAGTAAATAATAATGTAAAAATTGGATGGAAAGAGATATTTGATAAGGATCAGCAAACACGTCAACTTTGAGAGAAATTTCTAGCTTAGTATAAAATAAAAACTTGATTTTTCTTTAAAAAAACTTCTCTGAATTGAAAAGATAATTTTTTGTAAAGCAACCCTAAAGATCCAAGACACAAGTATTATTGTAAATAATATGAAGTTAAATTGGGCAGCAGAATCTCACATTGAATAGAATGCCAGGTTTAAAGTATGGATTCAAAACTCTTATTAACTGTGTGATCCCCAGCAAGTCATTTAACTCTGTTTGCATCAATTCTTCACGTATCAAATGACCTGGAGAACAAAATGGCCAACAGCTCCAGTATTTTTGCCAAAAAATCCACCCCACTGCGCTCCACTAAATGAGGTTCTGAAGAATAGGACACAATTGATAATGACTGAACAAAAACAAGTTACCTGTCCTAAGCCCAGTGATCTTCCATTTACATGAGAACATGCTGCTACTAGAAATACGTGTAGAACTATTGGACTAGCCTCTATAGTTTCTGCATTTATGTAAATTGACTGTGATCTTGGGGAGTTGCTCACAAAGCACCTCTTGGTGACATACTTTGCTAACACCAATACTCTGCTCTTAGAACTTGAAAATGTGTGTGTGTGTCTAAAAAGATAGAAACAAAATTTCCATAAAAATATTAACATATTTTTGCATATCAGATAGAGAAAAACATTATTTTTTACCTCTCAGAAAATGCAAAACAAAATATTCAAGGTAGCTTTCTCCTTCCTTTGAATGATAAGATCATAAGCCAAATAAATCCCACCTTCTACTAAATAATGTATGTAGGTGTTCAACCTGTAAAAATTTTATGATTACTCTAAAGGTCTGAACCTTAGATAGAAAAGAAATTATGGTTGTGAGAAAGGCATTCCCTTCTGTTCCAATGAATCCCATTTTCTTATCACAGGATAATTTTTAGGCCTCTAAACTTATAAAATTACCCTGAGAGAATGAACCTTAGCTATGGGAAGAAGCCTGAAGGAAAAGTAACTTGACTTGTGAGAAAGGCAATACCTTCCTTTCAAACTTGCCCCAAGTGAATGATAACAGGGAAAGACCAGGTTCACTAGAGAACACATGAGAATATATTCATTTCTCACTGGGCTCCACGACTTTGAGTATTCACTGATTGACTTTTCCACCTTGCCCCTGTGTCCATCCTGTTATATCATCTTATATATAGACAGACTTGATTTCCAGCTCCTTCCTATATTTTGTCTTCCCTTATTAGCTTACAAGCTCCTTGAAGACAGAATATATTTCTTTTTCCATATTTAGCACAGTGTCTGGCACATGTTAGATACTTATCTATTATCTATTAAACTTAGTTGACTGATAGCATTTCTATCTCAAATATATTTACTCAGAGATGAACTCTGTAGGTTGTCTATCTAAACTATATATTGGATTCTGAACACATTTTCATCATTTATTTTTTCTTGTGTGGACAATTAAGTCAAACACTCATAAGATAGTATGAATATCACTAGATATCTCTGTAGGGTTCCAGGACTTGATGTAACCAGAATAATATTATCCTCAACCAGAAACTTTGCACTGTATCTCTTTATTAATCTTTGTGGAGCAAAGGTATGCATGTTTTGTTTTATACTTGGTTTTAATAATCAAAGGGACATAAAACAACATTATTTGTTATTATATCTTCCAAATACCTATTATATGATATGAGATTATTTAATAAAAGTGAAAGGGAAGAATGAGGGATTAAAGGAACAAGGAAGGATTTAGAAAAACTATTGTGTGGCAATTGTTGGGGAATCCTTTAGCTAAAGAAAGCAAGTTAAATGAGTGCTAATAAAATTGTTAGTCTGAAGATGTTAGTGAACAAAAGGATAATATTCACTCATACTTTGAATCAAAGTAAATTTGTATATCTTTCCCCTTCCCTATTACATCTTGTTGCCTCACAAATTGTTTCCCTTTTTATATGTGATGATTAAAAAGATTTTATGCATGTTCTTATTCTTAGAAATAAATGAATGCTACATACTGTATTCAGTGTGTTCCAAAACTCTAAAAGCAGTTTAGAGTATAAGTTCCTTAAGAGCAGAGACTGTCCTGTATGTATTAGTCTTCCTGATTCTCAGCACAGTGGTGAAATACAGTAAATACTTATAAATGCTTGTCAATTTGTTGATTTAAGTTATAAAAGTTTTTATGACTAAAAACAAACTGCACTGACTTTTGAAACACCATGTATCTTCACAAACTATTAGATGATTTACAAAATGGCTTAAGGCATTTTTTTTAGCAAGGTAATAGGTTTATATTGATTCTGTTATTCCCATGCATAAAGTATTACTAAAAATATATTGCACATTTATTTGCTATTTAATAATAATTACAATGATGGCTCATATTTATTTAAATTGGGCCTGGAGTCAGAAAGTCTTGAGTTCAAATCTAGCCTCATCTGGGTAAGATACTTAACCTCTATTTGCCTCAGTTTCTTTTAAAATACATACATACATACATATATATGTATAATATATATATATACATATATATGTAGTTTTTTATTTTTAAAATGTATACATGGAAAATTTTTGACATTCACCACAACAAAATCCTTTGTTCTAATTTTCTCCCAGATCTCTGAAATCATCCTGCTGATCTTTTCTTATTAAACAATAATATTCTATAACATTCATATACCATAACTTGTTCAGCCATTCTCCAATTGATGAGCATCCACTCAGTTTCCAATTTCTTGCTGCTGCAAAAAGATCTGCTAGAAACATTTTTGCACATGTGGGTCCCTTTCCCTCCTTTTTGATCTCTTTAGAATACAAGCCTAGTAGAAACACTGATGGATCAAAGGGTATGCACAATTTGATAGCCCTTTGGGCATAGTTGCAAATTGCTCTCCAGAATGGTTGGATCCATTTGCATTTCTCTGATGAATAATAATTTAAAGCACCTTTTCATATGACTAGAAATGGGTTTAATGTCTTCATCTAAAAATTGTCTGTTCATACCCTTTGACCAGTTGGGAAATAGCTTGAATTCTTATAAATTTGAGTCAATTCTCTAAATATTTTAGAAATGATTGCCTCAATTTCTTTAATTGCAAAATGAAGAAAATAATAGGATCTACTTCATAGGGTTATTGTAAGGATCAAATGAGATAATACACTAACTGGTATATAGTTGACACTATATAAATGCTTATTCCCCTTCTCTTGTTTTACAGATCAGAAATAAGAGGATTGCCTGAGAATAAGAGCAGTTAAATAATTTACTCAAGGTCATATTTCTTAGTAAAAGTATGAAAAGATTTTTGAACTTTCCTTCCTGAGTATCCTTCTTACAATACCAAGCTCTCTCCCTTGAATAGTCATTTATAATACTCAAAATTTTGGAAATAGGCAATTTAAAATAAAACCAGGTTAATTTTCATTCTTAACTCAAACAAATATATATTTATTATATGCCACATTTAGAACTGTTTCCTGTGATTATGAAAACTATAGATTTGATCTACTTTAATTTACATGGGATGCTTAATGGAGAAATGTCATTACTTAGGGAAATATAAGTAAATGGCCATGTAAAATTCTTCAAATAATTGAGTTACTAAATGCAAACATGAATGTGCCCTTCTAATATAATGACTGAAATTTTAGTCTATAAAAGTTTGTTAAAAAGCCCTTTCTTTAAAATGAACAAAAAGTAAAACAAAAAAACCAAGCTTCCCTATTGCTCATGGTATATAGTACTTTGTAAATCAAATAGCCAAAATGTCACTATTTCAAAGTTGAAATTCTTTACACTGAACCTCAAAAGAAAGACATCCTAGAGTTAATTTGGATTGACATGCTCTGTTAAATTACTTTTGTGTTTAAAAGTGGTTTAGTTAGTGACTTGAAAGAGACTGCTACTCCTGCCTTAGTGGAAAACAAAATGACAATATAAACCTATTTGTTTACCACAGTCTCCCAGACTGGCAGTGAACACCATACAACCTTAAATAATAGATAAAAGACAAACTTTTGAAGCTAAAAATTAGATTGGAAAAAGAAAAAGACATGGCTGTATTTTTTTTTAAATCTCTGTCAAGGTTGAATTTCCTTTTACAAATGTATGTAGGTTACATAATTATAATCCAGATACCTTTTATTTTAATTTTTCCTTATAGACATATACATGTATGACTTTACAAAGCTTGAAACACTTTATAATAGATAGATATATATGTGGTTGTTTAGTCCTTGATTTTTATTATTCTTTGGGAAGCCAAGCACCCCTTGCCCTTTGAGCTGAGATATCCTGATAATGGATTTCTAAAATCTTTTAAAATTGTGTCACTTCTAGTATAGAAATTTTTTTTCCTGCATACTTATTGGAAAATATGTCTCAGCTTTACTTTTCTACTTCATTTTCTATAAGGACACTCCCTTCTACTTCCTTCCAAAGTATAAATAAGCTATGAAGTGATAAAGTTCAGATGGGGCAACTCTGTGACTATTATCTGTGAAAACAAATTATCATAAAAAATCTAGTATATCTATTCCATCTTGGACTTGTTAACTTCCTTCTGGGTTTGCTGTAGACACTGATAGATGATCTGACTTAGTTGTGTCTTGTGACTAGTGGTCTGTAGGCTCATTTTTTCCTTAGTTTATTTTTATTATCTAGCCAACCAATAACCTGGGAAGGGAGTTGAAGGAATCATTTAAGTACACAAAAATATTTTTCCCAATTATATGTAAAACAATTTTAACCTACATTTTTTACAAATTTGATGTCCAATTTCTCTTCTACCCCGGCTCCCCTCCCCTTATCATTGAGAAAAGATGTAATTTTATAAAGATTATACATGTGTATACATGAAAAACTAATTTCCATATTAGTTATATTATGGAAAAATAGACAAAAAATAAAAATAAAGACAGTTAAGAAAAATGGCATGCTTCTTTCTGCATTTAGATTCCAGCAGTTCTTTCTATGGATGTGGATGGAATTTTTCATCATAGGTGCCTCAGAATTGTCTTAGGTCATTGCTTAGATCATTGTTGAGAACAATCAAATCATTTGCAATTAATCATTGTACAATATTGCTGTTACAGGGTAAAATGTTCTTGTGGTTTTGCTTTCTTCACTTTGCATCAGTTCATGTTAGTTTTCCCCAGTTTTTTTCTGAAAACATTCTGGAAATCATTTTTCATAGCACAATAGTATTCTATCCCAAAAAATATGCCACAAGGCCATTCTCCAATTTATGGTCATCACTTCAATTTCTAATTCCTTGCCACCACAAAAGGAGTTGATATAAATATATATTTATGCACATGTCTATTTATGGTTTTTTTTTATATTTTTTGTTTTTAGGTTATAGACATAGTAATGTGGTATTCCTGAATCAAATGAATTGCACAGTTTAATTGCTCATTGATATGCCTTTGAGCTTAGTCCCAAAGTGTTCTCCAGCATAGTTGGATTAGTTCACAACTTCACCAACCTTGTATTATTGTCCCAGTTTTACCACATCTCCTTCAACATTTGTCATTCTTTCTTGTCATATTAGCCAATCTGATAGTGTCTCACTTCTTTATTTTAAAGATTAGAAAATAGATATGTGAAAGGAGTTTATAAGTGATAATTCCTGGAATGGAAACAACTATGTTCAAACAAGAAAGTTACAGAATAAATTAGACATTATCAACAAGGGAAGATATTGGCATTAAGATGTATGGGGAAAGTAGGTGGGACTTTAGCTCACATTTGAAGGAATATAGGAAAACCAAGAAGGTGAAGATGAGTATAAAGAGAATTCCAGGCATGAGAAGCAACCAGTAAAAATATCTGGAGTTGAGAGATGAATGTTTTCTTTGAGGAATAGCTAGGAGCCTCATATCACTTAGCCTTTTTTTGCCTCATTTTTTGTAATCTGTAAAAGGAGCTGGAGAAGGAAATGGCAAACCATTCCAGCATATGTGCCAAGAAAATCCCAGATGGGGTCACAAAGAGTCAAATATCATTGCAATGAATGAACAACAACAAATGGAAGGTAGAAGAAAAAGAAAGACCAAAGAAAGTAATTAAGATTCAGGAAGACTAGAAAACTAGTAAAGGGTCACGTTATGATTGTTAAAGTCAAACAAAGGATTTTATATTTGATCCTGGAGATAAAAGTAGGGAGCAATTAGAGTTTTCTGAATGGGAAAATGAAACGGTCAAACAAGATTAATGTATATTCTTTAAAAGCCATTACATGTTATACAAATATCAACTATTAATAGTAGTAATGATTCAGCTAGTAGAAGTCATTTTGGAAACAGCATTATATAGGGACTAGCAGATTAGCCATGGAGTTTAGGAAAAGATATGCTTGAGCCTTATCTCTCACTCATACTATTAGTATGCTCTATAGACAAGTCACTTAATTTTCAGTTTAAAAGGCAAGACTCTATGTCAGGAAATTGCCAAGTTATTATATATACATTTGTGGAAGGAGTTTACATACTAGGAGGTCTTCATATTGATGAATTTTAAACCATACACATATGCATATACATATATAAATATACACATATTAGTAATGGTAATAGCAAATATAGGTTGAAAATATTTGGGCAAACTATGTACAAGTTTACAAAAAACCCTTATTACTGGCTATTGATTGATCACATATAATTGATCTCTATCTTTAGGTATCTATATAAATTAGAAGGGACAAAAATGGTATTGTTTGAAAATTATTACTTCATCTAGCTAAGGATATGTATTCTTGTGTATATAAAATAATTACCCAAGGATTATAATTCCAGTAGTTTAAAATCTAATCAATATCTGCCATTTTATGATTATTAAAATAAAGGCAGAAAAAATATCTAATTACTATTGGTTTCTAAGCTCCAAATATGTTAAAAGAAATTTCAAAATACATAAAACTTTTGAGAAAATATATGAATTAATGATTTAATAAATTATGAAAAAATTTGTGTATCCCATATGCAAATGATAATATTTTGTTATAATGCTTTTGAGTCCAATATTATTTCAATCTATTCTTATAAGGTTTTTAATATGCTAGTTACTTAATTTACCTACAGTATCAGAGAACTGGGTGTTAAAAACAAATGATTTCAGGCATTTTTTTTTTAATCTGTATATTTCTTTTTTTTTTTATTGAAGCTTTTTATTTGTATAACATATGTATGGGTAGTTCCCCAACGTTGATCTTTACAAAGCTTTCCATTACAAATTTTACCCCCAGTCCCCTCCCCTCCCCTAGATGGCAGGAAGTCCACTACATGCTAATAATGTTGAAATGCTTGAGAAGTTATGCAAGAAAAATCCTATCTACAAGAAAAAAAAAGAATCAGAGAAAGGCAACACAATGCAAACAAATGTCAGTAGAGATCATGAAAATGTTACGTTGTGGTCCATATTTCATTTCCCTCTCTCTGGGTGTATATGGTTTTCTTCAGTGAACAATTGGAACTGGTTTGAGACAATTCTTTGTTGCAGAGAGCCATGTCCATCAGAATTGATCATCATGTAATACTGTTGTTGCTGTGTATGATGAACTCCTGGTTCTGCTCGTTTCACTCAGCATCAGTTCATGCAAGTCTCTCCAGGCCTCTCTGAAATCGTGCTGCTGGTCGTTTCTTACAAAGCAATAATATTCCATAACATTCATATACCATAATTTATTCAGCCACTCTCCAATTGTCAGGCATTTTTCTTATAACTTTTGAATTAACTATCTTCATAGGTCTCACTGAGTGAAACCCAAGTACGAAAGGTCTTATCAGTCTCTCTAAATATACACATACACATACGTATCTATATCTATTCTTCTTCCCAGTTTACCTATGTATGTTCTCAGAATAATTTGGTTTAAGTAGGACTCATAACTTTCACTGTTTCTCTCTCTATTTTCCTAGTTTCTCTCTGGCTCTGCTTCTCTCAGTTTGTCTCTCTGTCTCTTTTCCTCCTTTCCTCACTCCCCATAAATATGTTTATATGTAAAATAAACACACACATAAATATATTTCTGCAAATATTTATACACATATATATTATGTGTTTTATTAGTACCTATTTCTAATATTTTACATCTTAGAATATCATAATGAATATTTGTTAAATTAATGAAGGAACATTCTCATTAGCAAGGCTGCAATGGATTAAATCATTTGCAAGTATTTCTACAGTAATGCAAACAACATATTATTTTGTATTCTATTAAAAGGAATGCAGAAAAGGAAAAGAAAAGAGGTTTATGCATGAAAATCAATCTGATTTTCTTAGTCTTTATATCAAACAAAACATTTCACCAATTTTAATAAAGCATCTTTATGGTTTGAAAATGATTTAACCATTGATCCTAGTTTACCAGGATAAAATAATTCTCTAAAGTGATTTTTAGCTTCGTATATTTTCTCATTTATACGACTACATAATAAAAGCTTGTGATTATATACATACATTCAATTTTATATATGCATGAGTTTAATTTAGCATTTTTGATGTAAAATTTCACTTATCAAGCTGTTATATTTTAAATATGGTTTTTTGTTTAAAATTTTTGTTCATACAAATGGTATAGCAAACATAATTAGTAGCATGTATAATATTTAACAAAAATATGACCAAATAAAAGTGGGAGAAAGACATGAAATTCTTATTTGAAAAACCTGAATTAGAAGGATAGAGTCAGGATGGTGGAATACAAGCAGGGGTTCACCTAATCTCTCCCACAAACCCTCCAAATACTTTTAGATAATGACTCTAAATAAATTCTGTCACATCAAAACCCACAAAAAATATGGAGTGAAACAGTTTTCCAGCCCAAGAAAATTTAGAGGGTTAGCAGGAGGAACTCAGTCAGCAGCAGCAGGATCTTCCATAGCTCTCATCCCATATATAGTAAGAGGGTTAAACCACTGACCATAAGAAGTTTCTGTTAGCACTGAGGCAGGACTTTGTTGTTTTGCCCATGTGTAGAGTGGGAAGCCCTAGCACATCAGAGATTGCAGCCTCAGTAAACCAAGGACCCCCCTCACAGTTCCAGAACAGAGTGTTTGTGGTCACTAACAGAACAGAGCACAGAAAAAAATCCTTACCATAGAAAGTTAACTATGATAACAAGCAATATCAAAACACACATTCAGAAGATAACAAAGTCAAAGTTTCTACATCCAAAACTTCCAAGAAAAAAAATGTGAATTTGTCTCAAGCCATGAAAGACTTCAAAAAGACTTTTTAAAAAAGTAAAAGAAATAGAGGGAAATGGGAAAAGAAATGAAAATTATTCAAGAAAATCATGAAAATCAAGTAAAAATCTTGGTAAAGGAGTCACACTCACACACACACACACACACACACACACACACACACACACACACACAC
>JAJPUD010000606.1:239901-284819 GCA_023553655.1 Myrmecobius fasciatus | reverse complement strand
TGTGTGTGTGTGTGTGTGTGTGTGTGTGTGTGTGTGTGTGTGTGTGTAAAATTCAGGATAAGGAGATGGAGTAAATGAGAAAGGAGGAATCAACTAACATAATGTACAAATTTGTCGACCTTACAGGGAATAGGGTTAAGGGCAAATATTCTTTTATGACCACAAATTGAGCTAACATATTATTCTTTTGGGGAGGGAAGTAATAATAACTCAATGTGATACAATTGTCATTATCGCAAAATGTACAAAAGCACATATTATTTAAAAATACTGGCCATAGGTAATTATCCTCACCTTTGTATAAAAATAGCCACACAAATTTAGCTCTGTAAAACCATATACAACCTACTATCTGAAATACTAAATTTTAAAAGTACCTATGGTACTATGTTGTGTCATTTTGTACCTGTACTTTTTTTTTGGCTGAAAGAACCTATTTATATAGGTTTTTAAAAATAGAACTGGCAAAATATTTGGTCTTCTGAGTATGTACATGTACATGCTAGGCCCTGATTGTTATCATATTTGTGTGATGGTTGTTTCAAGATGTCACAGAAATACAAGTGCCACTATTTTTCAAAACTACTTCAAAACCACATTAGGTCTTCATTTTCATGAAAAATCTACATTGTAATTTTACTTTTTATTTACTCTATTCTGAGATCCTCCAGCGTCAAAAATATTCCTGGCCCAACTGAACAATCAACTTCTTGGGACAGTCCTACAAATAGTCAGCAGACTAGAAACAAGGCCAACTCTATCTTAAAATTCACATAGAATGAGACCTTTCATTCTATTCCATTTGTGAAATTTTGCATTCTGAAATTTGAGAAATTAGGATTGCTAATATGCAAGAAGACAAATAAGAAAGTAGACCATAACCACTCTTTAAGACACTCTAATCACTCTAGACATTCTAAATAATAATTTAAAACACTCTATTAGTAGAGCAAGTTCAACATAGTTCAAATTCTAGTAAATTCCCTTACCAAAGCATTTTATAAAGACTTACTCTAAAGCTACCTTAATACTCCATGCTGTCTATAAATAACAAAACTACATTAGAAATTAGTTCTGCGGTTCATGGGCTAAGACTTATTACTTTTCTCCTTAAAGAGTGGTTATGGTCTAGTTTCTTATTTAAGTTTTCTTGCATATTAGCAATCCTAATTTTTCAAGAAGATTAAATATGGCCAAAGTAATTTCACATTTAAATAGCTTCTTTCTAATCTTTTAAGCTTGGTAAAGTGGTATTGTAAATGAGGTACCTTGAAATTTTCCCATTAGAAAGAATAAAATAGAAGATAAGTCACAAATGTTTAGTTACAAAAATATTCTCGAGTCCACATTCATTTATATTCAATTGATTATAATTGATAATTTACAAATAATAGTTAATTTATGGCTGTTTTTCAGTTTTCATATTGGTTTGACTAATATGGCAAAATAATTTGTGAGCATCCTGGTAAAGGGAAAGAAATTTCAGCATTAAGCAATTCTTGATGATCACCATATGGATAACTCATATTGTAGAGAGTTTTTTCCCCCCCAACCTAGACTTTCCACTACTTGGCAGCATTCATCCTGATTACTTAAACTCTTTCTCATTTATTTCCTACTTCTAACTGATAAATATTCAGAGACAGGAAAATAATTTATAGTCTTAGAGATTCAAATACATTTAAGAATATTAATTTCCTCAGTAAATTTCATATTATTAGCTCAAAAGTCATTATTAATCATTTTTGTATTAAAGACTAGTTTGCCTTATTTATGCCTCTGTTCCTTTGAGATCAATTGCTCTCCCTCTTTTTCTCTCATTGTCTCCTTTATTCATTTTTCTTTCTTCTTTCTTTCTCTTTCACCATATATTTATTTTTAATTGAAAATTTCCATACAATATTTATATTTCCTTTTATTTGTGGTTTTTCACTAGACCAGGAATGGGAAAACCTTTTTTATGCCAAAGGCCATTTGGATATTTCTAACATTTGAAGGCCATACAAAATTATCAACTTAAAAACTCAAGCATTGGGAAGTTGTACCAGGCTTTCATCTCATCACCATCTGTGGTTGCTGTGGCAGAGAGTCTGATCAAATAATTTCATAGGCCTTATTCAGCCATGACTACTGCACTAGACATTTGCTTTTCTATAGTTCCAAGAGGTCAAGAGGTCATTGGGCTCATTTCTCCATGAACAGTGAAAAAACATCTCCTAATTCTTTCTTAAGACAATTTTTTTTTGGTAAGGCAATAGAGGTTAAGTGACTTGCCCAGGCCACACAGCTAGTAAATGTTAAGTGACTAAGGCTGAATTTGAACTCAGATTCTCTTGACTTCAGAGCTGATGCTATATCCACTGAGCCATCTAGTTGCCCCCTGTAACAGACTTTTTGTTATAATTGATCAGATATAGATAAAAATTTGAAAGCCAAAAAATGACAAAAGATATTTTAAGTATGTTTGTAAACTAATGAAATTTTTAAAGCTATACAATGCATTAAAACATTTGATTTTTTCCCCATTTTCTCAGTTTTTTTTACTTTTTATAATACACAGTGTCTTTATAATTTCCATCTATGTTTTGGCTTAAGTTCCATTTAGTCCTGCTGGAGAATCTGCTGTACCTGGAGAGTACATCTTAATTCTACATCCAGAACACCTGAGTTGAAACACTGCCTCTGATAATCGTTAGCTATATGACTTGTCCATTCAAGTTGCTTAACAACTCTGGGTCTCAGTTTGCTTATATATAAAAGGGTCATAATCATACTTGTTTTATAGAATGAGTATGAAGAAAGTTCCTTGTAAATTGTAAAGCTCAACATGTATTTGAGCTATTACTTACTCTGTCTGTAGCAATCACAAAGTGCCTATGCTTTCCAAAGGAGCTCCTGGATTGGGAACTCCTTCCATCAGTGACAGGAGGTAATTCTTTTTTTCTCCTTTTTTTCTCCTTTTTTTTAAGCCTTTTATTTTCAAACCATATGCATAGATAGTTTCCAACATTCATCCTTTCAAAACCTTGTGTTCAAAATTTTTTTTCTCCCTCCCTTTACCACTCTCCTAGATGACAAATATTCCAATATATATTAAACATGTGTAATTCTTCTATACGTATTTCCACAATTATGTTGCACAAGAAAAATCAGATCAAAAATGTTAATAAAAAAGAAAGAAAGAAAACAAAATGCAAGCATACAACAACAAAAAAATGAAAATAGTATGTTGTGATCCACATTCAGTTCCCACAGGCCTCTATCTGGGTGCAGATGACTCTCTCCATCACAAGACCATTGGAACTGTCTGATTCACTTTGCTGTTGAAAAGAGCCATGTCCATCAGAATTAATGATCATATAATCTTGTTGCTGTGTACAGTGTTCTCCTGGTTCTACTCACTTCACTTAGCATCAGTTGTTGTAAGTCTCTCCTGGCCTCTCTGAAAATATCCTGCTGATCATTTTTATAGAAAAATAATATTCCATTATATTTATATATTATAACTTATTTAGCCATTCTCCAGCTGATGGGCATCTTCTCATTTTACAATTCTTTGCCATTGCAAAAAGGGATGCTACAAACATTTTTGCACATGTGGGTCCTTTTCCCTTTTTAATGATCTCTTTGGGATACAGATCCAGTAAAGATACTGTTAGATCAAAAGATATGCAGTTTGATAGCTCTTTGGGCATAACTCCATATTGTTCTACAGAGCAACGACACCAGCAGTGTACTAGTGTCCCCATTTTCCCATATTACCTCCAACATTCATCATTATCTTTTCCTGTCATCTTAACCAATCTGACAGGTGTGTAGTGGTACCTCAGAGTTGTCTTAATTTACATTTCTCTGACCAATAGTGATTTAGAACATTTTTTCATATGGATAGAAATGGTTTTAATTTCTTTATCTGAAAATTGTTTTTAATTTGGACAATGGCCTGTATTCTTACAAATTTGAGTCAATTCTCTATATGTTTTAGAAATGAGACCTTCATCAGAATCCTCGGATGTAAAATTTGTTTTTCCTGGTTTCCTGCTTCCCTTCTAATCTTGTCTGCATTGGTTTTGTTTGTACAAAACCTTTTTAACTTAATATAATCAGAATTATACATTTTGCATTCTATAATGTACCCTAGTTCTTCCTTGGCCACAAATGCTTTCCTTCTTCACATATCTGAGAGGAAGACTATCATTTGTTCTACCAATTTGCTTTTAGTATCACTATGTCCAATCATGAGCCCATTTAGACTTTATCTTGGAATAATGTGTTAAGTGTGGGCCAATGCCTAGTTTCTGTCATACCAATTTCCAATTTTCCCAGCAATTTTTGTCAAATAGTGAGTCTTTATTTCAGAAGCTGATGTCTTTGGGTTTATCAAACACTAGATTACTATAGTCATTGACTATTGTATCCTGAGAACCTAACCTATTTCACTGATCAACTACTCTATTTCTTAGCCAGTACCAATGGTTTTGATGACCACTGCTTTAAAATATAGTTTTAGGTCTGGTACAACTATGCCACCTTCATTTGCTTTTTCTTTTAAATTAATTCCCTGAAATTATTGACCTTTTTTTCTTTCAGATGAACGTTGTTATTATTTTTTCTAGTTCTGTAAAATAATTTCATAGGAGTTTAAATGGTATGGCACTGAATAAGTAGATTAACTTAGATAGAATTATCATTTTATTATATTATAAAATATTATATCTATTATATTATGTTATATATTATTGTTATGGCCTACCCATGAGCATTTGGTATTTTCCCAATTGATTAGATCTGACTTTATTTGTGTGGAAAGTGTTTTGTAAGTATGTTCATATAGTTCCTGATTTTGTCTTGGCATGTAGACTCCCAAATATTTTATATTATCTTCAGTTATTTTAAATGACAAGAATAACATCAAGGTTAAAGAACTTGCCCCAAATTTCCTTTCTTAAAGCCTATGACATATCTACTATGATTACTCTTGCCATCAGTTATAATTCCATATTAATGGATGGTACAGTAGAATTTAAATTTCTAGGCTATAGGATGTACAAAGTAATGTAAAATTAAAAAAAAAACTTTAATCTGGATATTTCTAATATTTTTTAAAAATGGAAACTTTTCACAGTGGAAACATCTGTAGACCCTCAATCAACAACTAGTGATATTAGTTTGGCATAGAATTTAGGAAAAACCACCCATTTCTGTTCTTCTTTTAATTTGGTCCTTTCTGATTTCACTGTCTATTCTAAGGTGTGCTAGTAGAAATAAAGATTCTATAACATAAAACAAAGATTGCTGACAAGCTAATGACCATAAAACAAAAAACAAACAAGCAAACAACTTCTTTTACTGGTTAGGAAAGAAAAAATGAGATCTATGACATAATCCAATGCAAGATTGATGCCTAGCCACTAAGTATCCCAAAATGCTTGTTATAATATGTGTTAAATGATGCTATTCTTGCTGCTGTAGTTAAGGCTATGTCAGTATTACCATTATAAACCCATGTTTTCAGGGAATTATATTTCCAATAGCTTGTGGTTTTATGAGCTTTTTGTGGGAACCTCTGAAGCTTAAAAATGTTCCTTTATAAGAAAAAAAGGAAAACATTGCTTTTTGTGGGCTATTAGTTCATAGGGCAGAACAATGCCACTTGGTATTTGGAGACAAAAGCCATATGAATAAAAAAGGAGTTCAAATTGATTTAGGGCAGCTGTTTATTCTAATCTGAGTCTAAGTATCCTTGTAAAATTTGAATTAATTAGATTTCTCGATGCAATTCTTAGCTTGAAAAAAAGGGACATCAATATAATATTCTTTCAGAGTTTTGACTCCTTAAACCAAGTGATAACACTTCATATTCAAAAAATATTTTCCCAAAAATATTGAGAATTTTTACTTGTTATCTTTCAAACTTTATTCCATGCTTTCTTCTACTCTAATTTCTTTTTTCCTTTTGAAATCTCTGTATGTTTCTCAGTCATAACATAGACTACTTTTTTAGTTTTATTTGTCCTTGCAGTAATCTCATTTTTTTTCTCAGTGGCCTGGTTTCTATGCAACTAGCCAAATAATAGACTCTTATTCTATTTCTGGTACTCAGTAATTTCCTGATTTTGGATTAAACATTTTTATATAGTTATTCTGTCAGTAAACACTGCATACTGATTAATTATTTATTTGTATATTCAACAAATATTGAATTCCTGTTATACAGTAACAGTGTGCCAACCTCAGTAAAGGGCACAATGATATATTACACTCTGACCTGATAAGATCCTAGATTTATAGATAGAAAGGAAATCTCAGACTGAATATAGCCTATCCTTCTCATGTAATGTACCAGAACAGTGTCAAGAGAAAAAGGATGGAGTCAGTAATATGAATATTGAGTCCAGTGAATAGATGGAACAGAGACTTCATGTTGAGAAATATTAGAAAATAAGTCAGAAAGGTAGATTTCTGTTAGTTTTTGAGTAGTCGTTGGTGGCAGTTCATAGGATTTTATTTTAACAAGTTTGAAACAAATAATATTTTTGGCATAAGGAATAGGCTAGGGGCAATCTGTCAGAATTGCCTGCCACGTATCTAGCACTGTGAGGGATGAAAAAAAAAGTAGGATTATATAGCAAGTGGAAATTAATAATTCTAGATGCAGAGATAAGAGCTAAGAAATTTCTCTCTAGGCTTCAGTTGGGTAATGGTAGAATGACTAGAGGAAACATTAAAAAAGGAAAAAGTGATAGAAGTTGATGCCCTTAACAATGATGATATTCAAAGGATGACAGGAATAAAGGCCATTTTGGGAGTGACAAGATAATAATTCAATATATTCAAATTAAAGTAATAAGTTAACATCCAAGTTTCAGTATTGAAGTTTACCTCCAGATAGAAGTCAGGATCAGAGATAGGTATTTGAAAGCCATCTACATAATAATGATAGTTAAGTCATGAAGGTGAATACATTTGCCAAGGAAGGAAGACAAAGAAAGAAAAGAAAATTTAAAGATGATAGTGGCAGTAAATATAAAGAAAGAGACAAGAATACAGATAATGTCAGATGGGAGATGAAAGAAGGAATAGTTTTAAAATAACAATAATTATGAATATAGAATTTAAAATTTCAATGGGAATTGTTTCTTATATACCATTTAACATTCATCCCACAATATATTATACTTTTAACAAAATTGCCTCTACTTTAAGTTTTTCAATAATTTTCTTCTCTCATGTTTTTCCCCCTGTGGCATTTGGGGTTAAGTGACTTCCCCAGGGTCACATAGCTAGAAAGTGTTAAGTGTCTGAGGCCAGATTTTACCTCAGGTTCTCCTGACTTCTCTCATATCTTAAGGAAATTTAAAAACTTTAGTTCTTAGTTTTGTGCCTGTTGTGTTACTTAGTTTCACTATTATTAAAATTCATATTTTTTTTTCATTTTCATGTAATTTATTCCATTTTACTTTGGTAAGCCCCAAACATTTTTCTCCAATCCAAACTATTGTCTTTCTTTTTAATGGAACCTGTATTTTCATTATTATAGAGAATTGCCAATGAAGAAATCACTTCATCAAGTAGAGAGTCATAGGGATTTTCTTGGGTCAGTGAGATATTAAATGACTTGACCTCTATGTATAGTATAGATAATCTAACCAGAAAATACCCTTTATACTTTTTTTAATAAAAAGGTATACACACACACACACACACACACACACACACACACACACATGGAACAAGGGCTCACAGTAATCAAATAATAGTGGGATAAGAGGGGATTAACTGTAGGAAATCCCAAAATTCCTGAATTTATCCCAAAAATAATTGCCTAAATTTTTATATTGATATTCCACTGTAGCTTTATATGGCTATGAATCATATGAGTCTCTAAAGTCTCAGAAGAATTAAAAATGAGTATCCATGAAAAAGGATACTTTAAAAAGGGAGTATCAATGATAGGTGCAATAGAGAGGTACTTATTTAGAGAGAAAATGATTCAAAGTGTAATAAATAGAAACTTCAAAGATTTGAAACAAAGAATATGTTCTAATAAATAACAAGCTTTAATTTTTAAAAATGTGCTGCACCTATGGAAAGAGAAATAAACAAAGCACAACTCACAAATTCATGATATTAAGAGAAAATGAGGAAGGCCCCTAGTAAGCTAGACTGAATCCTTATGCTAAACATGTGGGAAATCCATGGATAAGAATAAGCAAGCATAGATGGGTTGCAATATATGTCACTGAAGATAACACCCATGTTAATGAGATCATTTTATTAAGGTTAGGCAACAGGAAACTATTAAGGTCTTAAACAGGGGTGAAATATGACATACAGGATGGCTTAGAAAAGGGGAAATTCTCTCCTTCTAAATGCTTAATTGCAACTGTCTTGACTAACAGTCCTCTATTACACTTTCCCTTAGTACTTGGTATCAAAAGCTTATATAACATAATGCATGTTTTCTTTCTCTACCAAATCAGAAAGTAGGTCTCCTCTTCATATCCTAGGGTACATTGCAGAATAGAGTGGGTGCCCATGAAATAAATGTTGTTGATTGACTGACTCACTACTCTTGGACTGAGATGCTTCTAAACATAGGCTACCCTCTTCTGCTGAAAAGTAGTTGCACAGTATGAAACTGGGAAATAGCTACCAAAATCTTGTTTCCATGTGATCTCATTTAACATTTCCACATAGAGTTAACAGCAGCCCTATTTTGAGAGGTTACTTTGCTGTTTTGAAATTTACTTTCCCATTAATTTTAGAGGCACTGTGGGAAGAGTCCAAATAGATTGGGAGTCAGAAAATGTGAGTTCAAATACCAGTTCTTGTAAGCTTGGGTAAAAAACTATAGATTTTAGTTTTCTTATCTAAGATGATGGTCTAGAGGATTTTTATTTTTACCTGGAAATTCATGAACTTTACCCTGAATTCTCTCCCATCTTTGAATTTTATTTTCCCACCAAATTTGGAGAGAAATATGGACTGTGATTTTTACATATCTTCCCTTTTGTATTTTTGTGTTAGTGGCCATTGTTCAGGCCAGTCTTAACTGACTATGGTCCTATTTAGAGTTTTCTTAGCAAAGATACTGATGTGATTTTGCATTTCCTTCTCCAGCTCATTTCACAGATAAGGGTATTGAGAAAAACAAAGTTAAATGACTTGCCCAGAGTCAAACAATCAAAATGTGTGTGAGGCTAGATTTGAACTTAGAAAGTTGAATCTTCCTTATTCTAGACTTTGCACTCTACCCACTGTAACATGCAACTCTTCATGTACTTTTTTGCAAATTAGTCATAGAAAGCATAAGAAATTTTGTCAGTTTTCTGTAGAGATCAGTTTTGCTAAACCAATGAGAATTATTGCTGGTGATTTTCATTTCCAAAGAACTTTAATTTATATTTATTTTTTTACAACTCAGTAATATAAGGTACAAATAATTTTATCTCATGTTGACATGGGAAACACTGAGATATACAAAGATTAAGTATTTTGTCCCAGATTACGTACTTTAGTAGTAAAGTCGAGACATAAATCCCTCCCTACACACTCAATCTGAGACACATTGCATTACACTATGCTATCTTTATTAATTCCCAAGAGTCCAGTGATTTGCTAGAAAACTGAAACTGATTTCTAGTGAATCTTTCCTTCCTATAGCTGCTTCTGCTGCTACCACAAGTAGAAACAAAAAAACAAAAACATCAGCATATGTTTATGGGTGATGCATTTTCCATTATTGTGCATCTTGAGAATTCATGCTCAGTACATTAGCCAGTCAGGATGCTTGAATTCTCTCTCTCCATTCCATTGAGTTTATAACATGCCATTAAGTGGAATGGTATTGCTTTTACCATACTCTAGCATCAGCCAGTGCACATGGTACCTGCCATTCTTAGAAATACAGTACTCCCTTAAGGATGGGAGAATTTGCCTGAAACTTATTAAATGCTTAGGCTGTTTCAAAGTGGAACTGTAGTCCTTCAGAGAAATTCTTTTTTATTAAAAACCTGTTCATTTACTTCTTTTTGCTTCTCTGGGACACATAGATTATGGCTGTTTAATTTTTATTAACATTATAGCCTATTGCACTGTCCTGAATGTTCTTGATGACTATGGAATTGTCCTATCGAATCAAAACAAAAAATTCTGATTCAAATAATTATGTGATACCACATATTTAGGTCTGATAACCTGGAAAATATGCAGTTAGGTGCTATATTAAGAAGAGACACATCTTCATCAGGGCAGTTATGACCTCAGACACTCACTAACTCTGTGAGGCTGGGCAAGTCACTTAGCTCCATTTGCCTCAGTTTTCTCATCTGTAAAATGAGCCAGAAGAAGAAATAGAAAACCACCCCAGTTCTTTATCAAGAAAATCTCAAACAGTCTCAGGAAGAGACTGAAACAACTCCAGAACAACCTGGAAAATACATTTGCTTTAGAATCAAAGGATTTGATTTCGAATCCTAACTCTGCTATTCGCTATCTTCAAAAATTGTTGGGTCACAAATCTAGAAATGGGAAAGGAAATTTGGGGCTTTTCATTTATTTATCTTTAGCTCCAGATTTTTTCAGCTATAAAATGAAGTTAGTCTACAGAATCTCTCACGTTGTTTCCTGCTTCAAATCAAAGATCCTTTATGTGATACATGTATTCAAACCTATCTTTCCATTAGTACTTTAAAGGAAATATGGATAATTTTTTGTCAAAAAGTAGACATTTTGATAATAATCTACAGTACTTTGGAAAATTGAATTTGACATGAAAACCTGTAAATTACAATCATAAGAACTTAGAGAATAATAAGGAATGCTAACTTGTCTTGGGGGAGCATTCCCATTGGCCTTTGCCTTAAGAGAAATGTTCCTGTATACTTATCTGTGATTATTACTCTTAAAGTTTTGATTAGTCATCTTAAGTGATAAAGAATGCTCATCTTGCTTAGCTTAGAAAGTAGTTTAACCCCTACTAAGATATTTGTAGCATGTGCCCATATGAAGAAAATTATCAGTTTTAACATTTATTAATAGTAGTGCACATATAAGCCCATCACTTGGTCCCTTGTTATTGTTGCTGTTGTTGAGTTGTTTTAGTCATGTCTCACTCTTTTCTTCTCAGTAGTGGTTTGATAATTCCTTCTTCAGCTCATTTTACAGATGAGGAAACTGAGGTAAATGGGGTTAAGTGACATCCCCAGGGCCACACAGTGTCTAAGGACAGATTTGAACTAAGGAAGATGGATCTTTCTGACTTCATATTTGTCACTCTACCCTCTGCACTATCTATCTGCCCCAACCTGATCCCAGAATGTTTTAAGATAATTTTAGAATCCCTTTAGAAATAAATGTAATTATAAATCAAAATCTGAGTAGATGTTTAAATCTTGTTCTCAGTTCTTTAACATCTTCCAACCCAATCCTATTCTTAAATATTGGCTAAGCATGCCTAGGGATAGCTAAACAACAAAAAGTCTGCCAAGGGGCAACTAGATGGTACAGTGATAGAGTGCTAAACCTAAAGTCAGAAAGACCTGAGTTCAAATCTGGATTCAGACACTTCACTAGTTGTGTGACCCTGGGCAAGTCACACAATCCTGCTTGCCTCAGTTTCTGTATCTATAAAATGAGCCAGAGAAGGAAATGACAAATCATTCCAATATCTTTGCCAAGAAAGCGCCAACTGAACAACAACCAAAAAATATGTCTAAGCATTTCCTTAGCAAAAAACTTTTGGGAATTTATTCTCACAATATCACTAACCTCCCCACTCCACCACACACCCTGTTGTGAATATTTTCTCTTGTTCTTCTTTCTTCTTACCTCCTCAGTTGATCTCCCCTGCCCAAAAGAAGACAGACATGAAGTTCCATTCACAAAGGAACATTATAATGTATCTAAAATGTAATTTTATGATGTAATTAAGTTATACATGTTTTACTTTGGATCCGGAAGGATCAGTACACTGGATTGAGATAAAAAGCAAAAGTAGTCTTTCCTCATTAGGATGATGTTGCCTGGGCACACAATTTCTTTAAACAGTTTTTGGTCTGCCACTAAAAATTGCATATCCTTACAGGGTATAAAGAATTTGAATACATTTTAACTCTCAAGAGTTATTCACAGAACATCTATATCAGACTTTTCTCAAAAAAGAAAATAATGTTGGCTCTTTCACTGAGGATTCTTTAGTTCTTCCTTTTCTTCTTAGATAATGAATGCCCCCTTCAATTGGGCATACTGAAATGATTACCCAGAAAATGAACCTCAAAGACTTGTATATGTACATTTTGAATTCATTCCAATTTGAAGAATTCAGAGTTCTACAATAAAACAGAATTTATTGAAAGATGTGAATTTAATGATTTTGTTTGGCTGTACCATTGTTTCCAGATAATGATTTAATTCAGTCCTGAAAACGATTTCAGAAGGCAATAGACCCACAGATAAGCACTTCTATCCCAAATTTTGCACTGGTTCCACTCTACCAGTTATAAATACCAACCTTCTATCTACTAGTTATCCCTATTTCTTTCTCTTGCTCCTAACATTATAAATTCAGACAACTACCTCTGGTCACTTTCTTTTTCTTTCTCCCTTAATCATATGTTCTTTTTTTCCCTATTTGGTCCACATTTCTGATTCATAATAATGTTGTCCTAGTTTCTATTAAGTCCTTGGCATGTGGGTCACTGTTTATTTCCAGAGTTGAGCTAAGTGATAGTGCTTAAATTTCCTTTTTTCAGAAATTTCTGAGTTGCCAGACAGGACATAGTTCAAGTGAATGACCTGGTAGATCTAATTCCATGTTGCTTAAATAAAAAGTTATGAAATGGAAAGTCACTAAGTATTAACAAAGGCATCACAAAAATTATAATTGTCAGTGTTGGGGATTATTAAGTGAAGAATTAATGAGAAGATGTGAGATTCAACTTGAACTCGTGTTAGAGTGGGGGAGGAAACATATGTAAAAATTTCAGGAAAAAATAGAAAAGGTTTGATTATTTTTTTTTAATCACACAGGATCATTTTTATCATCCCAATACAAATGTAAGCCTTTGGAAATAGCCATAGAAGCATTATATCTCAGCAGGAAAAGTCAAGCGTCTCCTAAATCATGGATTTTCTAGTAGATGAGATTACTTTGTAGTTTGTAAATCCTAGGTTCGTATTTTCTTTTTTTATCTTATTTTCCTCAATTCTCTTCTTCAGTCAACTTCAACTATATATTTGACTTTTTCAAAAGCCCAATAAAGGATAAACTTCCTCACCTCTAGAAAGCAACCTAATTTTTTCACCTTTGTTTGCACTTCTGGAGTAGGGGGTTTTGCCATCCTAACTTACAATTCAGAGGTTAAATAACTGAGCTCATTACCTTTGGATTTATGGGTGATTGTCTCTAAAATAAAATTGATTTATAGCAGTAACAGTAGTTTAAGAACACATATATTTTACTATATGTGATTATGTTTTCAAGTCTTCCCTGAAGAGCTCATTGTCTGGTTCTAGTTCTGACCATGCAAGTAATTTAAAAAAACAGGGTTACAGACCTTCTACTTTGATCTCAGGTGATATATTCTGCTGGGTAGATTTTTTTAAATCTCATATGTTAGCAGTTATCCACATAATCTTTAATGTTTTAGGTGATGAGTTTATTTTTATTCAAGACTGATAATGTCTTAGATGATGTCCATAGGATGTCGAGAACATGAGTAAAAAACAGAGAAATCCATTCAAAATGTCAGTTATGAGTTATTCCTGTTTGTATCACATAGGGAATATTAGATTTGGGGGAGGCATGAAGGATCATTTAGCTCAAGCCTTTCCTTTTACAGAAGAGGAAAATGATATCTAAAGAAATTAAATATGACTTTCTTGGAATTACATGATTGCTTTATAGGAGAAAGGGGACTAAAAACCATTGTTTCCTGACCTCTCCCTGTACAATGGTTTTTCTACTATATTATACCTGTAACTATAATCAGTTTGACTAATATATTATTTGATTTTTTTCAATTCACCAATCCTTTCCTGCTTATTAGAGATTGAATGTTAATTTAGTGCAGAGTTGCGAATCCACTTACATTTTTCTGAACTTAGCTGAAGACAAAAATAATCATATTTTGTTAATTGTACGAACACTGCAGTTATTCAACTCAGAGGAAAATAGTCATTTCTTTTCTTTCTTCCTTCTTCCTTTTTCCCCTCTTTTTTTACTCCCTTCATTTTCCATCTTTTCTCTTTCCCTTTATTTTTCCCTCTCTTCCTCTACACATGCCTCTGTCCCTTTTTTCTTCTCTTTCGTCTTTCTTTCCCTTAATACTTTTTATCAAAATAAATACCTTTTAAGGTGCTTAGAATTTTGTCAACTTTTTTATTTTTAATTGGCAAAATTTAGCACAGAATACAAACTAAAACTGAAGTCATCTACCTAAGAAAAAGAACAAAAATGATTGAATCTGACAGAACATTCTGCCAAATTTTTAAGTTAACTTTCTTTTAAAATTATAGAAAGATCAAACATTTTAACTTTAGCAAGAGTATAGCAACTTCATCATGATTTTTGACGTGAATTTTGTCCCCATTCAATATTTTATCTATTTTCATAGTTGTTTGAGTACAGATTGTTCTTTGGGATTTTCTCATTCTATTATTTTACAATTCTTCCCATATTCCAATAATTTACTGAATTATTCAAATTAATCATTCTTAATGATGCAGTATTACTCTACTGCATGAATATACCAGAATATATTCTGCCATTCCCAATCACTGGATAAAAAGTTTGCCTCTAACTTTTTTTACCCTCAAAGAAATAGTGCTGCTCTGAATGTTTGAACAACTAGATCCTTCTATATCATTACTAACTTTATATATAACTAATAATGAGATCACTGCAATTTTTTCTAATTCCATATAGCTTTCAAAAGTTGCTTTTCCATATTCACATCTTTTCCAGCAGTGAATTAGCATGCCATTCTTTCCCACTGTTTTCCTCCATCATTGAGTCATTTTGTATTTGAACCTTTTATTCTTCCTCTCTGTACATGTCATTTGGCATTTACTTTGCCTATTCTCTATATGAAGCTAATTTTTCCATCTCTAGGTTCAGAAATGAAAGTAGGATTGAGTAGAAAACCTAAGTTAAAGAAACTGGTTAAATTCTCTATTATTATCATTACAGTTTATTACCATTCAGTCTTTCACATTTTTCTTTCTGGCTACTATATTAAAGTATTTTATATATTATGTATATTTTAATATTGTCTCCATTGTCCAGTTATTTCAGTCATCTGATTCCTTGTAACCTCATTTGGAATTTTCTTAGCAAAGATGCTGAAGTAGTTGGCCATTTCCTTTTCCAGCTCTTTTTACACATAAGGAAACTCAGGCAAATAGACTTGCCTAGGGTCACACAACTAGATAGTGTCTAAGGCTAGATTTGAATTCAGAAGATGAATTTGCACCTTCTGCCTGCCCTTTAATTTTAAAAATCCCTATAAAGGCAAATTTTTTTTAAAAAAGAAAAACTTAAGAACAGATTTTGTATACTAGTTCTCTGGCTAACAACTGTTGTTTTGTCTGCTATCTAGCATTATATATCCAAGAAATTGAGCTTTCTTTGGCAGATGTATAAAAAAAAATCCAAAGTATTAATTAGCACATTCTAACCTGAAAATGAGAATGTTTGGGTTTTATTCATGGCTCTGATTTCTTTTAAGATTGAAGCAGTACAGAAGGCTCCTTCCTTTATATCCTATACCAAAAGGCTTATATTTCTTTCTTCTGAATCTGATCTCAGGAGCTTTGCCTCCTCTTCTTTCCTTTATTCTACTTCACAGGAAGTAGATATTATAACAACATATCTACCAGCTAGTTTTCTTGGGTGAAACAGAAAATATTGCTTTCAGAGAAAATGTATAAAATTTCATTCATTAACCAATGATTTTTTTTCTATGTAGAATCAGAATGTTCAAACTGGAAAGAACTCTAGAAATCATTAAGTCCATTGCTTTTCAAAGTGAGTTGCAATTTTAACAGGTTATGCAACAAAATTTTGAATACTTTGTTAATGTAGATCAAAGAAAATTTATGAATAATTTTCTTCTAAATTTTATTTACTTATATGACAAATATACCTTCAAATAAATTATCTGTGTCTATTTCACATATGTCCTAATCTCAGAATATGTCACATGTTAAATTTGTGAAGGATTCAACAAGAAGGATCCTTTTATTTTAGATAAACTATGTCCCAATATTGGGATATTGGCAATTTAAACATTCAGTCTTGACAAAGGATACTGTGCAATGAGTAGAAATTTTGCTATCTGACCTAACTCATTACCTGATTTTACCTAAAAGAATACTGAATATAGGGGCAGCTAGGTGGCACAGTAAGTAGAAAGAGTGCTGGCCCTGAAGTCAGGAGGACCTGAATTCAAATCTGATCTCAGACACTTAACACTTCCTAGCTGTGTGACCCTGGGGAGGTCACTTAACCCCAATTGCCTCAGCAAAAAAAAAAAAAGAATACTGAATATATAGTAAGTAGGGTTACTATAGGTAAATAGAGAAACAGAGCTGCCTGGATATTCATGTTAAATTCTGGATTGAAGTTTTAGTAATTTATCTGACTTCTTAATTTTATTATTTTGACCCTGAACTCAGATAAATTTTATTTATGAATCCCTCTTCTCTAATTTTTCTTCAAATATCTTTCCAATTAATTTCTCAGATAAGAATATAAGTTCATAGAGGCAGCTAGGTGGCGCAGTGGATAGAGCACCAGCCCTGAAGTCAGGAGGACCTGAGTTCAAAACTGGTCTCAGACACTTAACATTCCCTAGCTATGTGACCCTGGGCAAGTCACTTAACTTCAATTGCCTCAACAACAACAACAACAACAAAAAATATATATATATATATATGTATACATGTACATGTATACATATATATATAAGTTCATAAGTTGCAGTATATAAAGAAGATTAGCATGGAAGGAATTGATCGATAATTCATAGGAAAAAATAACATTTGTGTACAGCATTTTATGATTTACAAACTTTGCTTATGTAAAGATTATGGACAATAATATAAACACAAATATTAACAACAAGAAGCAAATACAGCCTCTGATATGAATATGACTTGGTATGAAACTCACAAGTAAAATATGGTAATGAAAAAAGTATATTTTACTTGAAATAAAATGCATCACATGTTTATGTGGATAAACTTATGAACTAGAAAAATGGGTTACATTTGAAAGACTTCTAATCCTTTCAGAATTCATAGTATCGCAAAAATATAAGTGATATTACTCTGGAAATATCCTAAAGATTGTGTAGATCAAAAAATGGATAAATTTCTGAAAGAGATTTCTCAAAGATTAGATATAATGATCTTGAGAGTTTTCAACAACATAGATATTCATTGAAATTCTCCTTCATCTAAAAGTAAAACATCTATAGATTCATAATTTTTCTTGTTGAAACTTTCACCTATTAGGAAATAAAGGATTCAGTGAACAAAACATTAAGTGTATCTTATTCCAACCAATAAGGATAAATTAGCTTGTTATGCAAACTGTGGGAGAACCTGACCAGGCCATCTTAAAATTAATTTGGAACCCTGTTAGTACATAGTCTATTACATACGAAACTATGTTATGTTGATAGAAAGGACTGGTCTTAAAAGTTCAAAGATGTAAGAACTATGATTCCCTGTGGCTTAAGACTCTAATAAAGGAAAACTGCTCAAGAGGAATTGGAATCCTCCAAAAAGAACTTCTAACATTAATGGTTAATCCCAATGAGGAAGGAAAGTAAAAACCATTTAAAGAGATTGATATGACTTCAGAGGGAACTTTCTAATGAGGAGATTTTAAAATAATATGCACAAAATGGAAGCATAGGCACATCCCAAGGGAAGGGGAATCAAAAAAATGATTAAAAAGAAGAACAATCCCAAAGACACATAAGAGTACACTTGAAGACTAAACTCCAGAATGAGCTGAAATTGGGGGATGGGAAAAGGATACTCTAAGGACAATAAAAAAGGCTTTATCAGATGTCTAAGAAAGAAGTAGTGGATACACTACTGCTAACAGACAAGTAAGAAGTAAACTATTAATATAAACCCTATATTTCTTCTGTAATCTTATTCAAGGAGATTATGTCAATCTCTCTTCTAGACTAGCTAATAGATTGGAGAGAAGGGTAGAAAAAGACAGAGTGGTAGGGAAAAGCCTAGAATTTTGAAAAGTCATTCAATTAAATTAATAAAAGAGAAAAATGCATTTGAAAATTATCATTAAACTATTTTAATATTAATCGTTTAAATGTTTTGAATACAGAAATTGTAAAACAAGTAGAACTGATCAGATTAAATCATGAAATTTATCAATTCATACACAGCTTCTCAATTTTGACTCAGGAATATAATGTGTAAAATCAACTTTCTTTTCTACCTTTCCAATGCAATTGAACATCTAAGTGATCTACTTCCAGGTGCAGAACTAGGACTCAAGAATACAAACAAAAAGCAAAACTGTCCCTGCCCTTACAAAGTTTTCATTTTACTGTGGGCAAAGTAGAAAGAAGCAAAACATACACAAATAAATTACAATACAAGGTAGGGAATAGATGGGTGAAAAAAAAATTCATACCAAGTACTTCTTACAAAGAATGTTTTGTCAAGGAGAGAACATTTTTTCTTGAAGAATTAGTGAAAGCTGAAAAAGTTACCTAATAGAAATTTGGAAGAAAGCTAAAGAGCCTGAGGCATAGCTAAGAAAGAAATGCATGGAAATTATTGGGATCAAACTGAAGACTGGAACATTGAGTTCCAGGAACAGATAACCATATTCTAGAACATAGAATACATAAAAGTAGTTATAAGAAATGGGTCTAGAAAAATAAGCTGGAAGGGAGCTGGTAGAATGCTTAAAATGCCAAGCTAAGGAATATTTTTGTATTGTTTGTTTCAGAATATATGGAAGCCACCAACATTTTTTAAGCAAGGATATGACAATTATTTAGGAAGATAGTTTTGCTGTTGGGCAAAGAATGAATAGGAATGGAGACAGATAAAAACTTAAAATATCAGGTTAAAATTTATGGTGAGGGAAAGGAAGGAAAAACAGCATTTATTAAACACCTTTGATATTATTACCACTTTAAAAAATATTACCTCATTTGAAATCACAACAACCCTAGAAAATAGTTTTTATTAGTAGACCAATTTTACAGTTGAAGAAAGAGACAGATAGAAGCTAATTTTTTTACCCAGGGACTTACAACTATTAAGTATCTGAGGTTTAATTTGAACTAAGGTCAGATTGATTCCAGGTCCAGCACTCAGTGGTAGCACAAACTACTAGAGTGGTGGTTCTAAAGGGAGAAAACAAGCAAAATTCAAGGAATGATCATGGAGGGATCAACAGGCCTTGATAGCTCTGTGTTTTTGCAGAAAGAGATAGACTTAATGCAGAATTTGACATTCTGAATTTCTGTAATAGTGGTGACCTCAAAAGAAATATAATGGTTTGCAAAAGGGCCAGATTTAGAGAAGAAAGTAATGAAGTTAGTTTTTTTTTAATTAATTTTTTCAATGAACAAAAATCTGTTTTCTTTCTTTTCAACTTCTCTCTCATTAGAATAAAAAGAAGAAATGTGCAGACAATTAATATAAATTCCTGCATTGACAATGTCCACAAGAAAAATGGGCTCATTTTTATACAAAGTTTAGACTGCTAAATATCAAGGCAGATTTGTCTATCAGACAGTTGTTATTCTAGGACTGGAGTTTAGGAGATAAATTAGAAGAGTGAGTGAGTGTGTGTGTGTGTGTGTGTGTGTGTGTTTATGTGTATATGTTTATGTATTTGGATATTATTTGTATGTAGTTAATATTTGAACCTATGGAAAGGAAAAGTATACAAAATTTTGGGTGAAGTCTATGTTTAGGGGTTAGGAGACATGCCAACTAAGAAACTGAGGAGAAGACAGAGGGAAAAAAATGGAAGAAAATAGTGTCATAGATAACAAGGAAAAAGAGAACAGAAAAACTAGAAAGAGCATTCACTACTTTTCTAGCTGAAATATTAAAAAAAGAATATGACCTTAGAAAAAATCCATCAAATTTCATAGTTAAGAAATCATTGGTAACTTCTGATAAAGCATTGTCTCTTAAAAAAATAGAATATTAAAAAGCACAGTGCTAGGAGGTTATGAAGAACAAATGAGATAGTAAATATTGCTAATTATGTTTAGGAGTTTAGCAATAAGAGGGTGGAGAATTACAGGATAGTAACTGAAAGAAATACCAGATCCTCAGATTTCATGAAGGATAGCAATGATAGGTAATGATAAAAAAGTAGAACATGATAAAATCCTGAATTACCACATAGGAATCTGTATTCCCTTTAGAATTTCAGGATTTCTTTCTAAGAGGAATTTTTAAAATTTTATTTTTAGTTAACAAAACAAGCATTTATATAATAAAGTATAATAAAAATATTTGCATTACAAATCTATTGCATAAAACTTGCCATTTCTTTTAAATATATAGTAAAGTTATCATGTAAATTTTTTTCTCCTTTTTTCCTTTTCCCACCTTAGAGATAGCTACCATTTGACACAAATATGTCATTTTTACTTATTTCTGTTTACCAAACCTTACTCTAGATGCAGATAGCATCTTCTTTCATATGTCCTCTAATTTGGATATTTATATTAGTCAAAATGACTTATTCACTCAAAGTTGTTATTTAAAGAATATCACTATTATTGCATACTATGTTCTCATAAGAGAAAGCCTTAATTCAGCAATTGAATTAAAAGATGCATCAAGCATCCACTGTGTGCAAAGGGACATCCCCTGAAATGGCACTCCAAAGATTTTAATCTTGTGACTTTTCATATAAATCTACTTTTACTGTCAATTGACCTTTCACTGTTATTTTTGTTATTAATAACCTCTGGATTGAATTTCTTTTGATCCTGTTCCTGCCTTGTCCTCTAATTCAGTGTCTTAGCTGTAAATAGCTTTATTCACCAAAGTTTTCTCAAAAGGAGTTTAGGACAGTGAGAAGTTAACCATTTTTATAGCTTTCATAATGAGAGAACAATTTTAATAATATTTGAAATAAGTTATGCCTACATAAATCTCTATAAAAGATAATTGAAAAAAGGTATAGCAAAGAGCTAGCTTATTTTTTAATTCTAATGATGTAATGATATGGATATTTTACTTGGCCAATTAGCCCTTTTCTAGATCCTTTCTGTTCAATCCATACTTCATGCCACAGATCTCATTTTACCCATTTGTTTAGTATCTGAGTACCCTCTTGTTTAGTATCTGAGAAATAAGACCTTTGTGTTGGAAAAGAATATATCCTTTTGAGATTATAATGAGCTGAATACAAGATTTTAACCCAGAATTTGGTGCTCCCTTGAGATACAAAGATCAACAATAATGTAGGTCATCGTCTTCAAAGACATTGACTCTTAAAAAGCATTAGATTGAGTTAGATAAATTGGGTTCAAATTCAAGTTCTCATGCAAGTGATCACAGTCAAGTCACAAGTATTCTGAACATATTTTCATAATCTGTCAAATGAGAATAATATACTTTCCACTACCTATCTCTAAAAGTTCTTACAGGGAAATTGCATTATAAGCTTAAAATGCTTTGTAAAGAGTGGTGTACTCTTTGTTATTGTCAGCACTAGCTTTTCTGAGAGAAGATTGGGCACAGATTTATATTATGTTATGTTATATTATGTCATAATATCATGATATAGTTGAGCTAATTTGCATGGCAGTAGTGTTCTATTTGTCATATACAGCATAAGATATCTAGAACAGTAACATTTCTTAGCATCATAGTCAAAACTTTTGAGGGAGGAGGAGGTGATTTTTTAATCATAACTGTGATTTCATATATTTATGGAGTGTTCTAGTAGCCCTCCCTCTACCAGTGAATACTAGCACCTGATCTGAAACATTTTTTCAGTATTCTGATTTTTTTATTAGTTTTCTACCCCATAAGATTATGAGTTCCTTGAGTACAGTATTTTTTGATTTTTTGCTGCTTTTTTTTAAGTATTTTGCACTGTATCAGGAACATAGAAGGTATTTAATAAATGTTTATTGATTGGTTGCTTGGTTGATACATTGATTGTGGACACTTGATCAGCTATGTAAAAATAGGAATGGTAGGTTTAAGAAGCAGGGAGGACATGCAATGTGCTAATATAATTCAGCAGTAGATAAAGATTCTAAAACCCATAAAAGTTTTCCTTTTGAAGTTAATTGTAATTCCCTTTTAATCATATTTCTTTTGGGTTTACTTGTGCAAAAACTTTTAAATTTAATGTAATAAAAGTTGTGCATTTTGTCTTTCATAATGTTCTCTAGATCTTCTTTAGGCATAAATTTCTCCCTTCTCCAAACATCCTTTTCTCTCTTAATTTATTTATAGTATCATCCTTTATGTCCAAATCATGTCCCATCTTGACTTTATTTTAGTATGGTATGAATTTTAGGTCTATGCCAAGTTTCTGACATTATTTTCCAGTTTTCCAAGCAATTTTTGTCAAAAAATTCTTATCCCAGAAGCTGAAGTTTGAGTATTTATCAAATACTAGATCACTATAGACTGTGATTATTATGTCATATATATAAAATCTATTCCACTGATCCACCACCCTATTTCTTTGCCAGTATCAAATGCTTTTGATGCCTGCTGCTTTGTAATATAGTTTTAGGTCTGGTACTGCTAAGCCATCATCTTTTGTAATTTTTCATTAATTTCCTTGATATTCTTGACCTTTTCTTCTTGCAGATGAATTTTGTTATTGTTTTTTCTAATTCTACAAAATATTTTTTGACAACTTGATTGGTATGACACTGAATAAGTAGACCAATTTGGGCAGAATTGTCATTTTTATTATATTAGCTCGGGCTACCCATGAGCAATTGATATTTTTCCAATTGTTTAGATTTGACTTTATTTGTGTGAGAAGTATTTTGTAATTTTGTTCATATACTGGCTGGATTTGTCTTGGCAAGTAAACACCCAAATATTTTATTTTGTCTACAACTATTTTAAATGGAATTTCTCTTTCTATCTCTTGCTGATGGGCTTTTTCATAATATAGATAAATACAGATGATTTGTGTGAGTTTATTTTATATCCTGCAATTTTGCTAAAGCTGTTGATTTTTTTTCAAGTAGATTTTTGGATGATTTTCTAGGATTCTCTAAGTGTATCATCATATCGTCTGTAAAGAGTGATAGTTTTACTTTCTCATTGCCTATTCTAATTCCTTTAATTTCTTTTTGCTTATTGCTGAAGCCAACATTTCTAGTACAATGTTGAATAATAATGGTGATAATGGGCATCCTTGTTTCATCCCTGATCTTATTGGGGGAATACATGCAACTTCTCTTCATTACAAATAATGCTTGCTATGGGTGTTAGATAGATATTGTTTATTATTTTAGGAAAAGCTCCCTTTATCCCTGCTCTTTAGTGTTTTTAATAGGAATGAGTGCTGTATTTTGTCAAAGTTTTTTTTTTGCATCTATTGAGATTATCATATGATTTCTGTTGATTTTATTATTGATGTGGTCGATTATGGTTATAGTTTTCCCGATATTGAACCAGCCCTGCGTTCCTGGCATAAGTCCTACTTGGTCATAGTATATTGTCCTGCTGATAAGTTGCTGTAATCTCTTTACTACTATTTTATTTAAAATGCTGCATCAATATTCATTAGGAAGATTGGTCTGTAATTTTCTTTCTCTGTTTTGACTCATCCTGATTTAGGTATCAGTGCCATATTTGTGTCATAAAAGGAATTTGGCAGTACTCCTTCTTTACCTATTTTTCCAAATAGTTTACATAGTATGAGAATTAATTGTTCTTTAAATTTTTGCTAGAATTCACTTGTGAATCCATTTTTGGAGACTTTTTTCTTGGGGAGTTCATTAATTGCTTGTTCAATTTCTTTTTTCTAAAATAGGACTATGTAAGCAATATATTTCTTCTTCTGTCAAACTGGGCAACTTATATTTTAGTGAATATTCATCCATTTCAGTTAGAGTGTCATATTTGCTGCCAATTAAGAACAAAGACATAACTTTCCAATAAACAGAATAAATTTGATGTTTTCTTTCAGAAATAAAAAGCACATATTTATTTTAACACGTGTTCAATTGACTCATTTTCACAACATTCTCAAAGATTGCCACAAATGTAAAAGATTGTGAATCTATCCCAACTTAAGAGAAACTTTAAAGTTGTTCAGCTTTTCTTCATGTCACTATGATAGACTTAAATGACCAGCAAATACTCTTTGACTCATGCCTTTCTAGGCAATTTTAAAACATGGAGGCAAATGGAGTAGTTTTCCTTGATGAGATTGCAGACAAGTAATAAAGATGTATTATATTCTGTTTAAATTTGCACCAAGCATGGTCTTAGTGTTGAGCCATAAGGAGACGCAATTTCAGAAATGGAAGATGAGATTAAAATGGTGTAAAGGGAATAAGGAGTGTTCTGGTAAATAAATGAGAATGTGTAACTGTTATGTCGATAAATCACAGTAAGTGTATTCAACCTCAATACTAAGAAGCTTCTCAGGAGAAAAAAACAATGTTATTTTATTGAAGGCAAATTAAACTGTTATACTTTTGAGTGTCCCAGTAAGCTCTTTGCTTTCTTCTTTACTATCATTGCATCTATTTTAATTAGATGTATGACAATTGATAAATGGCATTGTTTAAGAAAATCACATCAATAGGATATCTGATAACATAAAAGATGAAAGTTCATATTGAACCAAGTTTCACCAAGGTGTTTGATCTGGGAAGAGAGAAGTCATTTTTATTTTTTAAGAATGTACTTTTAAATGGGTATGAGCCTGGCATAATACATTGAGGGCTAGTTTTGGAAGCTGGAAGATTTGATTTAAAGTATAACCTCTGCCTCTACCAAGTCATTTCACCTCTCTACACCTTCAGGCAGCCGTCTCTCTATAGCAGAGCTGTTGATGAATTTGTGGGATTTTTTCTTAATACAAACTGTGTTTTAATTGTATTTTAGTTCCACTATTTTACTCTGCAATGCTATTCATTTAAAAACATTTTTGAAAAGTAATCAGATTGTTAAAGTAGTCTATTACAAACACACAAACACACACACACACACACACAAACATACTCTTTAAAAATATATTGCATTAAAATAGGCTGGGGATAAGAGTCTGGGGAAAGTTCAAGGGGAAAAGGAAAACTGGAGACATAAAGAGAGAGATCATGATTTCATAAGGAGCGAGAGCTAGAAAATGGTGGTGTGAATAGTTATTTGCCCATGGACAAAATTGCCAGGAAATCCCTTTAGCTTCAGGTAGTCTTTGAACTGAATTACTAGTTATTAGCTCTTTTGTGGTGGCAAAGAATTGGAAGTTAAGGGAATGCCCATCATTTAGGACTTGGCAGAACAAGTTGTGGTATATGATTGTAATGGAATACTATTGTGCTAGAAGACATGACAAGCAGGGTGATTTCAGAAAATCCTAGACAGACTTACATGTACTGATGCAGAATGAAATGAGAACCAGGAGAATATTGTACACAGGAACAGCAATATTATGGGAATGATTTGGCTAATTCACAGCAATACTGTGATCTAAGACAATTCCAAAGAACTCATAATGGAAAATGCCATTTATCTGTAGAGAAAGAACTGATAAAATCTGAATGCTGATCAAAGCATGTGATTTTTCATTTTCTTTCTTTTTTTTGAGGGGGTGGGGTTGCATTATTATTATTATACATATATATATATATATATATATATATATATTATACATATATTAACTATATCAAATTGTTTACTATCTTAGGAAGGGGCAAGAGCAGAATGAAGAGAATTTAGAACTCAAAAAACCCTAAGTGTTTAAAATACTTTTTTGCATGTAATTGGAGGAGGGGAAATAACAATATTTTCTGAAAAGGAAAAAATTCTTAACTATTCTTAGAGCATACTTGGTGGCCAGCTTTTAAAAATAGTTGAAATCTATACTATATGAAGTATGGTATGATCAAAGCTATGTTTGTGGCATATTATTTTGACTTCATATGTGGGATAAATTGAAAGAAAGAAAGACTAAGAGATACCATAAGGGGAGTCTGTAGAGATATTAAAATAATTTGGACCTGAAGTTGCCATAATCAACTTCAAAAGCAAATATATGTTAATCACCTGATTTCTTTAGTGTATCATGCTAGGAGCCAGTGATATCTCAGTGAGAAAACAAAATATATTCATAAAATTTCAACACTGTAACATATCCTTCATTATAACAAATAAATGATAACTAATAAGAGTGAAGAGAAGAGATCAATTCTTAAGGGCCTAGATGGCTGGGGCAAGGTGTCACAGGAAAAAAATGAAATTAGAGCTGAGCCTTTAGGAGGAAAGAGACTTAAATAAACAAAGAGGCTATGACTGAGCAAAGACACTGAATAGGTCAAGTTAGTAAAATGGAGTAGATGGTTTTTAACAGACAGAAGTGGGAAATAAAGATAGGAAATCTATATAGGGAGCAGATAGTAAAGGAGCTTCAGTGTCTGGTTTCAAAGTTTAGGTTTTATGCAATAGATAATTGAAAGTTTTTGATGGAAAGCATCCTGTGTAAAGGATTTGTTTAGTAAAATGAGTCTTACTGTTCTGCAAATGGCTCAGACAAGGAAAAGCTTAGATATAAGGCAACCAAAAAATAAATAGTTGAAATAGTCCAGTAGGAGGTGATGAATATCTAAATTAAGTGTCGGTAGAAGAAATATAATGGAAAGATTGAAGAGCTATTAAAGAAGAAGAGTTATGAAGAGGAATTTCACATAGGAATGAGTACAACTGTATAAAAGCTGCTCTTTTTTTTTTTTTCTTTTTGCTGAGGCAACTGAGGTTAAGTGACTTGCCCAGGGTCACACAGCTAGGGAATGTTAAGTGTCTGAGATCAGATTTGAACTCAGGTCCTCCTGACTTCAGGACTGGTGCTCTATCCACAGCACCACCTAGCTGCCCGGAGGCTCCTCTTTTCTTAAGAGAATAATGTCATTTACAGATGCAGGAAGCCATCTTTTTGGCAGGAAGCCATGTTTCGACTATCATAAAGGAAACTGGACCCAGCTCCATAAGGCCATACATAAAAGTTCTCATTTATCAGCAAAATTTTGTTAATGCTTTGCAGAACTCATCTCCTAATCATTTGGATCAAACCAAAACTCTGATTTACATACTACTTATTGCCTCTGACCATAGGTTCATTCCTCCCTTCTATACAAATCCGTAGCAACTGGCTAGTGCTTCAGAGTCAATAACACTATTATTAACCCTCTGTGTGAGAAACTTCAGGAGTTTTCCTTTTCTTTCTCCTTGTTCTAAGAGGCTCCAGTCTTCATCATAAATAAAAGGTCTTCATTTCCAGTCCATGAAAAGTATTGGGCAAATCACTTAACTCATCTGAACTTATTTTCTCATCTGTAAAATAAACAGATTGGATTAGATAATTCCTCAGGGTTCTTCAAGCTCTGAATCTGTGAGCCATTGATCCTTTCCCCAGGACCAGGCAGAACATTAGGAAAGCTAAAGCTGAGAAATAGGAGTATTTTACCTCAATCCTTTCTCAGTGTTTCTAGTTCTGTTACTTATTGGCAGTTGAAATTGGAGAGCCATTTATTTTGCAAATAAGAATATCAATTGCATTTGTTTGACCATTATGATCCTAGAAGAACCCTCACACTTTGGGTATTTAGGAAAGAGAATTCTTGAGGAATTTCCCACCTTACAAGTAGATTTATTTTCTTAATTATTCCTTTTTCCAAGCCATCTGGGATGTATGTAAATGTTTGACACAGCAACTTTTCCAGAGGACAGCCCAAGATGTCTCTCCTGCTAAATAAGCTTTGGCATCTGTTAACTGCACAACAATTTGATAAAACATATTGTGCTAGTTAGATATCATGCTATGTAATGGAATATATCTATATCTATATGTATGAGGAATATGCATATATAACATACATTCATATACAAAAATATAATCACATTACATCTGCCCATTATTATGTAATATACAAGTTGAAGTTGAGCATACAAGTCAAAATATCCAAGTTTGCAATTTGAAATTGGTTGCCAGAAAATCTACCCTGATTTGTGGTGACTTTCGTTGACCTACCTACAGACACCTGCATGTGTCAGTGTAAATTGGGTTAGTTCAGCAGTACCATATGTGGATGGATTTGAAGTCCAGGAGCATTTAGAATAAATGGTTTCAGTAGGTTGCATTTGATTAACACAAGGACAATAAGATGTATTTTGCTTTGCAAATTTCCATTGTTTGTTTTCCTCAAGTTTGCTTATTTATTCTAGGGACATTGTTATAGATAAGCATTGCATTTATATTTCTAAATTACAAATTTGAAAAAAAATGGCAATCAAAGCAAAGTTTATGATATAAAATATGAAAATGTAATAATGTGTAAACTTTTCCTTGGGTGGAGAATGAGAATGAAATGCTTACAGAAGGAAACACAAACTTGCTTCCAAATTGTTTTTAAGGATATTACTATATCCCTTCTCATGGAATATATAAGATTGTATAGTTATTTTGAAAAATTGAGGCACCATTCAAAATGACAGCCTGCACTAAGCTAAAAAAGACTGTCCTTTGTTTTGTCACTTGTGAGCAATGGATTTTTTTTAACATTTCATTTGATGGAAAGGCATTTTTAAAAGAACTATATCATACATAGGAGTGTAAAATATGTAAAAGTATAACAGTGCTTCAAAATTCTGGTTGTCATATCAATTATTTTTAAATGAGCAAAAAATGTTTTTCAAACATTCTCTAGATATTTTGTTCATTTCGTTCTTCCTGTCTATTGTCATCGGTATTTTTTTAGTTTTATGAACTACTCTATTAATTACCATCTATATCCTCCGGTCTGTTACACAGTGTTCTTCGCTATAAAGAGACTGACTTTCTTTTTTTTTGCGCTGCTTTTCATTCCTTGACAATCATACCTTTCCATTATAGTATTTCTTTTTGTCTATTATAGCCATTATAATAAGAAAGCAAACTAATTATACCTAGATCTGCATTAGAAATTGCAGATGAGAACTATCTCCTCACCTCTAGGAGGTTAAAATTGAAATCAGATATCCTGAGATAAAGTATGCATATAGAGGACAAACAGCTGAATGTAATGCCAATAGCTGAATAGACAAAAAGTATTACCATCTTATTCAAGTCCAGGGTGAGTTCATCTTCAAGGTAAAAAGCATGAACAAGTAATTAGGACAGAATCTCCACAATGTTACCTAAGGAAATTCTATGGCTAAAAAGCTATCACTTTCTCTAACTTACCTGATAAGGACTTGTAGAACAAATACATTATCAAGAATTGTTGGAACTAACCAAAAGATGGATTGGCAAGAGATTATGGTAATAGTTTTAAGAACATGTCACCATTTTGGAGAGAGATTAAAAAGACTGAATAAAGGAAGCCTTTATAGGACACTGCAAAGGAGTTTCTACTAGCAACCATGTCATTTTTCCCCCTTGTTATATTACCTATATCCCATAATGTCCAGAAAAGCAATGTGATATCTGTTTTCTAGGTAAGCCCTCTACTTGCAGTAAAAAACTTAATCCTCCCTTTTATTTTTCCTGTGTCTTAAAAACACATCACTACTCCTAATATGTTATATTTCAAGTCAAGTATATAAGCACTTATTAAGTATATGCTTTTGCCAGGCATTACACTAAAGGCTGAGAATACAAAAATGAACAAAAATAAAGTTAAGTGCTCCTCAAGAATCATATTTCAGTGGATGAAGACAACATAAAAAAGCTGAAAAGAATTAGGGGAAGGGAATACTTGAATAGAACCATGATGGAGAAAACAATTTCAAAATATTGAAATGGTTAAAATATTTTTTTAACCATTCACTCCCCACTGGAGCCAAGATATGTCAGTATTTGAGGAATCAAAGCTAGGGGCCATTAAGCAATATAATAGACAGAGTATAAGCCCAAGAGCAGGATTTTTATTTAGGCTGTGACTTTCCTCAAAATTTGACCTTTTTCAATCTGGCTTTTTATCTTCATATTCCATTTAATTGCAATGTTGCAGATTTCCTCACTGGAATTCAAAGAACATAGTTGATTTAAAAGAAATCTCTGTGTGATTTTTCATCCCATAAACTATTGTTTACTCTTAATATGGTGCTTTGCCTCCTCTTCAACTTAGCAGTTTTGGTTCTATCTTCACTTTTTTCTGACATGCTTAATTTTGGGTACCTTAGGAAACTCAGTGTTTGATGGAATAATTATATATACATATATATGTATATATAGCTAAAATTAGATAATAATACTCCTTACTTTAAAGTCACAGATTAGCACTTGCTCAGCCAAAACTTTATTTTGCATTCACCACCGTGATGATACAACTGCACTGTGTAAATATGGACTCTTTTTTTTGGTCTTTATGAGTGATTTCATCAGTGTAGCGAACTCGTGATAAAGAAGTTCCTCTTTCCAAGGCAGATCTGTGATCCACCAGTATCTTAAAGTTTCAGATAATGTCATAAGGTATAAAGAGGTTGGATAACTTGTCCAGATCACAGAGCAAGTCTGTGTCAGCGGTAGCTTTGAATCCAAGTCTCTCTGACTTCAAGTCAAGCTCTCTTTCTACTGTACTGCACCATGCATCTCATTGTGAGAACAGAACTACAATTTCAATTATAGCTCTCCCATCACCACTATTGATCTTAGGATATCACAAAGCATTGCCTTACAACAGCAGAAAAAATTCTCATATGTGACAGCTTAAGGAAAGTATGTATTTTCTAATATCTTTGTGCTTCTATCTTTCAGAGTATTGATAAGCTCCAAAACAATATATTTTGTTCCAAATTAAAATAATAAATTATTTTTGGAGTTACCTCATTATATCTATTTATATTCTATTTCCTGTTTTCTGTTCAAGTCCTGAGTAACCATTTGATTTAGTCTGCATATTTCCTACTCTAAAGCATTATCTTTGCCCCAGACTTTTAGTCTGTTACCTAAACCTTACTTGCTACATTCCTATTTCTGATCTCAAACCACCTTCTTCTGCTAAGTAGTATGGTAGATAAAGCACCTGACTTAGAGTTCAAATTTGGCTTGACACTAACTAGATGGCCTGGGCAAGTCACATAACCCTGTTTGTCTCAGTTTCCTCAACTGCAAAATGAACTAGAGAAAGAAATGACAAGCCACTCAGTATCGTTGCCAAGAAAAATCCAAATAGTGTCATGAAGAGTCAAGCATGACTGAAAATGGCTGAACGCACACTAACGCATACATACATCCTTAGGCTTTCACTAATTTCACTAAACCCAAGCACTTTGTATGTGGCATAGAGGTAAAAATATTAGCTTTGAAATGGGAAGACCAGAGTTAGAAATCTTAGTTTCTCTGTTTCTACATAAGGGATCTTGAGAATATCATTAAATCTCTCTGGACTTCAGTTTCTTCATCTGAAAAATTAAGGGATTGGATTGTATGACATTTAGGAACACACACTTATGAGTATCAGTTACCCTACATTCAATTTTTATCAATGCTCAAAAGAAATTTAAACTAGGAGTTTAGTACTAACATTTTCCACAAAGCATCCCAGATTGCAACAACTCAAGCTGAACATAACAAAGACAAAGCATCTCATCATTCCTTCACTACTCTCCCCTGTGCCCAGCTGTCCCATGACAGAGGGCAACACCATTATCCCTCTGATATCCCAAGCCAAGTACCTCAAAGTGATCTTTGAAATATTTCTGTCCATATGGATGAATTGAGTCCCAAAAATCTTCCACTTAATCCTGAACATTATTTTCTAGATCTGACCTCCATCACTACCTTAGTAAGTGATCATCTTTCCCTCAATTATTATACATGTTTACTTGAAGTATATCCTGCATTCATTATAATACTTTTATGGTCTGTCCATACTTTTACCATTAAAATCATTATCTCTGCCTATTTCTTTGGCCATGGTTCCCCTCTCTGAAAGCCAAGCAGTGACTTTCTCTGAAGGAAATCCAAAAGCCTCATCCAGTACTTAAGAAGATGTCACTGATGAAATGTGTATGGTATTTTTTTTTTAATGTCAGAATTTGTCTCTCCACAACTTATCTAAATCTCTACATTTCCATCTGTTATACTCCAGCACCAACTGGTGAACTTTTCTACAACTCACCATTTGTTTTTCTTGCTGTGAAAGTCTTTCCCCTCCATTATAGAACACTACACCCCCAGCTGTAGTCTGACATCAATTTTTTGTGCAAACCATTGGCAGGTTATGGCAACATTACATTTGAAATCTTGCCACTAGCACACTAAAAGGCCACATTTTCAGGGGACCATGCTGGGTTATCATGGCAGGAGATCTTTCCCTTCCCCATCCCCACCTACTGTGACTTTGAATAGATTCAAAAAGGAAGCGTTGAAATATAATGGGGCTACTCAAGGAAAATGTTGATGCTACCTGTATGGGGAAAAAATATGAATCATTCTTTTCATGAATAAATTGCCTTTTTAATTGTATTTAGGAGAAATTTTTCTGTTAAAAGCCATGTGCATTTCTAAAACTCCATCAGGTTCAGAGAGGTTGGCTTCCATTCAGTTAAAGTGCTGGAATCAGATGCAATTTCCTTAGGTTTAGCTGGAAGAAAAATAACTTGAGCAAGTATGTCATAATTTTTCTGAAACTGACAACAGATCCCCAGTAGCAAAACAAGCCTTCACTCTGTATCCAATTACCATTTTAGATCAGATACTGACAATAATTTACTTTTATTCTGAGCATTGACTTTCATCATTAACAGAATCTCCACTTGAATTTTTTAATAAAATTATTTTCTAATTGCTCTTCTATTTCCTTCTATATTCTTTCCTTCCTCATTTCCCCTAGAAGCTATACTATATCATCCCTTTTCTATCCACCACATTTTTCTTTCATTTACACTGGCCTAAAAAAATGAAAAAACATTTTTCCCGACCTGATTTTTTTTCACATCCTACTTTTTAAGTGGGCACAATAAATATTGTTACAGTTTCATGGAGGGGAAAAGATAGAATGAAGGAGGAATCAAAAGGCCAGAAAATAGAATACTAGTGAGAATAATGCTTAAAAGGCAAATATACTCAAGCATCCATTGAAATTTTATAAGAAAAATATAAAAGTTCTAAGTACAATCACAGAGACAATGGACAAAAAAAATAGAGATTCTTTTCTTTTAAAGAGTTTATTCTGTTATGATAAATAATTTTGTTTTTCTTTTTGTAAACAACCTTATCAAACCAGTTTTTCTATAATTTAATAAAAAGAACAACACTGACTCTGATATTTGAAGAGCTATATTCAAATTATTCCTCTGACTACCTATGTGATCTTGGGCCAGTCATTTATTTTCGATGAACCTCAGCTCCCTCATCTCTAAAAATGATGTGGCCTCTAGATAGCCTCTGATCCTTACCACAACTAAATCTTTTTACTGGCATGTGGAGGTAACTATTTTAGAAGGGGGAAAAAAGAATATTAGGTATGGGGTCCAGAAATCTGTAATTGAATCCTATATTTGATTTCCTATATCACCCTAAGGGCCTTGGTTTCTTAATCTATAAAATTAAATTATTAATTCAGAATATAAAATAAAATAAGAAGAAATGAACAAAGTTATAATGAAAAGCTTAACAATTTTAATTCCCCACAATAAAAACCTATGAATAAAACCAAACCTTAAGCTGACTCAGGGCTTTCCTAACTTTGAAAAAGGGATAGGGAAATATAAAGAGATTTCTCAGCCATGATACTCTTCTGATCAAGACAGCAGATGCAGAGGATCTCATTCACTCTTAAATATTTTCTGGCATAGTATAATCTATAATCCTTTTCCAATTTCCCTTTGCTATTTTGCTGGGTTAATGGTTTTATTCATTATTTACTATTTGTGATAGTCTTTTGTAAATAGCATTCAGTGGAAATTATTTGAACTGACAAGTGTTACCTATTGTACTGCAACTCCCAGTCTCCAGATCAACATCCCTAGATGGAGTTAGGTAAATATAAATCTAACCCAATAAGCCCTTTGGAGATATATGGGAGAACAAATACAGACTATTCACAATTCTTCTCTTCTTCCCCTCAAAGCAGAAATTACATTTTCTCTTGGAAAGAAATGAAACCAATTCCAGATATATCTATCCATACCCCCTGTGAGCTTCATTTATACAATTAGACAACCTAGTTTCAAGGGTGGAGCCAAGATGGCAGATTAAAGTCAGGAAGCTGCTCCAGCTCTCCTAGTTTCCCTGGAAAAGAATATGAAACCAAGCTTCTGAACAGAGTCTGATAGAATGAAACTACTCTCCAGCTCAAGATAGACTGAAAAAACTTCAAGAAAGGTCAGTCTCACCAGGGTGAAAAGGGTGTTCAGCCCAGGTCAATTAGACGCTGGGAAAGCTATTAAGAGAGTTTTAATCACAGCAAATTCACAACTAAGACCCTCAGTCCTGGCTCAGTACAGAAGCAAATCAGGTAGGCAGCTTCCAGTCTCAGCTCAGAAGGCAAACTCTGGGAAACCAGGCTGTTTTCTGAAAAGAACAGGCACAGCTATCACATGCAAACACAAAAGGCCCCTGTGCTCAAAGCCAAGGCTCAAAACTACACAAGAAGCTTGAGACAGTGCTATCTTTACCCCAGGGGCAGAGAGCTCCACCTTAAAAGTAAAAAGGAGGAAATACCAAAAAGAAAAGAAATAAATGAGCAAGAAACAAAACAAAACAAAAAAAAAAGAACCTTGACCATAGAAAGCTACTATGGAGACAGAGCAAACCAAAACACATAATCAGATGAGAACAAAATTTCCACAGAGGAAATCTCAAAAAGTGAGATAAATTGGTCTAAACCTATAAAGGCTTCTTGGAAATGCTCATAAAAGGCAAATGAGAAAGATAGAAGAAAAAATAAGAAAATAGAGGTATGCATAAGAGTCACAGTTTGGAAAAGGAAGGAAAAAAATTGTCTGAAGAAAACAACTCCTTAAATAGTAGACTAAACCAAATGGGAAAAGAGATACAAAAGATAACTGGAAAAAAACTAGAACAGGGCAAATGAGACAGCAAGAATCAGTCAAATAAACTTAAAATAATGAAAAATGGAAGAAAATGTGAAATACGTCATTGGCAAAATAGCTGACCTGGAAAATAGATCCAGAAGGGACAATTTAAAAATTATTGGCCTCCCGGAAGACCATGACCAAGAAAAGAGCCTGGATAGCATTCTGCAAGATGTCATTAAGGAAAACTGTCCCAATATTGTAGAAACAGAAGGGGAAATATTCATTAAAAGAATCTATCAATCAGCTCTGGAAGGAGATCCCACAAGGAAAACCCCAATGAACATTGTTGCAAAACTCCAGAACTACAATCTCAAGGCAAAAATGCTGCAAGATGTCAGACAAAAACAATTCAAATATCAAGGAGCAACAATCAGGATTACCCAGGATCCAGCAGCTTTTACAATAAAGGATCAGAGAGTCTGGAATACCATATTCCAGAAGGCAGAGGACCTGAGATTACAAGCAGTATTTAACTACCCAACTAGACTCAGCATCATCTTTCAGGAGAGGAGATGGATCAGTGAACTAAGAAACTTTCAATTATTTCTATTGAAAAAAAACCAGAATTAAACAGAAAATATAATCTACAACACAGAATGCAAAAAAAAAAATAATCATAAAAAGGTAAGCAGGGGAAAGTATATATTTAAAGGTTAAACTATTTGCATCTCTAGATAGGAAACCAGTATCAATAACTCTTGCAAACTGTATTTGTCACTGAGACAGACAGAGGTGGGCATCACATAGACTGAGTGTGGTTGTTAATGGTTCCTGATATGATGACACCAAAGAAAAAGACATTAAGGGATTATACTGGAAAAAGAAGAAAGGGAAAAAATAATGGGACAATTAGTTCACATGTAGAGGTGCAGAAGACCTATTACAATAGAGAAAAAGAAGAGAGGGGGATGAGCATTGTCTGAAGTTTAATCTCATCAGTTTTGTCTTTAAGAGGGAATAATTTAATCACTTATTTGGTATAGAAATTCATCTAAACCTACAAAGAAGTAGGAAAAGAAAAAGGAAAAGGGAGGAACAGGATAGAAGGGAGGGCAGAAACATTAGGGGAAAAAATAAGAGAAGGGTGGGAAATGTTGATAGAAGATAAGGTAGTGGATAGAGTGGGATTAAAAAAAAACACTAGGAAGAGAAGGGGGAGGGGTGATAGGAGATAAGGCAGTGGATGGAATGGGTAAAAAAAAAACACTAGTAAGAGAAGGAAAGGGTGATAGGAAATAAGGTAGTGGGTAGAGTGGGTAAAGTGTGGAAAGAGAGGACAAAAGTATATACGGGGGATAAAATAGGGTAAAGGGAAATACAGAGTTGGTAATCATAACTGTTCATGTGAATGGGATGAACTCTCCCATAAAACAGAAGCAAATAGCAGAGTAGATTACATAACAAAATCATACAATATGTTGTTTATAAGAAACACATTAGATAGAGAAACATGTAAAGGTAAAATTCTAGAAAAGAATTCATTTTCCTTCAGTTGAAATAAAAATAACAGTATAATTCTGATCTCAGATAAAGCAAAAGTAAAAATAGATATTATTTAAAAGAGATAAAGAGGGAAAGTACATCATGATAAAAGATACCATAAACAATGAAGTAGTAACAGTACTAAATGCAAATGCACTAAGTGGTAGAGTAGGCAAATCCCTAGAGCAGATTTTAAGCCAGTTATAATAAGAGACAGCAAAACTATTCTGATAAGGCACTCAACTTTCCCTTATCAGAATGGTACTTTACCTTATCAGAATTAGACAAATCTAACTACAAAATAAACAAGAAAGAAACTAGGGAAGTTAACAGGATCCTAGAAAACCTAGATATGACAGACCTTTGGAGAAAATTGAATAGGCATAGAAAGGAATACATTTTTTTTTTCCTCTGGAGTAAATGGCACCTTCATAAAAATCTGACCATAGGGCATAAAAACCTCACAAACAAATGCAGAAAGGCAAAAATAGTAAATGCTTCCTTTTCAGATTATATTGCAATAAAAATTATATTCAATAAAGGACCAAGGAAAGATAAGCTGAAAAATAATTAGAAATTAAATAATCTAATTCTAAAGAATGAGTGGGTCAAACAACTAATCACAGAAACAATCCATAATTTCATCCAAGAAAATGACAATAATGAGACAACATACCAAATCCTATAAAATGCATCCAAAGCAATTTTTAGGGAAAATTTTATATCTCTAAATAACTAGAGAAATAAAATAGAAAAAGAGATCAATGAATTAGGCATGTAGCTAAAAAAAAAGGTAGAAAAAGAACAAATTAAAAAACCCCAATTAAAGACTAAATTTTCAAATTCAAAGGAGAGAATAATAAAGTAAAAATTAAGAAAACTATTGAATTAATAAACAAAACTAAGAATTGGTTTTATGAAAAAAAAACTAGTAAAATAGATAAGCCTTTGGATAATTTGATCAGAAAAAGGAAAAAAAAAATCACCAACCTCAAGAATGAAAGAGGTGAATTTATCGCTAGTGAGAAAGAATTTAAAGAAATAATTAGGAGCTATGTTGCCCAACTCTACAGTAGGAAGTCTGACAATCTAACCAAAATGGATGAATATTTACAAAAATATAAATTCCCCAAGTTAACAGAAGAGGAAATAAAGTATTTAAATAGTCCCATTTTAGAAAAAAGAAATTGAACAAGCCATCAATGAACTCCCTATGAAAAAATCTCCAGGGCCAGATGGATTCACAAGAGATTCTATAAAACATTTAAAGAACAATTAATTCCAATACTATGGAAAAAATAAATAAAGAAGGAGTACTGCCAAATTCTTTTTATGACACAAATATGGCACTGATAGCTAAACCAGGAAGAGCCGAAACAGAGAAAGAAAATTACAGACCAATCTCCCTAACACATATTAATGCAAAAGGTTTAAATAAAATATTTGCAAAGATATTATAGCAACTTATTAACAGGATAACATACTGTGACCAAGTGGGATTTATGCCAGGAATTCAGGGCTGGTTCAATATCAGAAAAACTATTACCATAATCAACCACATCAATAACAAAACCAACAAAAATCATATGATAATCTCAATAGCATTTCTATTGGGCTTATACCCCAAAGAAATCATAAAGGAAGGAAAGGGCCCCACATGTGCAAGAATGTTTGTGGCAGCCCTTTTTGTAGTGGCTAGAAACTGGAAATTGAATAGATGCCCTTCAATTGGAGAATGGCTGAATAAATTATGGTATATGAATATTATGGAATATTATTGTTCTGTAAGAAATGACCAGCAAGATGATTTCAGAGAGGCTTGGAGAGACATGAACTGATGCTGAGTGAAATGAGCAGAACCAGGAGATCATTATACACGGCAACAACAGTACTATATGACGATCAATTCTGATGGACATGGCTCTCTTCAACAATGAAATGTTTCAAACCACCTCCAGTTGTTCACTGAAGAAAGCCATATACACCCAGAGAGAGGGATGCGAAATGTGGACCACAACATAACATTCTCATACTCCTTGATTGATGTTTGCTTACATTGTGTTTCCTTTATCTGATATATCTTTTGTGTAGATAAGATTTTTCTTGCACAACAATGATAAGTTTGGAAATATGTATACATATATTCGATTTGCCAATATTTTAACATAATTAACATGTAGTGGATATCCTGCCATCTAGGGGAGGGGTGGGGAGTTGGGGGGAAAAACTTGTAATAGAAAGCTATGTAAGGGTTATTGTTGAAGAATTACCCACACATATGTTATGCAAATAAAATTAAAAATAAATAAAATAAAATAAAATAAAAAAATAGATGAAGAAAAAGCTTTTGAAAAAATACAGCACCCATTCCTGTTAAAAACACTAGAGAGCATAGGGATAAAGGGAACTTTCCTTAAAATAATGAGTATTTAAAACCCACAGCAAATATTATTTGTGATGGAGAGAAGCTGGATGCATTGCCAGGGGTGCCCATTATCATCACCATTATTCAACATTGTACTAGAAATGTTGGCTTTAGCAATAAGAAAAGAAAATGAAACAAAAGAAATTAGAATAGGCTGTAAGGAAATAAAACTATTACTCTTCACAGATGATACAATTACACATGTAGAGATTCCTAAAAAAATCATCCAAAAACCTACTGGAAACAATTCACAGCTTTAGCAAAGTTGCAGGATATAAAATAAACCCACACAAACCATCTGCATTTCTCTATATTACTAACAAAGCCTATCAGCTAGAGATAGAGAAATTCCATTTAAAATAACTATAGACAAAATAAAATATTTAGGGGTCTACCTGCCAAGACAAACCCAATAACTACATGAATACAATTACAAAACACTTCTCACACAAATAAAGTCAGATCTAAACAGTTGGAAAAATATCAATTGTTCATGAATGGGCTGAGCTAATATAATAAAAATGACAATTCTGCCTAAATTGACCTACTTGTTCAGTGCCATACCAATCAAACTGACAAAAATTATAATAAATAACAATTATTATAAATTATAATAAATTATAAATAATAATAATAAGTAATAATAATATTTTATAGAACTAGAAAAAACAATAATACAATTCATCTGGAAGAACAAAAGGTCAAGAACAAGAAGTGAATTAATAAGAAAAAAAAAATACAAAGTAAGGTTGCTTAGCAGTACCAAACCTAAAACTATATCATAAAGCAGTAGTCATCAAAACCTTTTGGTAATGGCTAAGAAATAGAATGGTGGATCAGTGACTTGGATTAGATACACACGACACAATAATCAAGGCCTATGGCAATCTAATATTGGATAAACCCCCAAACTCCAGTTTCTGGAATAAGAACTCACTATTTGACAAAAATTTCTGGGAAAACTGGAAAACAATGTCAGAAACTTGGCAAAGTCCTGCATCTCACATCCCATATCAAAATAAGGTCAAGATGGGTACATGATTTGGGCATAAAAGACAATACTGCAAACAAATTAGGAGAACAAGGGATAATTTTCCTACCACATCAGATTTCTCTTTTTGAGAGAAATTTATGACCAAAGAAGAATTAGAGAACATTATGAAAAGCAAAATGGACAACTTTGATTACATTAAATTAAAGAGGCTTTGCTCAAACAAAATCAACAGAAACAAGACTAAAAGGGAATTACAAAGCTGGGGGGGGGAAATCTTTACAGCTAGTATTTCTGATAAAGAACTCATTCCTAAAATATAATAAGAACTGTATCAAATTAATAAGAACACAAAGCATTCCCCAGTTGATAATTTGTCAAAGAATATGAACAGATAATTTTCAGATGAGGAAATTAAAGTCATCTATAGTATATGAAAAAAATGCTCTAATCACTATTGATTGGAAAAATGCAAATTAAAATAACTTTGAGCTACCACTTCACACCTCTCAGCTTGGTTAAGATGACAGGAAAAGAGAACGATAAATGTTGGAGGGGATATGGGAAAACTGGGACACTAACACATTGTTGGTGAAGTTGTGAAATGATGCAATCATTCTGGAAAGCAATCTGAAACTATGCCCAAAGGGGTATGAAATTCTGAATACTCTTTGACCCAGAAGTGTCATTACTGGGTTTGCAACCCAAAGGAAACATAAAGGAAAGAAAAGGACCTACATGTGCAAAAAATATTTGTAGCAGCTCTTTTTATGGAAGCAAAGAATTGGAAACTGAGTGGATGCCCATCAATTGGGGAATGGCTGAACAAACTGTGGTATATGAAGGTAATGGGATATTATTGTTCTTTCAAAATGATGATTATAGCTGATTATAGAAAGGCCTGGAAATATTTGCATGAACTGATGCTGAGTGAAACAAGCAGCACTAGGAATACATTGTAAACAATAATATCAAGAATATGTGATGATCACTTATGAAAGACTTGATTCTTCTAAATAGTTCAGTGATCTAAAGCAATCCCAATTGACTTTGGGCAGAATATGCCACCTGCATCTAGAAAAAGAACTAAGGAAACTGAATGTAAATGAATACATGCTATGGTCACTTCTTTTTTTTCTGTTTTTATATCTCTCCCATGGTTTTTCCCTTTTGCTCAGATTTTTCTTTCCCAACATGATTCATAAAGCAATGTGTATTAAAAATAAAGAAAATTACAAGAAAAAAAAGAAAAAAAGGCAATGAGACAACCTTTGAGGACACACTGTACCTTAGAGGGCACGTATATCCTATAAGGAAAAGATTCTTATGTCTATTCATAAGTGGTCTTTCCAAAGAATTTGGAATGAGATAAGAACCTAGGGATAGTAGTGCCCTACAAATCAATGGCTCTCTTTCCAGTCTGGTCCTTGTATTCATCCATCAAACAAGGCATTAGCTGCCATGAAAAGTACACCTACAATCCTCATAACCATCAATACCAACCGCTATTCAACTGATATCAATGAGCATTTAGAATATGAGGTTCAAAGAAATAATAATCATCCCCTCAACAAAAACAAAAACAAAAAACAACATTGATTCTGCTTCCAACCCAGTCCATAAAAGCTGGCATACAGGGGATGAACCCCTGTAGAGATAGAGCCAATAATTCCTACCAACTGCCAACTAACTACTACACTGAGAGTAAGCCAGCCTCACTGAAGCTTCAAGGCAGCCTGAAAGAGTGATAGGAAGCATATTTCAGGCAAGTCAAACTATTTGCCACAACTTTAACTACCACCTCCCCATAGACATGAATGGGGACAGCCAAAAACTCTGAGCCAAAGAGTAAGAGCTACTATGGTCTGCTTTGCCGCTGAACCCTAAAGACCATGAATGAGGTTCTTCCATTTGACTTAGAGCTGAAACTTTCAATATATGTTCCCTCCCCCATTATGATGTGAGCTCCTTGAGAGATGGAACTAATTTGTTTTCCCTAAGATCCCCAGTATTTAGCACAGTGCTTTGTACTTAATAAGCACTTATAAATGCTTTTTCATTCTTTTATTCATTGAACCACTTGAGACCAGGGTCTGTTGTTCTAGAAGAACAAGTATCTCCAAGGAAGGACAAATTCCAACAATTTCACTGGAAGCATGTTGCTCTGGGAATCAGAAGAACTAGGTTCAAGTCCAGACTTTAACATTAACTCTAAATCTCTTTCCTCCCCTATAAAATGAGAAGTTTTGTTGAGATGTCCCCTGAAGTCTTTTCTTGTTTGACAATATTTGAATCTGTCAGACCTATACTGTATTGGTCAATGCAGCTTAAATCTCAGCAAGAGTTAAATGAACCTTTATTGATGATCTAGGACCAGTCATTTTCTCTCTTTAGGGTCTCAATTTCCTCCTCTATAAAATCAAGACATGATACTAGATGACTGAATAGTTTTCCAAGTCTAACATGATATTTGAAGCCATGAAATAGGGTGATTTCCAGCTCTCTTTCACTTCCCCTTCCAAAGCTGCTGCTTACCATAAAGGTTACTACTTGACCCCAGTAGTCCTCAGTAAAAATTTATCTCTTTAAATTAAATGTTATAAATTGCACTATCTATAATACATTTACAAATTACCTCTTCTAATCAAGATAAGAAGTATCTATACAAACTAACCTTCTTAGGGACTTATATTAACTTTAGTTAGACATCACTTCCAATTTTGTTCATCTGCAAATTTGGTGAGCACTCCATCTATATGTTTATCGTAAGCAATGTCACATAGCACAATGCCAAGAGCAAATCCCTGGGATACTCTTCAAGTAACCACTTTCCAAGTTGAGAGGTTGCTTTGCTAGTCTTATTTTCAATCAAAATTCACATTCCTTGTCCCTATGTAGAGGCAAGAATTAGAAACATTTTTGATGAGTAAGTAAATCCTGAATTTCCTGTCCAAAATACATGGAAATTTAAGTAATATATGGCATGCATATATACAGGTATAATATATATATATAATCTATATAAGGTATTATATGCATATACTATATATATATAAATCTATAATACTTATCAGATATAATATATTTTCATTAACAAAAAAATTTACATAGCTGATGATTCCTGTAAAAAATCAGAGTTTGGGAATTAAGTAAATTACTATTCTTGTTTCATCAAATATTCACATTGGGCTAAATTTTCATTTTTAACGTACGGGCAAAAGGAAAACTGAGTATCTAAAAGATAGGCTGCAGGCAAAAGAATGCCATTAAAAGCATTGAAGGGTCTAATTATTTAGATAGTGAATTTCCTTCCTCACCCAGATCCACATTCTGATATGTTTGACAATGTACCAGCAATAGCCTTTGAATAAATCTAGCTAAATCTCTATAAACTAGTGCTATACTGTAGGGAGTTCATAAATAATTTATATGAAGAATAAAAATTATCATGTGACACTGTATCAAAGCAGTTTCTAGCATGAATACCAGCTGGGTGTAGGGAATGTATATCAAGCAGTTATATGATTTGCTCTCTGGAAAAATTAGAAAACAGAATGAGCAAAACTATGAAACCTAGGGAGCAACTTCTACAGATACCTATTAGCAAAAAGAATTTGATTGATGTTGTCTATAGATAATTATTCCTTTATCCATTGACTGTTGTGGATTATCCATAACTTTGGTAAAAAGGAGAAGAACTTAATATATAACCTATTTTTATTTTTATCCTGTCAACTTGAAATGGCAAAGATGCATTTATCTTTTCAAAATCTAAAGGTCATTTATTATTGCCTCAGGAAATTGGAGAGGGCTGAGTTCCATTAAAATGTTAATATAGTCTCAAGTATTTTTTTAACTAGATCTATAATTTCATTGATATGAGGAATTCTCACTGAGGAAAAATCCTTTACCAGCAACTTTTCTGCTCTACCACTAGGGAGCAAGCAAGGTGGTATAGTGAATAGGGCACTGGACTTTAAGAGTGAAAGAACTGAGTTCAGGGGCAGCTAGGTGGCTCAGTGGATAGAGCACCAGCCCTGAAGTCAGGAGGACCTGAGTTCAAATCTGTCTCAGACACTTAACATTCCCTAGCTGTGTGACCCTGGGCAAGTCACTTAACCCCAATTGCCTCAGCAAAAAAAAAAAAGAAAAAGAAAAAAAAAAAGAAAGAACTGAGTTCAAATCCAGTCTCAGACATTCACTAGCATGTGATCCTGAGCAAGTCAATTAACCTCTCTCCACTTCAGTTCCCTCATTCATAAAAATGCAACCAATAATAAGATACCTTTCAGGATTGATGTAAGAATATAATAAGATAATATTTATAAAGCACATTTCAAACCATAAAGCTCTATATAAAAGCTAGATGCAAAAAGTAATTAATTTATCAATCATTCAATAATTCATAGTCATAATATAGCTTATATGCATCAGCAACTATTCTGTAATTTGCCATCTTAGAGCATTACCTGAAATACTAAGTGTATGTGATGTATTCAGGGTCAGAATGGACAATATGTGGCAGAGGCAAGACTTCAGTCTAGGTCTTCCTAATTCTAAATAAAATTCACCCTCTATCCACTATACCAATTTCGAGTTGACCCTCTTTCTCTTTGTCTTTCTGTCTCTGTCTCTGTATGTCCCTTCTTCTTTCTTTCCTTCCTTCCCTTCCCCCTCCCTCTCCTTTTCTCCCTCCTTCTCTCTCTCTCTCTCTCTCTCTCTCTCTCTCTCTCTCTCTCTCTCTCTCTCTCTCTCTCTCTC
>JAJPUD010000606.1:169476-239801 GCA_023553655.1 Myrmecobius fasciatus | reverse complement strand
CTCTCTCTCTCTCTCTCTCTCTCTCTCTCTCTCTCTCTCCCCTTTCTCTTGTTCTCTTCCTGCTTGTCCCTCCCTCTCTTTCTCTCCCTCCTTATCTTTCCCTCCCTCCACAATCCCCTCCTCTCTCTCATTTGCTAGTATCCTTTAGAACATGGCAGGAATGATCAACATTTCCTAGTGACAAAACATATGCATGAGTAGGAAGTATTCGATTAAATTTTATGATATTCACTGTATGCTTAATTAAGGAAATCTTTATTTCTACTGCTTACAGTATTCACTTAATGAGAAAATGGTGTTCCCATTAAACTATTGAATATGCCTCATATCAATATATTTTCCAAAATGTATAAAAATAAGGTAATTGAAAATACCTTTGCTCTTAAGAAGAATTTAAACAATTCAGAACTGCTTTTATTGGTCCTTTCACTGCTTTGGAGAAAAGGGCATAAATTGTTGTTACTATCCACTATCCCCCTTAAACCCTAAGTCCCAGACATATCTGTTCTCCAAAATCAAAGGGGGAAAATGTCTCAGGTTATTCCAACTATTCAGAAAGTTCTACACTTTGCAATGTCATTCTGAAACTTTTGCCTCCTTGTGTTCTAAACACGGTTATTTTTTTTCTTCTGTTTTAGACTTGAAAATGAGGCACGATTGATGGGGTAGAGAAGGCTTTCATGTTACCTTGTGAAATTTAAACACATATTTAATTGTCATTACTGTTTTTTTTTCAAATTTAAGAATAACTCTGAAAGTGTCTATTTGTCCTTCGTCACAATTAATATGTTACAAATCCATTGGCTTTATAATAGAAGGTAAGCTAATAATTTGCCTACTCTTCAATCTGAACAATCTGATTCTTTCCCTCAGAATACAACCTAAAAAAGAGAATGAATCCTTAATAGCCAGTTTCTTTTTTTTTCTTTTTCCAAATAATGGCACCTATTTTTAGTGGTTGAAGAAGAAATTGCTAAGACACAAAAAGTGATGCAAAAATTTCATGGAATTGCTGACTTCCAGTTGTGATTTTTTTTAAATTAAAATTGTTTTTTCTATTTTTTACCTTTTACCTAGTATTCTGTTAATCTGTGTTCACATATACATTGTGCATTGCAAGTTTCTAGAGCCCCTCATGTGTATTATTTCATTTTATCTTAATGACAACTTTGTGAAAGAGGTAAATAGAAGGATTGGACCTATAATTTCTTCACTGTAGGGAATTCCTTGAATACAGAAATTCACTCTATTAGTATACATAAGCATCTTCTCTGCAGTTTTATAAACACATAGCATCGCCCAAGGCCCTGATATGACTAGTGATTTGTCCAAGATTATATAGGCATTTAAATAGAACTCCAAGTATGATTAAATGTTTTTAAATACATCATCTCATTTGTTGCCCACAATTATTCTGTAAGGTAGACCCCATTTTCTTTGTGACCCTATTTCGGGATTTCTTGGCAACAATACTGAAGTGGTTTATAATTTCCTTCTCCTGCTCATTTTACAGATGGGGAAACTGAGGCCGACTCCGTTAAATAATTTGCCCCGGGTAACACAGATAGTATACAAGACTAAATTTTGACTCAGGAAGATGAATCTTCCTGACTTCATCCTGACACACTATCCACTGAGCCATCTAGTTGACTCTGCTACAGGAGTTATATATAGCCTAAGGAGATTAGAGAGTGTAAGAAAAGCCTTTACTTGCAAAAATGTTCAGAACAATATAGTGCCAAAAAAGTTGGAAATAAAATGTATGTAAGTAATGGGGGGAATGGCTGAATAAATCATCATACAGGAACATAATGGAATACTACTGTGTCAGAAAGAAAGAAAAAAATATGAAGAATTCAGAGAAACTTAGAAAGACATGTAGTGATATAGGTAATACATTTAAAGAAAGCAGAGTGAAAAGAATAATATCTCTGCTTGCATGAATAACATAAAGTCAATCATCACCATCATCATTTTTACATAATGCTTTAAACATTGCAAAGCTTTTTATATGTATCATATATTTTGACCCTCACAAAAAACCTTCAAAATTTGGATTACTAATATACACTCCTTTTCAGATGACTAATTTAAGGCTAAAAAAGGTTAAATGGCCATTTCCAGGATTATACAGTAGGATTTGTACAGGTATTCCTCATACATAGGCCAGGATTCTAACAGCTATTTTATATTACTCTATCTGTTCCTTTGTCCATTTTTCCATAGTCCCCTCTATATAAGAGTAAAACTGGCTACTACTGCTTCTTACTTACTGCCTTATTTGATTATCAGATTTAAAAGTGAAAAAATTATATTCAGTGTTAAATAATATAGTTCAGTAAGCCATACTTCTCAACTTGTACCTCTATCCTTCATTACTTTATTGCATTCACAATTCACAGTTCTTGGCATTCTGAATTCCACATGGTAGGGAAAAGAAATAAACATTTATTAAACAGCTTTTATGTGCCAGGTACTGTGCAAAGGTTTGTGCAAAGAACACCCTATGAGATAATGATCTCAAAGACCTGTAAGATGTTGGATAGAGTCCTATGAAAACTATTTTTCTTATTTGTATCATTATTTGTCTCACATGCTTTAATTGTGATTGTTACCCGAAGTTCTGCTCTGAACTCTCTTTTTTCCCTTTATTCTTTCTTGGTAACTTCATCAGCCTTCATGAATTTAATTTTCTCAATATAGGTAATGTCATATCCATGTAACTAGCCAAGATTTTCCCTCAAGCTTTAGTCCAGAATTACTAAATAACTAATGGACGCTGGATATCTCAGAATCATCTCAAAACTAATTTGTCCAAAACAGAATTCATTGTCTCTCTCTCCCTCCCTCCCTTCCTCCTCACCAAATTTCCGTTTCTCTGAAAGGCACTATCATTCTTTCTGTTTTCCGAATTCAAAAGCTCAGCTTTCTCTTTGATTCTTCACATTCTTTGACAGACATCTCCAGTCATTTGCCATATCTTGCTGTTTCTACCTTCACAATTTCATCTAGCAACTCTTCTCTTATTTTGCCACTATCTTGGTCCATTCCTTCAATAACTCTTGCCTGGATTATCACAATAGCCTCTTAATTGGTCTCCCTAATTCATTCTCCATAAAAATGCCAAAACAAATTTCCTTAACTACAAATCTGACCTTAATATTTCCCCACTCAATAGACTCTAGTGGCTCCCTATTCTCTCTTGAGTTATCATGACATATGTCATATCATGTCATCTAGTCATCTTTTAAAGTTCTTGACCCCTTTCTAGCCTTGTGAAGTAGATTTTCTATACTACACATTTAGCGAACTTGACCGTCCTTTGTTCCTGAAAAACAATGCTCCATTTTCTGGTTCATATACCTAAAATTTAGTCTTTTTTCACTCCCACCTCATAGAAAATTCTTCTTTCTTCAAGATGTGACTCGAGCATCTCCTCCTAAAGGAAGACTTTCCTGATATCCCCTCCCATCACACAACTGTTAGCAATCTTCCTCCATTGATCCCTTTGTATTTAGCTTCCTTATATTTGTTTTATAATCTTCATATATTTATACGGCTAATACATAGCTATAATGGTGCTAATATCAATATGTAACCTGCTATTTCTTTCTTTGACAGTAGAAAAAAATTGTTAATTTGTTTTTATCTTTGTGTCTCTACTGCCAGATACAGTTCCTGACACAGTAGATGATTAATAAATGTATCTTAGTTCAATTTAAGAACACAAACTCTGTAAACAGAGGTGGCTGCTACTGCTGTCCACTACAAACTTAGATCATTCAGCAATTAATTCTGACTTCCTATTATGGTACCCATCTTTATTTCCTATTACAAGTAAGGATTTTAGTTCAAAAAGTGACTTATGATTCTTTCAAAGACCTAAAGAAGTTTCAGTTCCAACATACAGCCTCCCAAAAATTATTATTATTTTCTCCCTTTTCATCCTTGAAGATCCCCTTCATCCTTGAAAAAACAATCCACAAAACACAGCCCATTAGTGAAATTATATAGCATTAATGAAGTCCTTCAGTTTTCCCATCTGTGTATTTACATAGCACCTGTCACCACAGTTCCTAGGTATTTATCTATTACATTTGTAAGGGAAAGTACAGATGTGTTCATTATACAAAGATCTTGACAGACTTCATTCTTGATATACTAGAATAATTAATACTTCTTGAGTCATATGATGTTTATTTTCAATATTAAAGAAAACAATCCTGGGAACCAAGACTGGCAATAGTTAAGACATCATTTAAAATGTATATTTTCAAAGGGTAAAACCCAGTTGTTAAAAATGTACTTTCTAATTTTAATGTGCAAAAAGAGAATCTTTTTTTCTTTCTATGAAAAAAGCCTTTAAAATTTTCTCTATGAGAATCTTTAATATGAAGAAGTGAAGACTTGGATACTATATGACTTATCTTCATTATATAAAGGGTTTCTTACAGAAAAGTAATCCTACTTTCTTTCTTTAGAAAAGTAGGTGGACTTCATAAAGGGACAACTTGGTTCTTCTTACAAATTTTTTTTTCTAAAAATTCCAGCCATCCATACTTGAAATGAATTTGTGTTTAGGGACAAAAAGTTCTCTCTTACTGAAAGTTGTCAGGTAGAAAAGGGTAAGAAAGTCATATGACAAGAATGTTGTAGAGGGAGATTTCTGTAGGTTTGCCTAGGTGACCTTGAACTTCAATTCTAAGATTCTGTACCTGGAATAGAAAGCAGTATTATTATTATATAAGAGAAAAGAGATCATCATGTGGAAATAACCTTAACTTACATCAATTGTCAGCTCTCTGTAACTTATACTCTTAAAATGTTTCCCATGGTACTGAATGGGTAAGTGTGTTGCCCATCTTTACTCAGTTTGAGTGTAATATAAACAGAACTAGACCCCTCTATCTCCCACATTATAATACTTATAAATAGTAGTGGGGAAAAACGTATTTTATTTCTTTCCTGAGACTAAATAATTGGTTTAAGTAATTATTTTACCAAAGTAATTGATTTTTCAGGAACTGAATTTTCTAAATTAAACATTTGATCTGGCATTGTCTAGACATATTCTCCTATGAAAACTAAATTTTCTTTATAAAATCAAATACTTGTTGGCTGATTGATTTTTTTCAATTAATTCTATTTTTCATCTTGGATTCTTTAAGCATAACCATATTTCCCAAAGCAATTACTTCAATATACCTAAAGAACAATGTATAAAGTGGTGAAATTCTACACTCAGATTTATATTTGCATATGAAAACTGGTTGCTCTATCCAGTCTTCCTGAAGACACATATAATCTTTGTCAAATAAAAGTGAGCAGGTACAAATTTGAAGATTATATTTAAAATATTGCTTGTGTATATCCTCAACAATATAACTTTCAGACAACAAAGAGTGAATTATTGGGGGGGGGTATTCAAATAACCATTCTTTGCAAATACAATATGGGGAATATAGTAACTTGGATTATCCCAAAAGATAAGATAAATAAAATGTCATCATTAATCTTTTCTCAATCAAGTATCTATGAGTAACTGAGGATAAAAGTATCAGCTTTTTATGTCTCATCATTTGCAGAGGAGGTTGCTCCCTGATTTATCTCAGAAGTTTACAAGTGTCAAATGTTGTTAGGAGAGCAGTGTCAACCTTTATCTGACTTTGCCTTGGTAATGTGCTATTTCACTTAAATGCATTCCCTCTCAAAAAAAAAATCAGTCTATACCTTTCCATTTAAATTTTGTCAACTATTTTTCATAGAAATGTCTCTGAAATTCCACTCTTTACTTTATACAATCCTCACCCTTCTTAATGAGAGAATGCTTCAAAAGTAATGAGTTGCCTAGCATTGGTATATATGTATGTGTATGTGCGTATATATATGTATTTATATTTATATAACAAAGATCACAATCCTTCCATGCTTTAGTAGATTTTCCCCCTATATTTAGTTGGAAAGGGCCATATGTTTCTTTACTTAAAAAAACATTCTTTTCTACATCTCCAGCAAGAGATCATTCAACTTTCACTTAGGCACATATGTGGGGGAAAGCTACTGTGTAGTTTCTGCTTTGGAGTAGTTTAAAATCTGAATTGGCCTCTTGAAAAATTAAGTCCATTATTTTTAGTTCTGTCCTCTTAAACCAAGTAGAAATTTACTTTTAGGTCCCTTCTATAGTCCTTCACTACAGTTTCATTTAAACATCTATTGATTTCACCTATTTTATGACATGATCTTGTGGTCCTTTACCATCCTTGTCATTATCTTCTGGATACTCTATAATTTTTCCACATTTGCCCAAAAACATAGTATTCCAAATTATTCAGTAAAGTATATCCAGTGCAATTTCTGTTTTAAATTGAGTAACACAAATATGGAGAACAGATAGAGTCTGTTTTGGAGTAATCAAATTAATCTTTATTTATTGAGATTATAATGCCTCTAAAATCTAAAGCAATAAAAATTTGACTAGCAAAAAGCATTGGTGATATAAAAGCAAAACAGGAATTAAAAATCAGGAAATTCCATTTTAGAGCTAAAAAAGGAAAGTATACATCTCCCAGTTGCAGATATGAATTCCTACTTTCAACCCCATGTGTTTGTTAGTAAGTAAAGACATGAGGGCATGTCTCTTGACTAGATGGCAACCACAACAAAAACAAAGAGCTGGAATTGGAAATTCCACACAAGAAAAAAGTCTCCCCTCCCCATTGCTTCTACAACTGTCACATTCCCCAATTATTTACTGGCTCCAGAGGATAACAACAACTTTGTCTTCATGGTATTTAATTGTTTTGCCCAAAGAAACAATAAATTTTTTTTCTCTAAAATTCATAAAATCTGTTTTGAGTGAATATAACCTTCAGTTCTCAGAGGTTATTGCAGCATCTCTGATGGGGCCAGACTGGAAAGACTAAATGTATAGTAAGCCTGAGGATGAGATGTGAATTCAATGATTTATTGTCTGTAGTTCAACCTGATTAAGTTTAGAGAAGCTAAGCAAGAAAAAGGTGACCACTAGTTGATATTTTTAATTTTTTTTCTTTAGTAGCACAAGACCATCTACTGAGACATTCTAGAAATCATTATCTGATGGATAAACATTTACACTTCAATGTAATGTTTTCTCGAATTATCAAAAAAAAAATCCCTATCTATACATACACATAAGTATGTGTGCAAATGTATGTATGCCTATATACCTATTTGTGTGTATGTATATATCCAAAACTACTTCATTTTCTTGAATTTTGTATTATAACATTAGGCTACAAATAATAGCCTCTGCTTATCATGTTGCTGATATGCCACCTGTCTAACCAGACTTAGAAAAGATTCTTTTTGAGCTCCTAAATAGCAGATGTGATTTTTCATATGTGTGCAAAATAAATATTGTTGCTTTATATCATATATACCCATGATCCAGTTAATTCAGTTGTCCTCTTTGTGATAGTGACCCAAAAGGACATTTTATAAAACAGCATGGTACTTGTCCCCTTTGATTTCACTGGTTAAGTTCATATGCTAAACATAAATATTCTTCCACAATGTGATGATGAGCTTTCAGCCAATAATTTATCAATATCTTTCTTGAATTTACTTATGATTTCTATCACTACTTTTGAGGCAAATGTTTATTTACTGCTACATAAATGAGAGGCAATGAGTAATAGTGGCTGGAGGATCAAACACAGAGACTGAAAATTTGAATCCTGCTTCATACTACACCACCAATGTGATTTAAGGAAAATATCTTAACTTTTCCTAACTTTGTTTTTTTCATCTGCCAAATGAAAATAATAAATAATACTACCTCACAGGTTGTTCTGAGGAAATAACTTTGCCAAGCTTATAGCACTGTGTAAATGCAGGTAGTTGTTCTTTAGTAATTCTTGATTCATGTTTCCCACATAATTCTTTTAACATCTAGTGTTAGAAACTTCTTCAGGCCACTAGCTTACAGAAAGATCATCTTAAGATTCAAATCTAAGAATATTAAATAGGAAGCCCTTTTACTCACTCAGGCTGTTTTCTGGTGCTCAGATGATTTAATCATTTAATCATGCATTAGCAGCTAAATGAATGGCTGGAACAGTAAACGCCAAGAACATTGTCTCTTTGGATGTCTTAAATATTGATGAATTTCTTTTTTTAACACAGTTGGTGCATCACAAATCATTAATGAGACGATATCAAAGAAATTATACTTGCTTAATGTGCTCTATGTTCAATTATTTTGACTACAGAGAAATAACTTAAAATTTCAGTATTATATTTTTCTAAAGAAGCTCTTTCTATGTATTTTTTGTCTTTTCTCATCCCTCTAATTGTATAAGGAAGTGTGTGCTCTAGAGAAGAAATGGATGACAAGGGAGTAGAAGCTAGTTTCTGATCCCAGCGCTGCTCTAAACTTATTGTTAAGCATCTGGAGAAATTATTTAAGCTCTCTAAGTGTCAATTTTGTCTGCAAACAGAATGAGTATAATTCAGTAATCTCTACAGTACAAGATAGTTAGACTAAATTTCCCTATTTTAAGTTTAGAATATGACCTCCTTGAAAGTAGGGATACTCTTACTTCACTTTTTGTATGTTTACCCAATAACCTTGCACAATGTCGGGCATATAGTATGTGCTTAATAAATGTTTGCTGATTGATTGACTTAGATCTGTTTTTAATAATAAAAACATCTGCTAGTTATATGAATGAATGGTTTAGAACAAGTATGGAATCCTAAAAGCTCCTCTTTCAGGTTTTTGTTTTTTTTTAAGGAACATTTCCTCAGCCCTCATAAGCTAGACCCTTCAGAGGCATTCCTTCAACTCCTTTACTTTCTTTTTTAAGAGGAAATACTACCTGAACTTGAATTATTATTACCATTTTATAGATAAGGAAACTGAGACTTAGGTAAAATGGTCACATGATCATATCTTAGAGTTCAGACTCAAATCCAGGTTTTATGATCCCATGTCTTATATTCTGTCCACCACATCATGCTGCCTTTCACTAATTCTCAATTTATTGTACAATGCTCTTATTTTAGCTCATGGAAACTTAAGAATCCTGAGTTAAAATACTTTCATCTCATTGAAGCATATGCTTTTTACATGCTCTATCCAAATGAGCCTGCTCATTAATGGGAGAAAAATAAAAGAGCATTTATTTTCAAGTTGATTAAATTATGTCTAAATGGGGGTAATTTTAAGATATGAATATCCTTGCATCTATTATATTTCTAACTGGATTTTCCTTCCTTTCTTATTCTGCCCTCTGGGTATGGTTAAGCTTATAATTAATTTTAAAACTTTCCCCTAAAATTTCTTGCATCTTAATGCATTTTGTAGATGGAATTACTAGAAAATATTTAGTATTTTCATCTAGAGTGCCCTTTCTCCTCATCACCACCTTTTAGAATCCTTAGCTTTCTTCAGAGCACTCTGGGTACTACCTGCTACATTAGATTTTTTTCCAGTCCCACCCATCATTAGGAATCTCCTTATTGAAATTATTTTCCATTGCTTTGCATACAATCTGTCCTTACTATTGTACATATTTGTCTTCTTGCCAACAAAGCATAAATTCCTGGAAGGTGGGACTTTTGTTTTTGTCTCTGTATCCCTGACATGTAGCACAGTGCCTAGTACACAATGGGAAATTAATAACAATTTTTTTGTACTGAATATGCAATTGCGGGGTTGTAGATGATATAGTGGTCTTGAATGATCTGGACAAATGCATATAAACATTCATTGATTAATCTGACTCCATTTTTACCACACTTATATTTTTAGAGAGGGGTACCCAAAGTCAAGAAAACAAGTTCAAATCCAGACACTTGCTAGTTCTATGACTCTGGGAAAGTCATTTTCCCTTTGTCTGCCTCACTTTGTTCATATGTAAAATGAAGATAAAAATGGCATCTACTTCTCAGAGTTGTGATGATAAAAGTAGATGATATTTCTAAACAGTTGCAAATGCTTTAAATGCATGTAAATGCTAGTTATTGTTGTTATTATCATCATCATTTGTTTTTCCCCAGTGGAAAATATTGGGACTCCAAAATCCACTGTTGCCAAATACAAATGAAAGGTAGCTACCTCCATCAACATATTCTCCTCTTCATACTTCCACATATCTAGGCATTTTATTCTTCAATCTTCATTCTATAATAATTCTAATACCCCTTCTCTCACTCACTTCTCTTCTACTCAGTCAATAAGTATTGTAGTTTGGTAATTCTGTCATGAATATTTATATAGACTAGTTCTCCTAGGAACAGCATAAAATCTTCTTAGCCTTGCTCTTTAATGATTAGCATTATTAATAGGCTGAAATGATAGCATCATTAATTGGCTTTTTAATATATAACTAACTATGGACAGTAGTCTGTCATCCCTTACCAGTCTATGTCTTAAAGGTAATGATTGAATCATGAAGAAAGTCACTAAATTGGTGTAACAATTATAGGACATTCACAGAGTTTTTTCAAAAAATCCCTTTCACTGATTTGAGAATTTCATAGAAGGCCGAATCTATTTGAGACATAATGGGGGGCAGCTAGGTGGCGCAGTGGATAGAGCACCAGCCCTGAAGTCAGGAGGACCTGAGTTCAAATCAGACCTCAGACACTTAACACTTCCTAGCTGTGTGACCCTGGGCAAGTCACTTAACCCCAATTGCCTAAGCAAAAAAAGGAAAAAGACATTCTGATGTCATTGGTCTTCTTCAAAAATGGAGGAACAACAACAGCAAATATTCTACAAATGATGCAGCATTGACCTAGTGAAGAAACTATCTGTTGATAGGTTACTTAACCTATGTGTGATAACTTAAGTTTTTCTTAACATAGATGTTTTTTATACTTTAAGGAGAGTAAATTTGATAATGTTTTGAAAGAAGGTCCAGACTATCCCAGCAAGCATTTAGGCATATGTCTGCTGTCTTATATTGTTAGGCTATATGGAAAAGAAGGCTGGAATTAGTGGTGATGTCCTCTGTGTGCTCAGTGCTGTCCTTGTTCACATATCTTCCTAGAACTAATTCAGTTTCTGCATGTCAGTACAGTAAAGCAAGCATGTATGTCTCTGTTCCTCATAGATAAGTCTCAGACATTAGAGATTATTGTATGCTTATCTTATATGTAAATCAAGTATTTCTTCCTTGGAATCAGAGGATTTCATAACCAAATTGATGAACTGATCCTTGAGAGCTAGAACTATTTTTTGCTTCCTTTTGTAACCACAGTGCTTAGCACAGTGTCTGGCACATAATAGACATTTAATAAATGTTTATTCATTGCTTGATATTCTCTAATATTTTATCTATCTGGTCAGTGGCAGAATTGTTTAGTGTAGCTAGTATTTATATTGAGCTTAAAATATGCATATATTTTTATGAATATTATCTCATTACACCTCCATAAAGTATGAGCAATAAATTATGTCCTATTGCTATCTACATTTTCAAAATAAGGAAACTGAGGTTCAAACAGATTAAATAGCCTGTCCAGCATTCTCAAGTTAGGATATAAGGCAAGATTTATACTCAGATCTTTTAACTTCAAGTCTAATTGGTTCTAGCTTCTATGCCACCTAGCTTACTCAAGATAACTGTAATGATGAAGTTATAATGCCATGTAACATTTCCTCTGTGATTAAAAAAAAAGCCATTTCAAACCCCTAGTTTAATGAAAGCTATGGCCTTGGAAAACTTAGCAGTGGTCCAGTTCTGCATTATTCCTTTATGTGCTCTAACATGCTTTTGTGACCATACCTAGAGAAGGAAATTCATTTCACTTAGGTGAGCAACTTCAGATTGTTGTTATTTAACTAATTTTTTTATCATTATTTAACCAGTTGAAGCTTGAAGCAGCATCTTTATCCAATCTATAGTAATACCAATCTATTTTTCGATATATCTGAATACAAGTCCAGGGCACCATTTTTTTAATGAGAATCATAATTAAATAAGAAGTTTATCTTTCTTTTTCCCAGGTCTTCCAGGTAGACTAAAGATTATTGCATACCACTCTAGATTTCCTCTTTAGATGCACCCATATAATTCCCATTACTGTTTCCTGGTGTGACATGTGCAATTGAAGAGGAAAATCTCCTCTGAATTATTGGAGTCTTTTCTCTCTTAAATACCATCTCTAATGGAAGGAGGGAGAAAGACAGCAAGATTATTTTGCCCCTCCTTCCAGAAATAATATGTAACATCTGCTCCCAACTTGCTTCCTTAAAATTTCTAAGTGGAATCACCTGATGCAAATAAGAATGAAGAAGTCAGTATTATGGAACTTTCTCCTGGGCTCCAAGTTCGCCCATTTGCATGTTTACTCTTTAAGCAGCACCTTGTCTAGTGAGATACTTTGCTCTCACTGTTCTAGAGTGCTATCCCATCAAATACCTCAATATATTCTTGTGCAATGAATATCTTTTCCATTGTATATTATAGTGCCACTTTTTAATATAAAACTTCCCAAATCAAATTGAAATATTCTTTCCAAATACATTTGTAATAAGAGAAGTGATTTATCAAAGAAAGAGATTCTTTTACCTATACATCTGTTTAACTGTCTTATAGAGGAGAAAGCAATACAAATATTTGTTGTAAAAATGGTAGATATAGGGCACAGTAAATATTAAAAAGATATTGAGAATGGAAAACAAATCATTTATTGTTCCTCAGTAGCATATTACCTGATATTCAAACCAACATTCAAAGCTCCTTTAGCACATTTTCAATGTCTGTCTACATAGGAAAAGGACATTAAGTTGTATTTCTCTTTACTTGCTTGTGCTGAATGCATAAGCTACCCTTTCTAATATCCCATTGTAGATGAAAGCAAAAAGGTCTGCATCAATAAACTACTCTGTTTGTTTATTATGTATGTTCAAAAACAGTAAACACCAAATCAAATAGTTTTAATGCTCAATTATGTTAAATAGCCCCATTTGGTGGTTTTCTTCCAAAATAAATCTAAGTAAATATTGATAAGCAGCATAAAGCATATTAATATATTGTCTAAGCTTGTTATTTGGAGGATTAAAATCACAGCTGAGAGAGCAAATAAATATTACAAGTCCTACTGCTTCGTATTTGCCAAACTTGCTAAATTATTGTAAATCCACTGGGTAAATGCAGTAGCAGAGCACAATCTGTTTCTCCTGCAAATCTTAAATCCACTTATACATTGTAACAGGGTGTGGATGGGATTTTAGCTACAATTATAAGAGCATTATTGAATTACTGTATTAATTTCTAAACAAGGTCATTCTTGAGCATGGTCTTAAAAGTTTACTCCAAATTAATACAAGAAAGGAACTTGAACATTTGGCAGGTGCTTCCATTTGCATAGTTTGGGAGGGGGACCTAGAATATAATGAACTAAGAGGGAGAAAACTCATGAAATATACATTGATATTCTGTCCCTTTTCACACTTACTTGTCACAAAGCTTTCTTAAAAAGAAAGATCAAGTCATATAACTTTCTTATTTTTGATGCTTGACATACAAGGAAGGGAAGGAGGAAAAGACAAGGAAGCAAGGAAGAAAGGAAGGGAGGGAAGGAGAGAGGGGGAAAGGAAGGAAGATAGGGATGGAGGGAAGAGGGGAAGGAAGAAAAAGGGAGGAAGGCAGGAAAAGAGGAAAGAAGAGAAGGAGGAAGGGAGGAAAGAAGGAAGAGAAAGAGGAAGGGAAGAAGAAGTGGAGGGAGAAAGGGAGGGAGGGTAGGTGAAAGGAGGGAGAGAAGAAAAGAAGAAAGAAGGGAAGGAGTGAACAAGGAAAGAAAGGAAGGAAAGAAAGAAAGGAGGGATGGGGAGAGAGGGAAGGGGAAGAAGAGAATGAGGGGGGGAGAGAGGGAGGAGGGAAGGGAGGAATGGGGAGGGAAAGGGGAAAAGTATTAGGTGCCTACTATGTAGTACTAAACACTATGTGAAACACTTCATTTGATCCTCTCAACAATCCTGAAAGTGCTATTATCATATTTTACAGTTGAGAAAATTGAAGTAGAGGGTAAGTGATTTTCTGAGATCACACAGCAAACAAGTATAACGCAGGATTTGAATATTATATTCAATTTTTTGTTCAATGTTTTATATAGTGCTTCTTAAATCATTACCTTAATATCCTTTTATTTTATTATTAATGTTATTTCCCTACACTCCACTTTTGTAGACAATTTAATAAGGAGACAATTTGGTGAGTTTCTATGGCAAAACAAAACATAACACATTACCCATGGGCCACCCTTTTTGGAAAGGAGCCTCTGCACACTTAGGTTATTGTATTAAAAAAACTGCATAGCGTATAATCAATCTGTTATCAATTATGTTTAAGATCAGTAAGCTCTGTCATACCTTATGTGTAACAGAATTGTAGCATTGGAGAGGTCGTCAGAAATAATCCAATCCTATTTTGAGATGAAAATACTGAGATAAAGTCATTGATCCAAGGTCACACAGTTAAACTTGAGTCTTCAAATCCCTTGAATAACTTTCACATTCCCTCTCCACTGGCAAAACCTTGGACAACATAAGATAATTAGTCTACCACACATGATTAGAACTTAAATGATGGTTGTCCACAGTAAGCCTTACTCAGTAATTTTTTATTGATGATGATCATGGTTTCCACAGGATAGTTTCCCTAGGAAAGAAGAAAAAAGGGGAGAAGTGGTATAAAAAAAAAAACATATCTTTACCAACTAGATTATCTTTTTGAGGCAAATGGGTGCCTATGTAAATGCTGAATAGAGCTCTGATGTGTAATCAGGGAAATCTTGAGTTCAAATTCTGCGTTAAACACTCAATAACTGTAACCATGGGCAAGTCATTTAACCTCTGCCAGCCTTAGTTTCCTCACGTGCAGAATGGGATTAATATCCCCTACCTCACTTGGGTAAATTTGAGCATCAGATGAGATAACATATGTAAAGTGTTTTGCAAAGTACTTTATAAATTGATTGTCATCATCATCTACAAATCGCAAAGTGAAGGGTAGATTTTTTGTGATTACTTGGCTCATTCAGAATGTGTATATCATCACACTCAATATTTTGTTTAACACCAAACAGTCCACATTTGTTTTGGGTTAAATTCCTCTTGTTGGCTTTCTACTTATCCTAGATGAGCCAAATATTTGTTTTGGCAATTTCTTTTGCTTCACTACACCCCAGTCCTATTTTTTGACTTTGCCTAAATTCTTCTTTTCAGTGATTCTAAAGCTCTGTTTCTTCTCCTCAAAAGTTCTGATCTAGCTTAATCATAACCCATCCTGAAAAGAGAACAAATATTGGATTTAAATATAGTTTGAATATGGATCAGTGATCAGATATTAACATGAATTTCTGAAATAAATTAGTTGAGGATCAGAGAAGAAGACCTATGCAAGAGTGGGACATTTTCAGTGATGAGAGGATGTTTATTTATTGATGTTGATATATAAAACACACAAAATAGAGCTGAAAGCAATAATACTAAAATGATTGAAATTGTGGAGCAATGTTCTAGGGTAGGGAAGGGAACTAATAAACCATTTGATATTGTTTGGTTATTTGTGGGGCACTTGTTAATATGTACTCTACAACTTTATTCAAAGTGTATAACATGAAACATGAAAATTTAGATTATAGTTTCCAAGACTAATTTTAATCTTAGTTCAAGTTAATAAGTATCTGTTGTTCTGGGTGATAAAGTAAATTTAAAAAAAAAAGACATCTATCTGACTATGCTAATGCTCCATTTTAGCCTATAATTCCCAGCCCTCCAGTCCAAATTCTATCTATTCTTCAGGACTTACCTCCATGGCACCTTGCCAATGACTCTGACTCTATTGATCTTTCCTCATAACTCTGAAGGTACTTAGATAATTTTAATAATCATTCATTTGTGGGTTTTTATGAGTATTAATGTTGTTTCCCCACCTAAATTGTAAGTTCTTTGAGGAAAGGAATTACACTTCTTTCTTATTCTCCAATAGTGTAGCTTTGGGCATACAGTACTCAGTGTTCAGTAAATATTTATTGATTGTTTGCTAGAAGTAGAAAGAGACCATTAATTCAATAAACATTTATTAAGTACCTACTATATACATAGTGCCATTTTAAGAACTGAAAGAGGTACAAAGATCAATGAAATATGGCCTCATGAAGCTTATATCAAGCAGGGAAATAAGTCTATATTGCAGAGTAGAATAAACTCATAAGTAAAGACAAAGAAGGTGTTACAAATAGAATATGAAAAAATCTCATTTCAATGGGGTTTTAATGAATAACTAGGAATTTTACAGAGAAAGAGTATATGAAAAGACCATCCAAACCAAGGGAATGATGTGAAAAAAGATGGCAGGTATCTAAGGGATTGGATGTAGCATACAGTATATCAAAAGTTGCAATGGCTAAAGCTAAATAAAGCTATAAAGATTAATTAATTTGTTGGTAGAAACTTCCCAGTTTTATCATGGATTTCTCTTGATCCACCTCTATGACATCAGGCACTATTTGGTAAGCAATAGGAAACTAGTGAAAAAATCTGAGCATGGGAGTAGCGTTATCACATTTATTTACATTGTCTCTCCTACAACTGCCAGTAAAAGATCTCTCTTTGGAAAATAGAATGATCCCTTAAACCAGAATCTTTTATTCTTCATGTAGTATTAAGGATCAAAAATTTGATTTAAAAAAAAAATGAAGCTTAAAGTTTTAGACCCTAAAATCTTGACAAGACCTGGAAAACACTGATTTCAATTTCACAAAAATGTAAGTACCTGGATGTTTTTTATATATACCATGAATTTAGATACCATAAAGAGTACCCACTATATATAAGAAAAATATTTACAAGTAGAAGCACACCTGCAAGACAAGAAGGGGAGAGGAGAGGAGGGGGAAGGGAGCAAGTTATAAAGTTCATTGTGTCAAATGTCTATACAAGTATGAAAAATAAGGAAAATGAACCAGTGATTCTTTTTCAAGAAAGTAAATTTGAACTCTTAGGTTTAAATGTGACTCAGTGGGTTGAATTCTGTGATTGTAATATATCATTGGAAAAGCTGGCTTTAAAAAAAAGACAAAAAGGGAATGAATACTATTGTATATTTAGAAGATGTACATGAGGAAATCCAGGCATTAAATCTAGGAAGCCAGGTAAAGAATATTTAGATAAAGGCAATAGTGGCAGAAATAAAATGAATGATTTTTCATTGAAGTTTACTATAGACCACCTGGACAGAAAGAGAAAACTCAATGAGTAGTTCTGGAAATTTCATATACCTGAACAAAGGAATGATATAATGGTGATAGGGACATTTCCCCATGTATCACCTTAAATAATGTGCAAAAAGGAGATAAACTAATAATTAATAATGTTATTCTTCAAAAGATGAGAGAACAGATAAGAAGGATCTCCCTTCTAGATGTGATTCTTGCTAATACCAATGAATTTATTGCTGAGGTGAAAATGATGGCTACCTTGAGGGAAGAGAAGAAAGAAAATGACCACTCCCTCTTAGAATATTTAGTAGGGGAGCAGAAAGTCAGAGTAATCTGACATGCACTCAAGATTTTTAGAGAGCAGATTTCTGAGGATTCAGAGAAAGGGCAGCCATGATCCCCTGGCTAACTAGGAGAGGTGATGCACAACTCTCATTAATGACACTTTGAAGCCACAAAGAGAAATAATTCTCATGACAATAGGAAGAGGGACTTATGTAAAGATATTGCTGTGAGTCCAAAATGTTCTCAACAATCAATTTAGATTTTTCAAAGACTGGAAGAAGATAAATGTAAAGAGATATAATAGAAAATACATACAAGAGTTGCTGTTCTTTAAAAATGAGACAGTGATATAGAGATTTGCTTGGCAATGCATATTTAAAGAATGTTTTCAATATTCTTCTTTTTTTAAATCAGGAAAGTAGTAAAACAAAAATAAAATAAATGCTTTTGATTTTAAAAATAAATATAATTTTAAAATTAAAAAATAAGAGTAGGATCTCTAGTCATAATTTAATGTTAGCTGTCTGGCTGACATGACAAACTAAAGATAACAAAAAGCTTTTTTATCTATCCCAAGAAAAAGAGTTACAGAAAGAAAAGAACCCCTCCTGAGAAAGAATGGAATAATAACAGAGAAAGGTCAGAGCTCCTCAGTTCTTATTTTGCTTCTGTTTTTGTTGTTGTTATTGTTTTTGTGCCAAAGAGTAAGATCTTTTGACGAAAAAGATCAAAGCATAAATACCTAATGGGAGTTCCTTCCAGAGATAACTAGACAGGTCTAAGGGATCATCTAGCTACCATTGATGTGTTTGTTATGTGACCCAAGTGAAAAATATCAGAGGATGCTGAAATAACTACTAGCCAGTGTTGATCAATGTGCTGAGAGGTGCCACAGGATTTAAAAGGGGCAAATTTGGTCTTCAAAAATTGCAAGAGAATAGAGGCTGTAAATTATGTGCCAGAAAGCTTGAATTGCATTCTTCATTAAAAAAAGATAGCATTTAATAATAAAGGCAGGTCTAAGAAAAGGACTATTGGGGTAGTTAGGTGGTGCAGTGGATAAAGCACCAGCCCTGAAATCAGGAAAACCTAAGTTCAAATCTGGTCTCAGATACTTAAGACTTCCTATCTGTGTGACCCTGGGCAAGTCACTTAACCCCAGTTGCCTCAGGAAAAAAAAGAAAAGAACTATTCATTTGAACCCTAAAAGTTAGGATCCAAAAAAGATATTGACGGACTCTTGTAAACTGGACGTGGTGGAGCATATCTGTAATCTTTGCTGCCAAGGGAAGCTAAGGCTGACTAATTTAGCGCAGGTGTTCTTTCTGATACAAGAACAAAGCTGATTGGATAGCCATACTTTTAACATTAATATCATGAGTGCTTCAGAGCAGGAACTAGTAAGTTTGCTAAAGGACATGAAGCAGTCTAAGTCGGAAAAAAATAGAATATATCAAATTTTCCATGCTCATCACTCTTGGATTTTGGCCTGTGAATGACTTCTGATAGGGAGAGCTGGAGAAGGAGAAAGGAAGGGAGCATAAATTTGAAGAAGCTTGATAAAAATGGCTCTGAAAATTATCTGGGATTTTAGTGTACTACAGGCTCAATATGAGTTAACAGTATGATTTGCAGGTCAAGAAAGCTAAGATCAATTTAGACTGCATTTAGAAAGGTATAATGCCTAGAAGGAAAGAATAGTAATCCCACTGCCCTCTGCCCACTGAGTTCTGCTAAAATCAGGTCACGTCTGGAACATTCTGTTCCCTTCTGGGCACCACACTTTAGAAAAACTATTGATAAACTTAAAAGCATCCAGGAAAAGACAGATACAATGGCAACAGCATGATATTTGTGATTATCAGGATCACTGAAGGAATTAAGGATGTTTATCCTGGAGATGAAAAGATTTAACTGTCAAATACTTTAAGAAGTATCATGAGAAGTGGAGAATAGACTTGTTCTGTTAAGCTGTAAAAGGCAAAACTATATAAACAAGGGATGTGAGATGCAAAGACTCAAATTTAGATTTAAGTGAAACCAATTAATAATTAGAAATTTCCTTCTCATCTTCATGTCCTGGCTTTCCTGGTTTCTTTCAAGACTCAGCTAAAGTCCAACCTTCTTCAAGAAGTCTTTCCCAATTCTCTGACCTTAGTGTCTTCCCTCTGATATTACTCCAAATTTATACTTTCAATATCTTGCTTATGCACAGTTATTTGCATATTATCTACCTCAATTAGAATCTGAAGTTCTTGAAGGCATGGCCTGTTTTTGCTTTCTGTTTGGTTTGGGTTTTTTGGTTGTTATTGGGTTTTTTGGTTTTTTTTTTAAACTATCCCTAGCACTTCACACAGTGCTAGTCACATAGTTCACATTTAATAAATGCTTATTGATTTAACTTGGCTGTCGAAAATTGCCTTGATCTACTTCAGAACACTGTGGGTTCTTCCACACTGGAGGTATATTTCTCCCCAAGGGAATAAAAAATAATTAAAATCACAGAAAAATTTCTGATATCAGAGTTATCTTCTGGTTAATATTCTGAAGAAATTTCCAGTGCTACTACAATTTTGCTACTAAGAGTTTCATTGAAGCTACAAGAGGATGCATATTCCAACAGTACACAGTTGATCTATCAAGTAAGCAGGTGATTTTTAATCTGATAGAAAAAAAAGTGTGAAAAATAAGTCATCTGCAAGAAGAGATGGAATATATGACATCGTCTAGGATCATTTTGTATTTATTAATGATGAGGAGGAAGAGGCCGACAACAATGACAAGGTCTCATAAAAAGCTTAAGATTCATAAAATGATTTGAATTTTACAAAGAGCATTTCTCACAATTACCTTGTGAGATGGGTGAAAATGCTATTATTAAGGGTCCCATTCTACAAGGTCTGCAGTGGCTTAGATATAACATTTGACATGAAGTCACTAAGATACTGGGGAAGGGTTGAATCAATCATGTGTATGATTATACTGGAATGATATCTTGTTATAAAAATGAAGAAGAGAATAGTTTCAGAAAAATCTGGCAAGACATATGAACTTGTACAAAGTGAAATAAATAGAAGCAGAAAAACATTTAGCAGAAGCTAAATAGTGTAGTAGAGTTCTGGGCTTGGAGTCAAATAAACCTGAGTTCAAATGTGACCTCAGATAATTACTTGTTATGTGACCCTGGGCAAGTCACAACCCCATTTGCCTCAGTTTCCTCAATTGTAAACTAAACTGGGGAAAAATGGCAAACTACTTCAGTATCTTTGCCAAAAAAACCCCAAATAATGGTCATGAGAAATTAAACACAACTAGAAATGACTAAACAACAGTAACAATGACAGCAGTTTAGTAAGGATGATCAACTGTGAAAAGACTCAACTATTCTGCTCAAGATGGTGATCCAAGACATTTCCAAAGGACTCATGATGAAAGATGCTCTCCACCTTCAGAAGAAAACTGATGAACTCTGAAGGCAGAGTGAAGCATTTTTAATTTTTATTGTTTTGTTTGTGTTTTCTTTGGCAACATGGCTAATATGAAAATATGTTTTGCTTGACTTTACATATACAATGGATATAAAATGTTTGCCTTCTCAAAAGGGGGCAAGGGTTAGAGGAAAGAAGAGAATTTTGATCTCAAAATTTTTAGAGATGAGTGTTAATTTTTTACATGTATTAGAAAATATATCATGAAATAAAAAACTAATTTTAAAAATACAAAGTATCATAAATAATAAAGTCCAAACTCAGTGTCTCTTCCTAGCATACCAGGGCAGTGGAAAGATGGTAAGAATGGCACAGTGATAATTTGTGTGTCTATAAGGAAGGATCAGCTTAATTAAGTATTGAGATCCTCCAATCTAAAGGTTTGGTCAAGAAAATGATAATGATTCTTGACTGCATGATTCATTAAATTTTCTAGCAGATAAATAGGGATTGCAATATTCATAGGTAGAAAGAATGCCCATACAGATAAAATTGCAGAGCCTGAAGCAGTAAATATCAAAGCAAAAAAATAAATATCAGTATCAAAATCAGAGAAGTAAAATAACATGAAGATTTTTTTTCTTTTAGGACACTTTGTTTTCCTATAAGTTCTTCCACCAAAGTAGAAACATAAAGTATACATACATATTATATGTGCCAAATAATATATGTGCATGTATTATGTAAAGAAATTAAGGGAACTTCTACCAATGTAGCTCAGCAACCATTCTGTAATTTATAGTCTTAAAGAATTGCCCAGGGCACTGAGAGATTAAGTGACTTGTCTGCAAATACACAGCCAGCAAGATAATATAATAAAAAAATTTAGTAAATCATTGGAGAAATGCATTCCACATGAGTCATTTTCCCATGTTATTATTTTGTTCTACATCATGAAACATTTTAGGAATTGTAGTGAAAAATTGAAGTTAAACAGCAAACCTAATTTATTTATTTTAAAGAAGTGGAATAGAGGAAATCGTTGAGTGTAGAATCAGAGGAACTGGATTTGAATTCTACTTCTAGAAATATCTCTGACTTCTGTCTTGTCTGTGACCTTGAGCAAGTGAAGATTGCTGGTTATGAATTTCTTCACCTGTAAAATGTGAAAAAGTGGAGTGCTGAGCAGGAGGATTGGGCTAAATCATCTCCTAAGTTTTTTTTTTTCCCTTTCAGCTCAAAACCTGTAACAATCCTGTGATCCAGTGATACTAAGGAATTTATATAAATATTTGTAGAGTGCACAGTTCAAAAAGATGTCTTCCCTGTCTGTACCCAACTATAAATATATATAACTGCCCTTTTATTTTCAGTACTCTGAACTCTGATCTGTCATTTGAAAATGCAAAGCAAATGAAAAAAAGAGCTGTCTGTGGTGATGTTTTTATGGCTTTAAAACATCTTAGAGCTCAAAGCAGTTCATGTCCAACAGCTTAACCCTGATGCGATTTACCCATGCAGCTGAACTGCTGGTATTGTCTCTTTATGTACCCATTACTATCATTTCCTCTTAGGGCTTGAGAGAGGCAACTAGCTCTGTGAAAAAGTGACTGAAATACCAGCATATATTTCTGGAGTGGGAGTGAAAGTCAACTTGTATTTAAATTGGGGCTTTCCAAGTAAATAGCTTTCACTGGGGTATTGTACAGTTAGTTTCAGTTTAGAACCTGTCATTTTCTAGCAGAGAGAAGCATTACAAAGTATGACTTCTTTTGGAGTCATGCCTTTCATGGATCTTTGAATGCTTTTTCAAGAGGATTAGCTCAAGGCAATGTACTAGTGTACTAGGTTAAATTGTATGAAGTATGGGAAACTTTCAGGAATCACAGAAACAAATTTGAATTTGGTTTTCTTTGCTCATTTAAGGCAAGATTGTGTTATCCATAACAATAAACTAATAATCTAGGTGGGGACAGGGGAAGCCATTTGATGCAAGCCTCTGGATAAATATGATCTTTGCATGTCCTCTCTGCTCCCATAATGATCCATAAACTAAAGAGCAGATCATGGATACCCTCCTAACATTCTTCCATGTGCTGAACAATAGCTTCCTCCCTCCCCCAGTATCTATCATTTTCAAACAGACCTCTCTAACTTGATGACATAAATTTATTTGCCCTTAGAACCTCTGCTCTACCCCTTCATCCTCCATACATCTACCTCCCTAATTCACTCCTTAGAATCTTCATATTTCCATAATTTCAATCCCTCTGATATGGTTCCCCCAAAATGCTTTAATTCCTCCTTCATCCCTTTTACCTTTGTACAGAAAATCATGGACAGAACTTTAAAAAAAATTGTGTGATTTCTAAAAAGATTGTGAGTACATTTTAAGGGAGTGAGAGGTGTGAGAAAGGAAGGGGAAGAAGAGAAGAAAGAGGAAGAAAGAATGAAAGTATTAAGATTTTGCAAGTATATTAAGCTCTTTAAATACACATCGAAAAGGAACACAGTCTGTTCTCAATACGTTCATATTCTCATTGGGAGAGATGACACCATTTGTACATAAATTGTATACATGGAGAATGTGGTAGTACCCATTGTTAGATCTAGTCTTTTTTATTATTATTGTATTGATTTTGTACTTAAATACAGAACAAGAAAAGCAGACTGTAAGTGAGAATTCAATATAAAACAATACACAATACATTTCTATCTCAAGAAAATCTACATTATAAATACTACATGTTGTTGTCAAAACTGCCCTGCTTTTCTTTGTTTCCTTATTGGCTTTCTTTTGTTCTCTGCCATGCACTTTTTACTTTGTTTTTTTTTTCTCCTTCCTCCCCCACCACAATAAAGAAGGGTATAATTAAGTATGGAGATGAGAGAAAGAGAAAGACAGAAAAATACAGAGAAACACAGAGACAAAGACAGAGAGAGAGAAAGAGACAGAGAGAGAGAGAGAGAGAGAGAGAGAGAGAGAGAGAGAGAAACAGAGAGAGAGAGAGAGAGGAGAGAGACATGTAAACTATGCTCATTTCCTTCTATCTTCTGTTTCTTTGAAAGTGGATAGCATCTTCCATCATAAATCCAAGTCTTTTCATGTTTTTCTAGATCAACCAACTCAGCATTTCCTATGCCACAGCAATATTCTTTTCTGGATTCAGAGAGCATTTTCCTTGAATTAGGTCTATAGGTATTGATAGATCTAATTCCTTTACAATACTGTGGGGTATAGAGGGTATGGTTGGGAGGGAGAAAGAGCAGACATCATAAAGTATCATCCAGGACCTATAAAATAGCGAATTTTTTTCAATGTGGTTTTATTACTGTAAGCCAAGTAGAAAACATTTGTAATGGAGTCATTTTTAAAAGGCATCCTCAGAGTTCATATGAGGAGAACATCAAAACTTTACATTCCTGAGCGCTCCGGGACCTTGTGCCAGTGATTATTTTTGGTGGGGTTAAGCAGAGAGGACATAGGTCTGCTGCAAGGGCTTCCCATTCATTGTTTCACTTCCTTAAGGTTCCCTGGTTGATTTGGCAGCCTGTGCTGGCAGTGATGCTATGGCTTACACCTCATTGGTTTTCACCCTGTTGCTCTGAGATCTTTCAGAACTTATTTAATTGGGTTACTGTTGTCTCACTGTCAGGAACCCGCAGCAAGGGATTCCTTTACTGCAAAAGGAGCTTCCTTACCACCTACCAAGTAGACCAATGGTTCAATTGAAATTCATTGACCTATCTCCCCCAATATAGCTAAATAAATATGATTCTGAGTCAATTTCTCCACCTGTGTCATTCTAAAAATATGAAGCCTCTGCTCACCTTGCCATATATCTTTGCTAGAGATTCATAGGGGAGTCACTTCTGTGGCAGACCCCAATCTAAATGACATTCCATCCCTTTCATTCTCACCTTGTTCTCTATTTTGAGAATGTACAAAGCCCTTGAGGAAAGTATGTTTACATCTGTCAGTAGCACTTAGCTACATGGCCTGTTTAGGTCACATGGGAGTATATTACTGCTTTCCCAGCAAAGGGGATCCATGAGAGGAAAAGAGCCACTTTCTTTTGGAGCTGTTTATTTTGCCAACTGAAAAGGCAAGAAAGGTGTTCTTATTTATTTTTTTGTTGGTGGTGGTTTGGGTACCCAGAATGTAAATAAACAGTAACTTAGTATAATTGCATCTGTAAAATGTTTAAGCATTTTTTAAGTACTAAAGTCTTCTTAGGTAACTAAGTTAGAATTTTCCCTTATAGGGCCCTTATGTGACCTCAGGTACCACTTTAGAATAAGGCTGAGCCTGCAGCTTTAGTGCCTGCAATAGATAATCTGGCTACAATTGCTTTTTGCCTACATTTCTCAATTTGTGGACCCACTTGTGTGTACTTTGTTTTCTTGGCTTTGAGTGTTTTAAAACTAGTACAGAATGTACCAGGATGGACTCAGCTGGAGGTGACTAAAAGAAAATCCAGGGGAAATTGGCCCAGAGCTGTTCATTGGTAAAAAGCATAAACAATAGGGACATGTTTGAGTCTCTTTGATTTAATAATCATAGAATGAAGAGGAGGAAAGTAACAGCATGGAGGAAATCTAGCTATAAAGCCAACAACTTGAAGTTAGGGCCAAGTGCTTCTGTGACAGATATTTCTAGATAGGAAAAACTCTTCGTATTTTGTTCCTTTTGCAAGTTCAGTAACCCCATCTAATAGGCATATAACAATAGTCTGTTTATGTTTGAGGAAATTCAGAGTTATATTAAGAGCAGAGAAAGACAGGCACTCTGTTGTAGGATTACTGATTTCTTTTCTGCATTTTCTTCTTTTTTTAATCCTCCTTGTCTTCTCTATAACATTTGATACTATATTCCTTACTCCTTTCTTGATATCTTCTCCTTACTTGGTTTCCATGATATGATATTCTTTTTGGTTTGTGTTTTGGTTTTATGGTTTTCCTCCTACCTCTCTGACAACCAGCACTCTTTCTCCCTTGGTAATTCCTCATTTTCTTCGTACCTCTTAAACAGAGATTTTTGATACACTCAAGGTTCTATTTTTGGCACTCTTATTTTTTCTATATTTGGCCTTTTGGTGATCTCATTCACTCCTACGGTTTTAATTATCACCTATATGAATTTCATATTTCATCTCCATACCTCTCTCCTCAGTTTTGGACACATTTCCTTCAGTCTGCTGGTTGGTTCCACCTAGGTGTTCCTCCAGTATCTCTAACTGGATATATCTAAAATTGAACTCATTATCTCCTCAAAAAACCTACACCTCCCCTAACTTTTCTATTTCTATTCATGGTATTGCTGAATCAATGCATTACAGATATAGCATTGGAAGAATCTTAAAAGTAAGTTAGTCGAATCTCTTTATTTTTGTAAATGAGGCAACTGAGACTCAAAAAACTGAAATACCTATCTAAGAATACACAGGCAATAAGGGATAGAGCCAGGATTCATATGTAAATCCTCTAAATTCTATGCTCTTTCCATGCATACAGTACCAGAGGCTTGTCATCTCAGAAGGATCATTGTTATTGTTATTATTGTCATTGTCAATATGTACTATTTATATGCTATATGCTAGGCCCTGTGCTAAGCACTTAATAAGCATTATGTTATTTGATTCTACCCCTTCTGGAGTAGGTGCTTTTCTTATTTTCTTTTTCCAATTGAGGAAACTGAGGTAAGCAGAGTTTCCTATGCTTTCCTTAGGTCATACAGGTCTTTCTGACTCCACATCCAGACACAGATAACATCTAGCTTTCTCTTAATCATCTTGGATTCTCCCTAACATTTAAAATAATCTTAGAATCTTCCTCCTTCCTCATCCCCCACATCCAGTTCTCAAGCTCTACTAATTGCTTCTCTGCAGGATCCCATTCTCTTCCTTTCCATTTTCATTTAAACTACCATAGTTAGTGATCTTTCATTGCCTGGACTATTATCATAGCTGGTCTTCCTGTCTCCTTTCTAACTTGCAAAATACATAACTCTGATCATATCATTCTGCTTTTTAAAATTTATGTATGTGTGTGTATGCTTTCTAGTGCCTATGGAATAAAATATTAACACTAACCTTTTACAGTGGAATTCCATCCTGCCATTACTGACATTTTATATACTATTCTTCTTCATGAATTCTTCATCTAAGCCAAACCAAAGTTCTCTTGCTCTCTTCTCTTTATATATCTTTTCTCATACCAGTTCTCCTTGAAATCAACATTCATCTTAGTGTCTTTATTCCTTCATGGAATATCTCCTTCATGAGGTTTTCCCTGAAAGGAATCTTTCCCCCCTCCAATTTCTTATACTTTTCCTAGAGATCTTCTTTACAATTACCACACTTTCCCTTGTATCATAATTATCTCTGTCCATGTCTCTTCCTGTATTGATTGTTAAACTTTTTGTGAACAGGGTCAATGCCAATATCTTTATTTTTCAGTACCTGGTAAATAAATGACTTGCACATAATAGACAGGCATTCAATTGAATTCTATAATTTAGAGCGAGAAAGGATTTTTAAGCTAATTTATTCCAAATCTCTCATTTTACACATGAAGAAACAGATTCATGGAGTCCAAGTGACTTTCATAAAATCACATAAAGGAGGCAACTAAATGACACAGTAGATAGAGCACTGGCCTTGAAGTCAGGAGAACCTGAGTTCAAATCTAGCCTCGGACACTTAATATGCATCTGTGTGACCCTGGGCAAGTCACTTAATCCCAATTGTCTCACCAAAATAAAATAAAATAAGATCATACAAGGAAAGTGAGTAGCAAAACTTGTTTTATTGAAATAAACTGAATAATGGCCATTTGGTACATTTCTGTCTATGTATATCATTCCTGGAGTGACAAATTGGATGTACTTTGGCAGATTATGTTCCCCTAGCTCTTCTTTACATGTCACTTTTCAGCTGTTGTTTTGTTTTGTTAGATTTTTTCCTCCTCTCCTATCCTTAATTTTGATTTATCTCTACTGCTTCAGAAATTTTGGCATCTGTCTTTTCATCTCTCTTCCTTAGTTCTGTGTACCTCCAAAGTCCAAAGTAAAGAAAGATTCTTCACTGTTCCTCACTTTTCTGTGATGTTCTTTTATGATACAATCTTCATTTCATCACTTCTGGCACCATTGTCTCCCAATAGAAGAAAAGGAGGAGGATTTATGAGCCAGAATGAACTTAGGGCAGTCCTCCCTTATCTCCCCCTCATGCATACTTGAAAAGAACTTGTCATTGCTATCCCTTGGTAAGGAAAAAAAAAAGCAACAACAGACCCCTGGAACTAGGAATTGAAATGTTTCTCATCCCCATTTCAAAGACAACTATCCAAGCCAATTAACCAGCTGCCCTCTATATTTCCATCCTTCCTTTTTTTCAGGGAAGTGTCAAGGCACTCTGTCATTTCTTTCCTTCTCTGATTTTAGAAGCAAATTTTGACTCCCTAGTGTCCTTGAATGCTTCTTTGTATCTCTTAGATTGGAACATACATCTGAATGTTTTCTGCAAAAATTTTGTTTTCACATAGGATATAATACAGTTTTCTTTCAGTTTGCCAGGTACTCCATTCAATTCAAGAAATATTTACATGCTTACTACACACAAAACATGGTATTGGCCGATTATTCTAGACTTCTAAAAGGAAGTTGTTCTTTGTTTAATTGAGTAACCTATACTAAGCCTTTTTTTTCAAAACTTTTGAAATGAAATCTATAGCTTTAAATATTCTAAATATTAATAGTGAGATTGTGATGTATAGTAGATAGAGTGGTAGGCTTAGAGTCAAGCTCCAGCTTTGAATATAACTTTAAATAGTATCTAGATATGAGCAAGTCACTGAGCCTCTGGGAGATTCAATTTCCTCATCCGTGAAATGAATATACTAAGAGAATTTACCTTAGATACTTGTTGCAAAGATCAAAAAAAGTAATGAAATGCTTTGTAAATCTTGAATCATCACATAATTGTTAAGCATTGCTATTATTATAAATCAATAGCATTGGAGACTCAAGATCTATGAGACCTTAAAAATGTGGCACTATACAAAAAATCATATATTTTATCCAATATTTTCACCATATCATTATAGTTTGGTTACATAAATACATTAACCTAGTTATTGTTTTTAGTTAAATACCTCATTCAATAATTAGCCACTCATTGAGTGTCTACTTTGTGCAAAACATTATGCTACCTATGGTATATAGCGCTTTCTGCTATTGACAAGGAGGTAGAAAGTCGGGAATGGAGCCAAGAAATAAGTTCATATCCTTCTTATAGTTATTATAGTCTGTCCACACATGATGACACTGAGAGCACTGTGCTCAATTCTGTTCATCACATATTTATTGTATGTATTTGGGATTGAGATGGCATAGGGAGTGAGAATAGGGGAGAACTATGCAGTGTGTTAAATTTTAGGAAGCAAATTAACAAGTTGGAGAGCATGCCAAGGAAGGTAACCAGGATAGTAAATCTGTCTTCCATGCTATGTTAGGTTTCAATTAAAGATCTTCTTAATTCCAATTTGAACACTATCATAGATGCTATTATCAACTATGTTCTTGGGCTTGGGAGTTTATTATTCTACCAATAAAAAGAGTTTTATAATGAACATTCACTATAAAAATCAAGTCATAATTCAAATAGATGTTAATAAAATCAAAGTCCTATTTTGTTTCCTAAACTATGAACTTATCATTGTGCTTTAAAATGTATTTTAATATTTATGAACTTTCATTCACTTACTTCCATTATGCTTATTCAACTTCTTTCTAAGTTATTAAATATTAAATTATAAAACTTTATCTCAATATTAAATATATCTCAATATATTTGGGCTATAGAAGAAAGCACACCATAGTCGAAAAGAGGTGGGTATAGGTTTCTTGGGGGAATGTATGTGCGTGTGTGTGTGTGTGTGTGTGTGTGTGTGTGTGTGTGTGTTTAATTGAAACAAACTCTAAATGTTGACTTCATGTATTTGCCAGATTAAACAAATGGAATTTCGGGGTAGGAAATGGAAACTCTGGATTTTAATTTTTAGTTAAAATGCAAAAAGTCCTATTTCTCAGAGAAATTGCATATGATCCAAAATAATGGACAGGAGTTTTTCTGTGCATATTTGTTTTGTTCAATTTTCACTTCATCATAAAAGTAGACAGTGTGAGAAGAGTGCAGAAAGAACTGAATTGGGAGGCAAGAGTCTATGTCTAAATATTACTTCTGCTGTTTATTTCATCTGTAACTTGAGATAGGTCACTTTAGTTTCCTCATGTATAAAACCAGAAGATCAAATATTCAAGTTCACTTGCAGTTGTGACTTTACAATGTTATTATTCTAAAAACATGAAGTAGAAATGATATTAGCAGAGAAGAATAAATGAGGTTAATTCACATTGAAATTAAGCTAAAATGCAGATTATAAGGACAAGTTACAGAGGGACAGACATTGTTAAGTGGTCAGAGAGCAAAGCAAGTCAAGAATTGAAATCTAGTCCTACCTTTGACATATATATGCAAGTCAGTCTATTCTGTGACTCAGTCAATTCTTTCAGACTATAAATTAAAATGAATTTTAAAAAAAGTTTAATTAAGCACTGACTATACGCAGGCACAGTTTTAAGCATAGGGGATATAAAGAAATGCAGAAAACTCTCCTTGACCTCAAAGAGCTTGTAATCTATTGGAATAGATGACAAGCAAATATGTACTAACAAGCTACATTCAGAATAAATAGGAAACAATGTACTATTACAAAGTGCTAGAATGAAAATGGATTGCTAATTTTCATTGAGTTCTCTAGTTTGATGAAATTGCAAAATCAAACTAAAAAGAAAAATTAAAGGTTGTAGTTGTCTAAGTTGATTTTCATCTGTACATGTTTTTTTAAAAATGTATTGTCTTTTCTAAAATCTCATTTTCTAAAATCGCATTTTAATAAAGAGCAAAAAGTATTATAACATTGTGCTCACAGAACTTAATTGCATAGGCTGGTCATTTAATTCAAAAAATGCTTTAAAAAAGTTTGTGGCCTCCCAAAGATGTTCAACAGAAATGTCTTTTGATTTTCACATTATCAGTGGGCAAGGAAACATACATGTCCTCTCTGCTCTCATAAGTATAGTTCTATGTGGGGATTTTAAGCTTTGCCTTTTTTTCCCCCACTCAAAAGTATTAAAGATTTTCCCCTAAGGTACGATTTTTATTCACAAAGAGATTAAAGATTAAATTCAAATAAAACTAGTTCCCTAAGAAGAGAACTGCATTGTCAGAACAGAACATCCCAGATCGAACAGCCAACATTAGAACTAGGGGGATGTCTGAGAGGTTCCTTTTTGCCAATGAATTTAAGTATCTTGTGCTTGCTGCCTTATATCTGAGATTTCAAAGGAAACATTTGTGTTACAGATTAAAATTACTGTTAGAAAGAAACTGTATGATATGGGTATTTTTTAATGAATGCCATTGATTTTTTTAAAAAAAATAATAACAGCAATATTAGAACAATGTCTGGGTAAATATTTAATGAATAAAGGGAGTACTTTATTAGATATGCAATACCTATAAAAATTCTTAGCTTGACAGTAGTGATTTGGATTTCCCCTCTTTAAACTTTCTCTACTTTTGTCCTTTTTGTCTGCATTTAACCATCAAAGAGAATTATTATTTCCAAATATATAGTGGAATGGAAGATTTTACATAAAATTATGAGTTACCTATTAGCATTTATTAAGTATCCACTATGTGTTGAACACCATGATAGTCCCTGAAGATATAAAGACAAAAGTAAGAAGTCCTCAAATTCAAAATAACTCATGCAGTATCCATAGAATTATTTATTCAAGTCACATTTATTGCACACCTTTATTTTCTCATCCAGAGCACTGACCTATGGAATATTGAAAGATTCAATTAATAGGATCATGGAGTCATAGATTGAGAGCTAAAGGGTACACTTAAGAAATTCAATACAAGCTCCTAATTATGAGGAAGCTAAGATCTTCAAAGATTAAGTGACTTGTTCGCTGTCACAAGCTATTCAGAGTCTGAGGTGAGATTTGAACTAGTCTTCCTGACTCTAAGAACTTTAGTCTTATCCCATGCTGCCTATACTTCCCACCTTCAATAAATTCACAATTCAGTTAACAAGACATGCACATGTAAGAAGTCAAATGACTATTCAAAGTAGTTTAAAAGTCATGCAGTTATTAAATTTTCCAACCAGAAGGGGCCTGAGAGGTCACCTAGTGCAACACTATTCTTTAAGTAATTTTACATTCAGTTAAATTTTTGGTTAATTTTCTATTTATTTTTACAATGTTTTCATTTAACAAGCATTCATTTTCTCCTCCATTACCACTCCCAAATTAAAATAAAATAAAAGACTTTGTTAAAAAAAAAATATATATATATATATATATATATATATATAAATCTCGTATTATCCATGTCCAAAAATGTAAGTCTCATTCTTTCTTTATCCTGAATTCATCAATTCTCTGTAAAGAGATAAGTAGCATAAATAATCATAAGACCTCTAGAATTGTAGTTGGTCATTATATTGATCAGATATCTTCTTTCAAAATTATCTGCCTTTAAAATGATGATATATAACTTCATCTTCTGGTTCTGCTCATTCCACTCTGCATCAATACATGCAAGTCTTCCCATGTTTTACTTAATCATTTCTCACAGCACTCTAACATTCCATTACCATAATTTGTACTCTTTCCCTATTTGATATATATATATATATATATATGCTTTATTTGTAATTTTGTCACACACAAAAACCTGCTATAAATTCCTAATAGAGCTAAAGAAGGAGAAATAAAAGAATAAAAAATGTCAAAAATAAAAAAAGAACAGTAGAGGAAAAATTAGGAAAAGAAATTAGAGCAATTCAAAAAATGAAAAAGATAATTAACAATTTGGTTAAAGAAAACTCACTGAAGAAAATAATTTCTTAAAATTAGAATTGATCAAGTAGAAGCTGATGACTGTGAGATACCAAGAAACAATAAAATGAAGTAAGGAGACTAAAAAAATAGGATCAATTATAAAATGTCTTAACATAAAAACTACCGATCTGGAAAATATATGAAGTAGAAATGATTAAAAAACTATTGCCCTACCTGAAGCCTATGATCAAAAAAAAAAGATACTATTTCAAGAAATTATAAAGAATAACTATCCAGATGTCACAAAACAAGAGAGCAATGGAGAAATTAAAATAATTCTCCCATTAACTCCTGAGATTTGAAAATAAAAATTTCCTGAAATATTTTAGCCAAATCGCAAAGCACTCAAGTTAAAGAGAAAATACTGCAAGCAATATATATTTTAGAAATGAGACTGTTAAGAGAAAAATTTGGTACAAAGATTTTTTTTCCTCAATTATCCATTTTTCTTCTCATTTAAACCTTGGTTTGTTCATACAAAAGTTTCCAATTTAATATAATCAGAATTTTCCATTATATTCTCTTTGATCTTCTCTGTGCTGTTTTATTCATGAAATTTTCCCCTATCAATAGCTATTAAAGGCAAGTCCCTCATTTTCCCTATATTCTGATTTATTATATGACTTATCTGTCATGTATATTATAAGATTACGATCTATACCTAATTTCTGCCAAATTACTATTCAATTTTTCTAGCATTTTTAAATAGTGAATCCTTACCCCGTTAACTAGAGTTTTTCAGTCTTTTCATTTTTAATATTAAGTGATACATGACTGATGTTAACAATTAATGTTGTCAGAGTTCAGAGCTACAAAAAGCAGAAAAGGGCTTTGTAGACATAGGATTTTAGTTGTCTCCTGAGGCATTAATTGGTTTTCAATTGTTAAAAAAATGTCAGCAAAGGGTGAAAGGTGAAAATGAGCAAGGCATGATTGTGATTAGACCATCCGGTATGGAGAGTCAAAGATAAGTTTAGAAAATAAACTCTTATCAAATTATAACTGACAAATAATAGTGAGCCACAGAAGGCTTTTTTTTTGGGGGGGGGTGGATGAACTGATTAAAAATCATTGCTATCAAAGATGTCTTGGAGTAGCAATAGAATGAAGGATGCCTTAAAGATGTCAATTGTAATCCTAATAGAAGATAATAAGAGCATGGACAAGGATGCTGACAGTTACAAAGAAAAGAAAGGGATATATCCAAATTCTATTGCAGAGGAAGAATCAATAAGAGTTAATGACTAAGTAGTTATGAGAGGCAATAAAGTGAGAGGAAATAAAGTTGGCTTCAGTGTTTTGAGTATAAATGATTGAGAAAATGGTGATAGTTGTGAAAGAAAAAAGTAATGAGTCAAGGGGATATTTGGTGAAAATTAGTTTATAATTGTATGAAAGTCATAATTGCTGAGCACCTACTTTATTCAAACTACTATATGAAGTAATTCTTCTTGTTTTGCTATTAATATTTTCCATGATGTTCAGTATTCTACATTAAATCTTTTCAACCAATGAGACACGGTTTTAATCCAGACATCACAGGTTCATTTAGTGGTTCTGGCTTGAGATCAGAGCAAAATGATGTAGAATGTCAAGTAGAAAACATAACATTTAATAAGAGGAATTTTATTCAACAGAAGCATGGGAGGAAAATTCAGAAAGATACAGCATAAACTCAGTTGGACGAAATTCCCCTCACTTTCCACAATTGTCAAGATAGTTCTGAAAGAAGAGTATACTTACCCTATTATATCAATAGTTCAAACTTTAGACCCTCGAAAGCAGTTAAGCCTTAGGGACTATTTTATTTAGGGGAAAACTCAACTAAGGGTTAGGGACCTTCCATTCCTTTTAAAAGAGCCTGTTAAAATTGATGCCAATCAGATTAGTAATAGATCTTTCCTCACCAATTCTCTTCCCGAGTCACTTTATAATTACACTTTAGATTACTTTTTTTTTTCCTTAATTGCACTACATTTCACTTATCCACATGGAAGTATATTTTTCACTTTTCTCCTAAGCTTGTCTGATTTCTGCTTTCTAAAACATATAAATTTATTTAGGTATAAGCTAGTCCAGTCAAAGTCTGGCTACTTGTTCCTGTTAATTAGACATTTCACCATCCAAATGTGCTTAGTATATCAGACTTGAAGACATTAGTATGTACTCCAGAATATTTATAGAAGCAAAATCTGATTCTTCCATTAGCCCCCAAAAGACTTTTCTGTTAACTATTAACCATCAAGTAACATTTCCACCTAAACCCTACCCTTTGTTTTCTTTGTTCAAGTCATTTTCCAAGTTTTGACAAAAAATTCTACCAGTCTCATAGTAAAACAAGCTCCCCTTTTTAAAGAGTCTATAATCATAGAACTATAACATTGGCTTTTAAATAACCTAAACAAATGATTATTGCTAATCATACCTTGTTTACAAGCTTATTAATGAACCGTTTTCTTCTCATTCCCTCAACCCTCTCTCTGAAAAAAAAGTTAATAGACTAGAGAGGCATTATTTTCTCTTAAGAAAAATCATATTGCCTTTCTCACACTATACCTGTATGTTTAGCATTTCTTTTCTTTTTAAAAACTGGTTTCTATTAGTCCTTCAGGTAAGAAATCCAAATGCACTGGTCTATAACTCCCAAGGTCTCCCCTGAAGTCTTTCCTCATGGGCTGAAATCACATTGGCAACCCTCCAGTCTTCTGGCATGGTAGCTGTTTATAACAACAGTTTACATATTTAGCCAACAGTTTCACAATTTCACCCTTGAGTTCCTTCAAAACTCTTGGGTGGATGCCATCTGGTCTCAGTGATTTATTTAAGTCCAATTTGTCAATTACATCTACAATGCCCTGTGCACTTACTCTCCTTTGATCTAATACCTGTGATCTGTGCAATATTATCTTTTTTTCACCCCCTCTTTCCCTTCCAGGCTCATTCAATATACAATCCTGGGTGAGAGTTTTGCAGTGTCTAGGCTGAGTGTTATTTCTTTTTAGAATTGCTTTGTTTTGTCTTTGCTTTGAAAATTACATAGCCCAACTAAATATGGCCTCTCTGTGAACTTTTTGTACCCATAGAAATGAAAACCGTGCCCCTAGATCTCAGGATGCAGGAAAATAAGTACCCTAAGGCTTATCTTGTGACTATAATAGCTGACCTTTCCAAGGAGCATGGCAGCTTTGGAGAACCAAAATGTTTTATATGTTTCTGCTCTTTTTCAGGCAAAGTTAAAATGTGTGTGTGTGTGTGTGTGTGTGTGTGTGTGTGTGTGTGTGTGTGTGGCATTTAAACGTATGTAATGGTGCATTTCAGCAGTCCCTGTTAAAGGATCTCTTAAGCTTTGGAATTCAGAACTAAGTGGCCTAAAACAAGTGGGTTTCTTCACTAAGTTCAGCATTAAAACGCTAAAGCCTCAGAGTGGGAGGTTAGTAGTCTATAGAAAAAGATATGAACAGACTCAGGTCAGAAATGGAGAAAGTCATAGAATCCATGCCAGATAATGTGGTTCCTACATTGCCAGACTGGGTAAGAGAAGAACACTTAGTCTCAAAGAAAAGCACACAGATATGATAGATACATACATAGATAGCTAGAAAGAAAGAATCAAAGTAAAGATGAATACCCCAAAAGGAGATAAATATTTCTGTCTTTATGATCATTCTGATTTTTTTGCTATTTATGTATTCTATAAAATTTACTATTTTATTCCTCCCTCCAACATTGCTTTTTATGATTTGCATTCCAAATCTCTAAATGGGCATATTTGCATTGAAGTACTCCCCTAAATTTTCAGCTGGATGAACAGTTCTTCAGTTTCTTGCCAGAAGCTATTGATATTCACTGTTTTATAATTGCCACTGTTGAGGCCCCTGGAGAGGTTTAATCAGATGGTGGATTCAATTATTACAATTTCACATAAGCAGTTTGCACAGTATTTTAGGTATCTTACAGATTTAAAGGAGTATACTGTTTTGATATGATTTTTATAGGAATACTTATAATCATAGTTGACAAAGGAAGAATCTATGGTTTCCATTATTATAAGGGATTCCTTCTACCCCCTTATGACTTAGTATATGTCAAAGGCACATAGAGATTAAGTGATGTGCCCAAGTTCTTTCAAGTAATATGCATGAGAATTTTGAACTCAAATAATCTTATCCATTGTGTCTCTTATCTCTTATCCATTATCCCCCAATGGCACATGTAACATAACAAAAATTTTCATGGCATCATAGCTTCAGAGCCAGAAAAGATCTCGAAACCATCTAATTCAACTCTATTCTTTCACATACAAGAAAACTTAACTTACATGATTTGCCTTAGGCCACCATGATAGAAAGTTTCAGAGGGAGATTTAAACCCAGATTCTCTGAATATTTTCCATAGACAGCCATTTCTGTTGAAGAGATCTGCCTTCTTTCTCTGAAAGATACAATATTGAAATGAAGTGTATGAACAGAATTTCTAAAGATTTCCATTCAATATGAGTGAATTTAGTTTTCTTTAGGGCATAAATCTGGGCAGTGCTTTTGGAGAATGCCCTTGGGTATTTGGAACCATTTTAAATGCCCATTTTTTTCTCTTTTGTGCAGACAGAAAATCTAAAGCTTTCTTTATGCAAACTTAGTTTTATTGTAAAGTTCAAAGCATTTTGAATTATACATACCTATAAATGAATATATGTAAAATATATGGCATATTCCAAAAGTTGTAATTAACTTTTAAACTTTAATAGCTTAAAACTACTAAGTCCTTTGAAACAATGTGTATATGCATATACTTGGGCATAAATACAAATAACATGAGCATGACATATATACATGTATTACTCTCACTTGACAGTTCCTTGAAGAGCAAAGAGGTAAAAATTCATCATTACTTAAATTAATTCAGGTTATTTAATGGAAGGTCAAATACTGAAGCTAAAATTTAAATACTTTGGCCACATAATGAGAAGACAGAACTTATTAGAATGGGACCCTAATGTTGGAAAACAGTGAAGGCAAAAGAAAAGGAGCATGGCAGAAAATGAGATGAGTAGTAGTATGGAAACAACAAACATTATTTTGAACAGACTTCGAGACAGTGGAGCATAGAAGAGCTGGGAACCATGGGTCATGAAGTATTGGACACAACTAAAAGGCTGAACAACAACTCTGAATGCAATTGCCTTGTTCTGTGTTGATGGATTCCAAAAAAAATTTTTTAAATGTAATTACTTCATAGTTATTCATTCAATCACCAGAGGATTCCAGATTTAGAACTGGAAAGGACCTCAGAAGGTTAGCTAGGTGGATAAATAGGTTTGGAGTCCGGAAGACTTGGAATTCAAATTTAATTTACTAGCTGCATAACTCTGGGCAATGTCACTTTACCCTGTTTGCCTCAGTTTCCTCATCTGTAAATTGATTTGGAATAGGAAATGGCAAACCAATCCCATAACTTTGCTAAGAAAACCCCCAATGAGATCATAAAAAATAACACAAGATTGATACAACTGAATAAAATGGAACCTCAGAGATCAAATGGTCCAAACTTCTGATATTATCATGATTTACATGAAACTAGAGCACTTAACTAACTCATAATCACTTGGGTAGATAGGCTATGAAACTAGGCCCTCTATATCTAGCACTCTTTCCAGTAAATTATAATTATAATGTTAATGATAATTGACCTTTTTATATCACCTTAACACTCTAGAAGTCCTTTTAATTCATATATGGCCCTTGCTGGTATAATCCTTCATCATTTGAATTCTGAAAAAACAGTCCAACGATTCAAAGTAAAGGTTTGTAGAAATGATGCAAAATGTGCTATTTTTTAGTTATTGCATTTGAATTTGTCCCTTTGCCTGACCTGCTTAGAAAATTTTCCAAATTGGATAAAATCATTCTGCCTTACCCTCATTTCAGAGCCATACAGAAACACTGCCATTTATATGTCACTAGAATGAATTGGTCACCTTGAGCTTTGTTAATATATAGAAATTATTATTATATATCTCAAATTACACATAATTAGTGGATTCATGTTTATCATTAATGGGAAAAAATTTAGAGAAAAGAAAAGGAAAGGCAGAAGTTTAAAAGGAACACTGAAATAATTCCTAGGATGACTTAAATACAATCATATCAATCAGCTTTGGTAGCTTCATAGTTTCCTGAAGAGACTCATAGAATGAAATTCATTATTTTTCTCCTCTATCACTGTCTCACATAGGTCACATTAGCTTATGTATTCCTCAGATAATAATGTTAGTGAAACCTCATTATTTGAATGTCTAACTTAATTATCAGTTGGAATCTCTGAAGAAAGATTATTTCACCAACTCTTCCTTATATTTACCTATTTCTTGTACTTTGCAGTGAAGCTCTACTAAAAACATATTTAAGCTCATTAGCAAATTTCAAACATATTTAACTTTTTGGTACGATTTTGTTAAGTAACTTCCAATTTAAGATCTGGTACTGTCTATGTTGTTTTGGGATTGATTTCCTTAAATCCTAGAGTAATTAATAAACAAGATAGTTCTCCTAAAACAAAGAGAAAATTAAATGTATGTGTGTGTGTGTGTGCTTTTGTTCACTTAAGAAAAAGGGGGAAAGTATATCTGTCTTCTTGTCTTTTTTATAGTTTAATTTACCTGTTTCATAAAAAAGTTGTAATTTTTTCAGTGTTATTTCAGTGACTCAGAAAATACATAATATCATCATTCTGACATAAACTATTAATATTTATTAATGGGGGGTACAGATAAAAGCCATCATGAGGTTTTTCTTTCAAGCTTAGTTCTTCTATTGTGACAGTTAGGTTCACTTCTGAAGCTCAAGTTTCCTCATCTATAAAATGAGGGAATTGAAAAGGAGGCCTTGTGAGGCCATGAGAAGAATTGCAAGTGTGAGCATAGTGGATTTGATTCTAATTCCTGTGTCTGTCACATACTATTTCTGTGACCTCAGGTAAATTACTCAAATCCTCTCAGTATGATCTATAAAAAGGCAGTTGGGATTGGTGACCTCAAAGATCTTTTAGCTTTCATTTCATGATCCTAAGAGCCTGTGAATCAGTTGACTGCCAAGTTCCCTTTAAGCTTGAAATCTTATGAAATGCTGTACAATAAAGAGGAAGTCATGTGTGATATAAACATAGAGAGAGATGAGTTAGAGACATAAATATATAGATGTAGATAGATATTTAGAGTGAGAGACAAAGAGACAGACGGACACACACACACAGATACTTTGCAAGGTTTTTGATTTTTTTTCATTATATCCAACAACAGAAAGATGAGGCAGAAAGACGTGTTAGTTATTTGTGAAGTAGAATGAAGGTTTATTCAGAAATAATTGTCAGAGGAACATTGACAACTTAAGGAAACATAGATTTTTCTATAGAGATATAGATTGTTGGAATGATATAGTTCTGGACATATTGCCATCAGTCATTAGATGATGAAACAGAAAGTATTCCCACTGTGTTGATAGATAACCCTGAACTAGTGAGAGTAGATAATAAGTCATTTGGAAAAATTGAGAAGAGAGGGGGAAGAGAGAAGGGAGGAAGGAAGAAGAAAGAGAGAGAGAGAGGGAAGGACAGAGAAAGGGAAGGAGAGAGAGAGGGAGGATAGAGCCTTGTCAGCTAAAGAAGGGTTGCTCAAATTATGGAAACTTAAGATGCTTTTGAAAGGTTGATGAGGTCTAAACTGTTTTCATAATAACACAAAAACATTTTAATTTGTAATATAGATAATATTCAAGTAAATAAAGATCTTAAGGAGGGTTCTTGATCATTTTTAAGTATATAAATCAACATCAAGGTAGGCTTCACTGAGGAGATTGTACCTCAACTGAACATTAAAAACATTAGAAATTTTACAATAGGCAGACTTTTGAAGAGAGTATATTTCAGACATGGGGAAAACTGCACAAATATAGGAAACTAAAAAACAATTGATAATTATAGTTGGGCTGGAACATAAAATGTGTGTGTGTGGGGGGGTAATATGAAATAATGCTAGATAAATAAATTAGAGCCAAGTCAAAAAAGGCCTTGAATGCCAGGCTAAAAAAGTTTTATATTTTATCTTTTAGACCACTATTTTCCATACTTTATTGATCAAGCATACTTTGATATTAAAAAAAATTGAACAAGAACCCCATGTGTATATATATGTGTGTGTGTGTGTGTGTGTGTGTGTGTGTGTGTGTATGTGTATATATACGTTTATAAAAAAAGAAAGACTTTATAAAGTACATATAAACATTAAATTTTAAAATATGAGATGAAGACAAAATAGTATTTGATGTTAGCATCAGCAGGAATCACTCAAGTTTATTGAATAAAGTCAGGCCTGCACTTCAGAAAAACAGTTTTGTCTTCTTGGTAGAAAATGTATTGAAGTGGCAAGAGACTTGAAACAGAAAGTCCAATTAGATGGTTGTTGCAACAGTCTAGGTGAGAATTACTAAAACTTGAACTAGATCTTAGTTATGGGAGTAGAGAGAATATGACAGATGTGAGTGATGTGAACAAACATCTAGGAGATGACCTGGGGGCAAAAGGTAGGGATAGAATTTTTCCAGTGGCACCTGTACAGCTACTGAAGGCAGGATTTAGTTTAGGCAATTGTTGCCCAAAGGGCACAAGATTTGTACAGCAGAGAAAGGGAGACAGTAAATTGGTAGAATGTTTGAAAGAGAAGAGTAGATGGTATTATTTTAGAGACAAACTCCAGGATTGGCTCACAGGAAGAATGGATTGGAACCAGTCTTCCTATCCTCTGATTAATCAGTTGAATTCCTCTTGTGATCAGGCCATATTCCTTCCTCTCTCCCATCCCCCTCCCAGACCATGGGGCCTTAGAAGGGCTCAAGTTGTCACTTTGGAATCCACACTAGATAAAGAAGGAATCTACTGAAGTATTTTGAACGGAGGACTAAGATTTGTGCCTTAATATTATTTTTAGGCTGGATTAGGGAGGGGAAAATTGAGAGATTTGATTTAAAAAAGAAATGAGTAAAGTTCCTACAAAATTCAGGGGTGAATACTTGACAACAACAAGCTGTTCTAGAACTGACATGCTATTAGGATGGAAGAAAAGTCAATTGAGAGGTTATTATAATAATCTATGTGAGAAATTAGTAAGGCCTAAATTACTGAGGCAGCAATATAAGGAGTGAGGGGATGAGGAGGAACAAATGTAAATGATGTAAATTGCTAGGTGCACAATGGTTAAAGCTCTGTGGTCTCAGAAACTTAATATCTGAGTGGTCCTGGACAAGTCACTTAACTCTATTTGCCTCAGTTTCCTCTTCTGTAAAATGGACATAATATTAACACCTAGCTCCCAGGGTTGTGAGAATCAAATAAGATAATCATTGTAAAGTGCTTAGCACAGTGTGGTATAGAGTAAGCACTATATAAATTTTGGGTATTGTTTTACTATTATTATTATCATCATGTTGCCAAAAAAGAACTTTTAGAAATAACAACTTACATTAGGCACTTGGGTAGTACAGTGGATAGAGTGCCAGGCATAGAGTCAGGAAGACATCTTCCTATGTTCAAATCTGGCCACAGACGCTTCCTAGCTGAGTGACCTTGGGCAAGTCACTTAACCCTGTTTCCCTCAGTTTCTTTATCTGTAAAATGATCTGAATAAGGAAATGGCAAAACAAACACTCAGTATCTTTATCACATATACACACACACACTCACACATGGAGTTAACAAAGGGTCAGATACAACTAAAAATAACTGAATCAATAGGAAATGTGAAATGTTTGTACCTTCAACAGTAAGGAGAAAGAGAAACAGAGAAAGAGAAAGCGAAAAAGAGAGATTTCATGGAGGAAGAAATAACAAATTTAGAGCTAAATACAATTGACTCCATTTTGAACACTTTCATTTTGAAGAAATTTAGCCAGCTATTGCAAATGTAATCCAATAAGGATATGATATATAGACTTGGAATATGTCTTCAGTGGTGACAATTGATATAATGAGAATAGATAAGTATTCTTTCAGGAAGAGAATTTCAAGAGAGAAAAGAGAACTCATGAGGGAATACCTATATTCAGTTAGCAGGAATAAGATAACCAGAAAATATTATTCAGAAGAATAATCAAGTAGGAAAAACAAGAAAGGGAAATGGAAGTGGGTAGCAAAATGGAATAGAAACTAGAATCCAACAATATGTTGCTTTGTAAGATACACATTTAAAACAAAAAAGACACACACCAAGTTAAATTAAAGGACTGGAATAGACTCTTATGCTTTAGCTGAAGTAAAAAAAAAAAAGGGCAGCAGTAACAATTATTATCTCAGACAAAGCAAAATAAAAATAGACTTAATTAAAATAGATAATCAAGGAAAATACTTTCTGACAAAACTTACAATAGACAATAAAGCAATATCAAAAATATTTACAGTTTCTCTGACAAAAACCTTATCTCTTAATCTTATAGGAAACTGAGTCAAATTAGGAAAAATAAAATCCATTCTTAATAAAATCCTAATAACTGGCCAAAGCGTATAATCAGACTGGTCCAGAAGGAGAGACCAAACTATAGAATAGAGTCATGCAAAAAAAAAAATGCTCTAAATCACTATTGGAGAAATGTAAATTAAAACAATTCTCACCTTGGAAATGGCAAGTGCTAGAGTGAATGAGGGAAAATAACTACACTAATAAACGAGCTTATTAATTGTTGAGTTGTGATCTAGTTTCAACCATTCTGGAGAACAGTTTGGAATTATGCCCAAATGTCTATAAAACTGTGCTTACCTTTTGAACTAAAGATAACCCTACTAGGTCTGCACCCCAAAGAGATCAGAGAAAAAGGAGAAGAACCTATATGTGCAAACATTTATAGTCATTCTTTTTGGTGAAAGAATTGGAAATTGAAGGGATACTCATTAATTGGGGAATGGCTAATAAAGTGGTGACATTATTGTGATGGAGTACTGTTGTGCTATGAGAAATGATGAGAAAGAGGGTTTCAGAAAAAAAAATGGCAAAATCTTGATGAAATGATTCAAAGTGAGGTAAGAACAACCAGGAGATCATTGTACACAGGAAAAGGATTAATATAATGATGATCAATGTTCCAAAACAATTATTTTGTGAATGAAAATTGTCAATAAATCCAAAGGACTCATTATAAATAAAAATTACTGTCCCCTTCCAGAGAGAGAACTGATGAGTAAAAAAATAAGTATGATTTTTTTTCCCATTTCTTCCTCCCTTCCTTTTTTTCCTTCTCCCTCCCTTCCTTCCTTTTTTTTTTACCATATAGCTAATATGGAAATGTTTTGCATGATTTCACATGTATAATTGATACTATTTTGTTTGCTTTTTAAATGGAGGGTAGGGAGCAAGAAGGAGGGAATTTGGAACTCAAATTTAAAAATGTTTAAAAAATAAAATAGAAGGAAAAAAAACATTTTAAATGCTTGCCAGAAAAAAAATGAGTATAATTAGGGGAATGATTGATGACATCAGGTCTCTCTGACAGCAGAGGATGCATAGGATCAAGAGCATCATTAGAGTTTTGTGTCTGACTGTGCTGAGTCTGGATCAATAAAAGAGAGCATAGGGAGATTTTGAAATGTGTAAAAGAAGAAATGAGACAGAGCCTGGTTAATGTCCTTGATTTTTTCAGCAAAGTTAATACAATCCTCTGCAAATAGAAGTTGATGGCTATATAGTTAGAAGTGAAAAAGGAGAGGAAAATTTTGAATAAGGCTCTCACCTTACCCATTGCAATAGTTTCCTGTTGGTCTCCCTGCTCCAGTTTATTCTCCATACAGTTAAAAAGCAGAGCTGACCACTTTAATACCTAAATTTCATTGGCTCCCTATTGCCCTAGCAATAAAAGATAGACTTCGATATTTGACATTTTAAAATCTCTTCACAATCCCTTCCTATTTTTCTTGTCTACTTCTACATTACTTACCTCCAGACACACTATGATCCAATTATACTGACCTAACCACTGTTCTTCACTATATCTCTTCATCTCCATCTAATATCTTTACTTTGACACTAGCTGTCATTCAATGCCTGGAATTAGCTCATGCACTTCTTAAACTTTGTAGCTTCCTTTAAGATTCAGCTCAATTTCCAACTTCTATCAGGAAGCTTTTTTGGGATACCCAGATGCTACTCCCTTCCCCTTTAAAGTTTCCTTTCATCCTTCTGTATATATGAACTCACATGTATCAATATGAGAGCTCTTTGGGTTGGGATTTTGTTACTTTTCTGTATCCTTGCTTAATATAACATTTGTCAATTAATTGATTTTTTTCCTAAATTGTTGGCAGTTCCAAATGGCGGCTATTAGTGAAGTAAGAGATTGAAATTTGCCAGCCACAAGGTGTGAGAAGTATCAAATAAATAGCAATTTGTAGAATAAATCAGTCACTATGGTCAGATATTGATGGGATTAAAGAACTTTTGCTAATCCTCCATCTTAAAGTGAAACTCAATTAATAAGAAGAGGGAAGGGCCTAAGGTTATATAAAGGTACTAGAGGATGAAAAAAGCTATTGTGAATTACTCTCTCTCAGCTATATTATGGAGTACATTGATATAAATAAAGCAAAGCATAACTCAATTTGAACACTTTTGAAAAAAGTACAAAATTAGTTTCTGGTAGAAGATGGCATCATCAGTATCATATTTATAGAAAAATAAAATGGCACATCTTCCCTACGTATTTTCATGTTTTCTTCCTAGTACAAAAATGAAATTTAAATTGGAAAATCACTTAATGATCATCTTGTCCAATCTCCTCATTTGAAATGAGAAAAGTTAGGTTCAGAAGAGATTAAAGGAGTCATCCATTGGGACAATAACAGTAACAAAACTTTTTTAGAGCTATTTCACTTCTTTAAGGATTTTTTTTAACTTCAATTGGCAATAAAAAGAGATGTACTCCATGAGCAAAGTGAAACTTTAAACTTCTCTTGTTGTCTTGTGGAAACATGGGAAATAGCTTTAGAGCACTAGTGACCACTATATAAGAGTCTGAAATAGGTATAGGTCTAAGACCCAGCATCTCAATAATATGTTTTATATATGTGTGTATATATCTATATCTATATCTATCCATATATAATAATGTATGTTATATAGGATTACATTTATACACACATTTATATGTGTCATATGAATAAATATATATATATATATATTTATACACACACACACATATATTCCTTTCTAGACAGAAAGCTAGGCTTCTATGGTTGGAACAAGCTAAGGTCTAAGATCATGTGATGTGAAGTCTTTGACACAGTTAGCCCCTTGGGGCAACTGACTCTTCTTTCTCTTGGTTTTAGACTAAAGAAACCAGACTCCTAGTTTTTTATTCTTCTCCACTGTTTAAGGGGGCTATGTCCCAATGCTCTGAGTTTGGTCCTCCTCATATTTTCCATGCTTTCTCCCTCCTTTGATAATTTCATTCACTTTGGTGGCTTCAACTGTCACTTCCACTCAGTTGATTACTCACACAGAATCTTTAGCTCTGACTTATTTTCAGACAGAAAGCACAAGTGAGTCTGATTCCAGTTGTTATATGACTATCATGTAGTCAATAAATGCCAGTGGTTCCCTATTAGATTACCTCCAGGATCAAATATAAAATCCTAAGCTTTTTAAGTCCTTTACAATATAGACAAAAGTGATTTCCCCTCCAGACCTCTTTTATAATACCTATCCAGGCAGAAATAGTTTTGGGGTTAAAGGAGGCAGTCTACTTGAGCTTGCTGGTCTTACAGAAAAGAATAAAGAGAGTTTTACTTCAATTTTGAGGCCTGATTTCATGCTATTAAAGTCATGGAGCTAATTCGGTAATTTTTTTCTTTCATTAACCATTTCTTTTTTTTTAATAAAGCTTTTTATTTGCAAAACATATGAGTGACCTTTCAACATTGACCTTTGCAAAAAAAACTTTTTTCCCCAAGCTTTTCCTTTCCCTCCCCCCGCCCCCACCCCTAGATGACAGGTAATCTAATACATGCTAGATAGGATAAATTATATGACAAATACAATACATGTATACATATCTATACCGTTATCTTACTGCACAAGAAACATCAGATCTAGAAAGAGAAGAAGAAAAAAAAAAACAACCTAAGAAGGAAAACAGAATGCATGGAAATATTCACAGAAAGCGTTAAAATGCTGTATTGTGGTTCACTCTCACTTCCCACAGGCCTCTCTCTGGATGTATATGACTATCTTCATCACAGCACAACTGGTTTGAATCACATCATTGTTGAAGAGAACCATGTCCATCAAAATTGATCATCGTATATAGTCTTGTTGCTGTGTATAATGTTCTCCTGGTTCTGCTGATTTCACTCAGCATCAGTTCATGCAAGTCTCTCCAATCCTCTCTGAAATCCTCCTGTTGGTCATTTCTTACAGAACAATAATATTCCATAACATTCATATACCATAATTTATTCAGCCATTCTCCAATTGATGGGCATCTTTTCAATTTCCAGTTTCTTGCCACTACAAAAAGGGCTGCCACAAACATTTTTGCACATGTGGGTCCCTTTCCCTCCTTTAAAATCTCTTTGGGATATAGGCCCAGTAGAAACACTGCTGGGTCAAAGGGTATGCACTGTTTGATAACTTTTTGAGCATAGCTCCAGATTGCTCTCCAGAATGGTTGGATCCGTTCACAGTTCCACCAACAATGTATTAGTGTCCCAGTTTTCCCACATCCCCTCCAACAGCTATCATTATCATTTCCTGTCATTTTAGCCAATCTGACAGGTGTGTAGTGGTATCTCAGAGTTGTCTTAATTTGCATTTCTCTGATCAATAGTGACTTGGAGCACCTTTTCATGTGACCAGAAATAGTTTCAATTTCTTCGTCTGAAAATTGTCTGTTCATATCTTTTGACCATTTATCAATTGGAGAATGGCTTGAATTCTTATATATTTGAGTCAATTCTCTATATATTTTAGAAATGAGGCCTTTATCAGAACCTTTGGATGTAAAAATATTTTCCCAGTTTACTGCTACCCTTCTAATCTTGTCTGCATTGATTTTGTTTGTACAAAAACTTTTTAACTTGATATAGTCAAACTTATCTATTTTGTGATTAATGATGACCTCTAGTTCTTCTTTGGTCACAAATTCCTTCCCCCTCCACAGGTCTGAGAGGTAAACCATCCTACATTGTTTATAATATCAATATATATAATATAATTGTTTATAATTTGTTTATAATATCATTATTTATGCCTAGATCATGAATCCATTTTGACCTTATCTTGGTATATGGTGTTAGGTGTGGGTCAATGCCTAATTTCTTCCAGACTAGTTTCCAATTATCCCAGCAGTTTTTGTCAAATAGTGAGTTTTTATCCCAAAAACTGGGGTCTTTGGGTTTATTGAACACTAGATTACAATTGTCATTGAATATTTTGTTCTGTGAACCTAACCTATTCCACTGATCCACTACTCTATTTCTTATCCAGTACCAAATGGTTTTGGTGACCACTGCTTTATAATATAGTTTTAGATCTGGTGCAGCCAGGCCACCCTCATTTGCATTTTTTTTCATTAATTCCCTTGAAATTCTTGACCTTTTGTTTTTCCAGATGAATTTTGTCGTTATTTTTTCTAGTTCAGTTAAATAATCTCTTGGGAGTTTGATTTGTATAGCACTAAATAGATAGATTAGTTTAGGTAGTATTGCCATCTTTATTATATTCGCTCGACCTATCCAAGAGCACTTGATGTTTTTCCAATTGTTTAGATCTGACTTTATTTGTGTGGAGAGTGTTTTGTAGTTTTGCTCATATAGATCCTGACTTTCCCTTGGCAGATATATTCCCAAATATTTTATACTATTGATAGTTATTTTGAATGGAATTTCTCTTTGTATCTCTTGGTGTTGCATTTTGTTGGTGATGTATAAAAATGCTGATGATTTATGTGGATTTATTTTGTATCCTGCAACTTTGCTGAAGTTGTGGATTAATTCTAATAGTTTTTTAGTTGATTCTCTAGGGTTCTCTAAGCAGACCATCATATCATCGGCAAAGAGTGATAATTTGGTTTCCTCATGACCTACTCTAATTCCTTTAATCTCTTTTTCTTGTCTTATTGCCAAGGCTAGCATTTCTAATACAATATTGAACAGTAATGGTGATAGTGGACAACCTTGTTTCACCCCTGATCTTATTGGGAATGGTTCCAGTTTATCACCATTACATATGATGCGAGCTGATGGTTTTAAATAGATGCTACCGACTATTTTAAGGAAAAGTCCATTAATTCCTATACTCTCTAATGTTTTTAATAGGAATGGATGTTGGATTTTATCAAATGCTTTTTCTGCATCTATTGAGATTATCATATGGTTTTTGTTAGTTTGGTTATTAATATAGTCAATTATGTTAATAGTTTTCCTAATATTGAATCATCCCTGCATTCCTGGTATAAATCCTACTTGGTCATGGTGTATTATTCTAGGAATGATTTTCTGTAATCTCTTTGCTAATATTTTATTTAAGATTTTTGCATCAATATTCATTAAGGAGATTGGTCTATAATCATTAACCATTTCTCAAAATATATATCAATAGATATAAATATAGCAATATAGATATATCTGTATCAATGAAAGGTATAGAGAGAATCAGTTGAAGAAGGGCAGAAACTAGTTGCTGAGGGAATCAGGAAGAGCCTCAGGTAGGTGATTGTTAAACAGAACATTTAAGAAACTTAGGAATTCTACAAGACAAACAATAAATAGCCAATAAAAATTTATTAAGCACCTACTACATATGCCATAACCTGTGCTAAGTGTTGATACAAATAGGAAAAGAAAAGACAATCCCTTTCTTCAAGGATCTTGTGATCTAGTATAGGAAGACAATACACAGAATTATTTGACATAAACTCAAGAAAAGAAGCATTCCATGTAAATTGTTGGCATCTTAAATTTTTTAGGAAGAAAAACAAAAGTTAAGATATTGTTAGAATGGGGCAGCTAGGTGGCACAGTGGATAGAGCACCAGCCCTGAAGTCAGGAGGACCTGAGTTCAAATTTGGTTTCAGACACTTAACATTCCCTAGCTGTGTGACCCTGGGCAAGTCACTTAACCTCAATTGCCTCAGCAAAAAGCAAAATATTGTTAGAGTATAAGTCGAGTATAAGATCCTTAGGCTACTGCTGTCTCTCATTGAGTGAATTGTCAATTACAACATATATACTCACAATTTACAAAGTTTAATTGCCTACACACACACAAAAAGGAGAGTCTAGATGACTGTTCAGAAAAATGTTCTTACCTTGCTTTTCTAAAACAGAAGAAATTCCAGTGAGAAATTCAGACATTCCTCAAGGTTAAGTAATATAGTTTACCTGTCTGTGCCTTCTGAAAATGCATCAATTTACAGACTATCAGAAAATATTTTTCTATATTACATAAAGTGCTGTGGTATGTTATTTAATCTTGATTGAAATTCTAGTGAGCATTACTGTCAACTTTCTCATGCTTACTCTGGAAAAAGAACTTTTTTTTTCACTTTGAGTTTATCATTTCTTCAACTAGTCAAAAAAACATGGTTTTCATACAGTTCAAATGGCCAAGATCTGTTGGTTAATATTTTTTTAAAACAAGCTCATATTTCTTTTCATTCCCTACCAATAGCATCTAGATTTTAAGCAATCTGACATAAAATCTTTCTAAATAATTATATTACTCTCTGTAGAGTGAACCTGGATTTGGAAAGGAAAGGGCAAGCAAATGAATGGTTTTAATAATGTACTGATGTACACTAATATACCTAGAAATAAAGTCTGTGTTCTAGCCAAAATGAACTACTTATTTTTCCTGGGACTCAGTACTCCCATCTCCTATGTTTTTATAAATTATTCTTCATGCCTGGTATACATTCTTTCCTTACCTTTTAGATTCTCCTAGAATCTGTATAATCCTTCAAGACTTGCCACATGTACTTTTCATTTGAGGAAGGTACCTACATAATAGCAGCCTAATAAATGTTTCAGATTATTGGAGTCAATTGAAACTGATTCATGTATTCAAAAGAGAAAGTTGCTTCCCTTAGGGTTATACATTTTCTCCTAGGCTGTATTTAGTAAATTACCTTTCTGTCTTCACTAAATGCTACCCTCAAGCAGTTTCCAGAAAACACTTTGCTGATTTAGGACTTAGTTCACAATTTTGAACCTACTAACTATGAAATCATACAAACACTGGGAAGTGTTAGTATCAATTAAGGGTTCTTAAATAGGAGTCCATGAGCTTTAAAATAATTATAACTACATTTTACCATAAATGGTTTGCTTTTTAATTTTACATTTCACTTTCTATGTTCAGAAATATTCTGGGGTATCAGACTTTACCCAACTGCCAAAGGGATCTATGACACACAATAAATATTAAGAACCTGTGGGATAAAATCACATTATGAAATTTCTTTCAAATACTTTTACCCTTCTCATTAAGTACTACATATAAATTCATTATTAAATAAATACAAGTAGATCAGACTCCTATGGAGCTCACTGAGCAAGAATATAATATAGTCAGAGCTATGCTTTAGGAAAAAAATCACCTTGACAACTGTTTAGAAGATGAATTGAAGCCTTGAGTCAGTGAGACCAACCAGAAGGCTATTTCAATAGTCTAGGAATGAAATGATGAGAGCCTGCAATGGGGAGATGATAGTGTGAGCAGAGAAAGGGAGATTTATATGAGTGATAGTTTAAAGGTAGAAATAACAGCACAGCAACTGTTTGTATATGCTGAGAATAACACTGTGATGCATGCCTGGCTGACTGGGACAATTTTATTTCCCTTGACAATGGTAGGAAAGTTGAGAAATGGGGAGGGGTTTAAGGGAAAAGATACTTAGTTTTATTTTAGACATGAGCTTAAGATTCCTGTGGTATATCTGAGACATACCAACCAAAAGAAAGTTAGTGATGTGAAATTAGAAATCAGCAGAGATTAAGGCTAGATGTATATAGATTAAGAATTATCTTTAAGAGATGATAATAGAATCCATGAAAGCTGATGACATCAATCAAGTGAGTTAATTTGAAGAAGAGAAAAGAGCTCAGGGCAGACCTTTGGGAAACTGAGGCAGATAGGAGAATCCTGGGAGTCATAAAAAACTAGAGAGGAGAGGTTATTCAAAGAAAGGTGACCAACTGAATCAAAGGCTACAGAGAGGTCAAGAAGGATGAAAACTAAGAAAAGGCCTTTAGCATTGGCAATTAACAGGTCATTGATGATTTTGGGAAGAGCAGTTTTTTCTGAATTGTGTTGTAATTCAGATTGCAGAGGATTTAGAACTGATTAAAAGGAGAGCAAGTGGAGAACTGAGTGAAGATTGCTTTCTCAAGAAGTTTAGCCAAGAAAGGCAGAAGAAATAAAGGACATTAATAAGCAGGTAAAATAGAATCAAGTAAAAGTTGTTTTTGTAGTATTATTGTTTTAAGAATGGCAAAAAGGTGGATATTTTCATATGGAAAAAAGGAAGGAGCCAGTATATAGAGTGAAACAATATAACAGGAAAGGTTGGGACGATAGTGGTGGCAGTTTGCTAGAGAAGTAAAAAGTGGTATATTCTGACTTGAAAGATTTACCTGGGAAAGGAGAAAGGCCATGTCTTTATCTGAGGCAAATAATGTTCTCTTTTACCAGTCAAAAAAAAAAGTAAGAAAGAAATAAAAATCTAAATAAATAAATATATCTGGGAGGGAAGACCTTCAGGATTTCTGGCCAAAACAATCACTCAATGGGTATGGCTTCAGTCAAACTGAGACCTGTTAAAAACCTTAGTTTAAAAAAGTGCATCCAGAGCCATCTCTGGCCATCATGATTTATATCTGGCCACTGAACCCAGAAGGCTCTGAAGGAGAAAGTGAGGCAGAGGACTTTGTATCACTTTCCCTCACTTAAATCCAATTCATTGGATGTAATAGCATCATGTCCCTGATGTCATGGTCCCCATTGAGAACTAAGGACACACAACAACTTCATCTGAGATTGGAATAAAAGAAGATATGGTGAAAAAAAATGTTTTAATGATGTGAAATGGGGAGAAGAGAGAAAAGAGAAGCTCCTAGTAAAAACTTTTTTGAATTTTTTTTGGCAATATATGAAACAAGCTAATCATCTGAGAGGTTAGAGACACGAAATATCAGGGGAGTCTTGAGAGAGGAAAAAAAGGTTTTAAATAGCCATTGGGGAGATTGAGAAAGTAAATCAACTAGGAAAGTATAGAATGTTTGCATTGTTTCTGGTAGGATCTGGTTGAGATTAGATAAAATAGATCTGTGATATGGACAATATGATTTCATGATTTCCTCTAGCTCCATTCAGCCCTTTAAGAATGGACAAGAAAGAGATAGATGGTAGGTGTAATTCAGGTTTGAGGCTTTTCAAGGCATGATTAGCAATAGCAAGAGCAAGGTAAGAGAGAGTAGAAGATAGAGTTGAATTGTTTTTACCAAGATGTCAAGATAAGAGTGAAGAAGATAACTAATACTGTGATTATAGTCTAATGAAGAACTGAGAGATGAAGATATTATTGAAGATGAAGAACGGAGAATAAAAAAAGTTGAAGTGATGAAAGTTTATTATCAGATAAAAGATGGAATAGAGTAGGGAACTAGAAGAAAAGGTTATTTGTAAGAATGTCAATATGCATATTAGTCATTTAGCGTGGGAGAGCAGATGAAGAGAAAAACTGGAAACTAGAAAGGAAAGAGAATGTCCTCAGAGTCTATAGACAATAAATCACCAGCATCAGGATTAGGGGATAAATTTGGATAGTGTGAACTTCAAAAGAAGATAAATTGCTAAAAGAAGGTGACTGAAGGAAGATTAGGAGATTATTTCAGATCTGAAGAAACAGAGAGAGAAGGAGCAGATTGTTGTTTAGTTTTATAAGTTTTAAAAAGAACAAATCTTTGGTCATAAATGTTTTGCTGACCTGTAAGAATTTGCAGCAACATATAGGAAATTACACACAATACTATAAAGAAAAGCAGCAGACTGAAAGAGGAATCTACTACAACCTCTAGACATAAAAAATAATTTATTCCTTTACTCAGTAGGACAGGGTAGGTAGTGTGGTAGATAAAATCTTGGACCTTGAGTCAGGGATTAATTCACATTCATTCTTTTACTGGCTATGTGACTCTGGGCTAGTCATTTAACCTATGTCTGCCTCCATTTCCTCATCTGTAAAATGGGGATAATATTTCCACCTACCCTCAGTCTTGATGTAATTTTCAAATGAAATTGTAACAAGCATTCTGTAAACCTTAAATCATTTTATATAGAGATATACATATATGCACATATATAGTATTAGCCATTTTTATTATGAATTCCATAAATATTTATTGAATGCCTGAAATTGACAGTAAGGATACTAGAAATATTAATTAGAAACCAGTGATTCCTTTTTTCATAGAATTTATTACCAAAGAGACAAAAAACATAGAAAGATTAAAACAACAACAGTCATGTAGGCAAAGCAAACTAATGCTTCCCATCTCTTCTATGAAATCTCTGATCATTCTATTCTGCATCATTTCCATCCTTTTCTGCTCTTCTTAACAGCCAGTGCAAAAGTCCACAGCTTAAGTATTCTCCAGTTATTTCATGTGTAATGATTGTTCTTGTCCATGTTAATAATTGTCACCTCATTATTACATGTGTTAGATATTGTCTCTCAAATCAAGTGGAAAATCTTGAGAGCTCAGATTTACTTCTATCACCCTTAATCAGCACAACTACAGGGTTAAGTATATAATGGGATTTAGTACTGGTTAATTGATCCAAGATGCAAAAGGTGTCACATTAATTTATCAAAAGTTCCAGTCTTTACCCCTCCATTAGAGTCCCTAAGAAATTATAGATTATATTTTGTAATAGAGTGCACAATTTTAGGCTCTTGTACAGACTTAGTGTAGAAGGAATTCATTAGAGAAGTGAAAAATTATGCCTTCTTTTGCTTTCTCTAAACTAGAAAATGAAAGTAACAGAAGAACCCATCGACTTACTCCTTTTATCATCTATCCCCTCTAGTCCATTGTGACATTTCTCACCTTTTGCCTAAATGCCGCCTTCCTCAACACACAGACTTTTCTTCACAAGACATTTAGAAATCATGATGTCTTTTCTTCTCAGGGCAAAATATACTTGTTCACAGCTTGAATCAAGAGGTCATTTGATGCTCATGAACTCTGGAATGTGTATAGGTATATGTGTATTTAAGGCTAAACTAAGCATGTAATTTTCATGGATTCTGTGTTAGCTCTTATGCTACAATAGAATTTCAGTGTCCTAATGGACGTGTCTGAATTGACTACAATTCCTTTTTATGGAGTCTTTGGGAAAGATATTTAAAGATTTTTTTGTGAAAAATTGAATTGGGGAAAGTGAAACTGATAATTCAAGAGGATAAGAGTGGGAATTCTTTTCTGTATTAATAGTTCACATGGTGAGAACCTTAAGTAGGAGGTTAACTATATGAGTGGACAGAAAGGAACATATAAAAGAAATGTAGTGAAGATAAAAATGAGAAAGTTTGACATCATTTTAGATTGTGGGATGACTAAGAGTCATGGATTGAGGATAATACCAAAGTTCTGCATCTAGGTGACTAAGAAGATAATAATACCAGTAATAGTGACAGGCAAGTTTAGAAGAGAAGTAGTTCTGAAGTTTAAATAATAAATAAATCCTTTATGGAATGCTTGCTGTTTTCCAGGTACTTTGTTTAATGATGAGGATGAAGAGAAAGTCAAAAGCAGTCTCTGATTTTAAGGAGTTCACATTACAATGGGCAAAATAAAATCCACATAAAATCGTAGACTTAAATGGTAAAAATCATGTGTGAGACCTCCTAAGTATATAGATGATGCATGAGTGGGGGATAGATAAGATCTAGTGTCTGACACAGCTTTGAGAAGAAGAGAAGAAACGCCTGGAGAATGATATACTATCAGGAAGAAGAACCAAGCAATCCCCAGGACTACCACCAAGACTGATCACTCTTCCCTCCTGTCTTTTCAAGAGGGATATCAAGTTACTATTATGTCTATCTGTCTCACCCTCCACACAAACTCCTGCCCATCAAATATTAATAGTGTAGAAGATGTTGTGTTTAAAAGAAAAGCCAATTCTCTGATCAATTTCAAGAGCGAGGGTAGCCCTTAGTTTCCTTTTGCCAAACTGGCTTCTCCAAACTAAATTTTGGTTTCATAGAGGACTACCGAAAATAGTAAATAGTAAGTAAACATAATTATCCAAGCAAAAGAACAAACAGAAATAGATAATTTTATACAGGTTATACAGTATATTAAAGTATCCAAAAGAGCTGAATGAACTCTTCATCTAGGAGGAAATAGAGAATAATCTCACCTAAAGTGAATCCATTCTCATCAGTCTTCATGGAAGTCTGGGAACACAATGGGTTCAGCTTCCTTTGCATGTATACCATTTCAAAAACTTTCATTATCTTTACCACAAATGTCCTCTGTCCACATGTCTCTCTATAGAATATCTTTAAAATCAATTCAATAAGTCTTTATGCAGATCAGTGTCAAGTTCAGCATTTTGTACAGCAATCACAAGTCATATGGCATCATTCAGCACCCTCCATAATTGGGTAGATGTTACATAAATGTCTACATGTAAGATACATACAGAGTAGATGGAAAAGAACTGTAAAAGGAAAAGTACTGACAATCTGGTTAATCATGAGGGTCGTATACAAAAGGTGGTATTTGGGCTGTCTTGAAAATTTATGAGGGATATAAGAGATGGAGTCATGAGATAAATCATTCCAACCATAAAGAACATCCAGTTCAAAGGCATAAAATGGAGCTGTGATATCTATGAAGAATAGCAAGTAGGTCAGTGTATCTGGACTATATTGTTTGTGTAGGTAAGTAATGTGCAAGGCGACTGACAAAATGGGAAGAGACAATGACATGAAGAGCAGTGAATATCAAAGAATTTCTTATTCTATGCTGACAATAATTGAGAGCCACTGACGTTAGCAAAATCGGCAAAGAGGATGAAGCTTGTCACATAGACTTATATTTTAGGAAAATCATTTTGGCACCTGTGCAGAGGATGAATAAGAGGGGGAATTCTTTTCTGTCATAATAGTCCACATGGTCAGGCCCTGAAGTAGGATGTTGACTATGTGAGTGAACAGAAAGGAACATATAAGAAAGATGTTGTAAAGACAAAAGTGAGAAAGTTTGACAACAGATTAGATTGCGGGATGACTGAAAGTGATGAATTGAGGATAACACCAAAGTTTTGAGCCTGGGAGATCAGGATAGTAATATCAGTAATAATGACGGGCAAGTTTGGAAAAGAACTGGGTTTGAAATTTAAATAATAATAATAATATTTTCAGTTTCAGACATGGTGATTTTGAGATTCCTGTGATGAACATACAGTTAAAAATACTCATTAGCTGGAGAAGACTAGAAATAATAGAGAGCATAACTGCATATAGCAGTTATCTATCATCTGCAGAGATAAATATAAAATAAAAGTGATTTTCTGCCACTTTTCATTTTTAGATTCATATAAGGGCAATCTTTACACACATAGGACACATTTTATTTTATATATAGAGGACACATAATGCCTTATTTACAAATTTATTTCTTCAGGGCTCTCCCAAGACCTATGTTATTCAAATGTTACTATCCCCATTTTACAGGTGACAGAACTGCAACTCAGGGGGATTAAGTGGCCTTAAGACATACTACTAGTTAACTGATGAAACTGATAATTAAATTAAGGTCCATTATTGTGATTAATAAATATTGGCCTAAATTTTTTTGGTTTAGAAAGGGTAAAGGGTCCTCAAATTGGCAAGTCTTTTTAAAAAACATATATTTTTAACATCAAATATAAATTTTCAGGCAGTTTCAACAGACTTCTTCAATTTCATTTGTGAACAACTCTCATCCCCCATGTTTCCTTCCTACCCTTTACTTCATTCACTACAGATGGTTCACACTTAGAGCAGTGACTATTTAACTTCTGTCTTTCTGGATTTGGGACTTCTTCATTTCCATAGTACTTTGTGTCCATGATGCATACTATATAATTCTTATAAGCTAAGAAACTCTGACATACTTTTTTTATTTTTATTCACTAACCTAATATTTCAGCATTACATAAATACAACCCAGAGACAGCCTTGTATCCTGTGGAAAAATAGACCCAATGATTTCTCAAGATTTTCAGCTCTAGGACTCTGGGAGAAGAAAGAAAATTAAATTTTATTGGATTGGGAATGAAGGGGAAGGAAAGAACCCTGAAACATTTCAGCATTTCTAGTACATTGACTCCATGGTTGCTCCTAAAGCAATAGAATCTGCAACAGTAGTTCCGAATCTAAAGATATAAAACTAACTCAATGCCTTCTCTTGTGAAGAGGGTAGTGGGAAAATTTCCAGATAGATGTCTTTCTGTCAGTGACGTTATATCATATTATTATGAATACAGAATGAAGAACTTTAGGTTTTACTTTACTCATGAACTGTATTATGATATAAAACAAATATGGAAGGCAATATGGTGTTTTTGAAAGAGAGTTGCCTGAAGAACACTCAAAGTCAGGTCCCAACTCTGAATTTGTATGTTGTTGTTTAGTCATTTTTCAGTCATGTCTGTTTCTTCATGACCCTATTTGGGGTTTTCTTGGCAAAGATACTGGAGTGAGTTGCCATTTCCTTCACCAATTCATTTTATAGATGAAGAAACTGAGGAAACAAGATTGAGTGACTGTCCAAAGTCACACAGCTAGTAAGTATCTGAGGCTAGATGTGAATTCAGGAAGGTGAGTCTTCCTGACTCCAGGCACAGTATTCTGTTCACTGTACCTGTTAGCTACCCACATTTTCTGAGTCTCTATTTTCTTTTCTATAGAAAAAGGGAATTAGATTAGAGAATATTTTATTTCCTTTCTGCTCTAAATCTATGGTCCTTTCTGAGAGAAGATATAAAGAGGAATAAATGTTTAAGAGATACTGCACATCTATAATTTCATTTTAAATGTTTATTATATTTAAAGTACTTATCACTTTCTGAGCAGTAGTCAGTTCATGAATGTGCATACAAGAGTAACTGTTTTAAATAGGAAAAAAATCAACACATTTGTGTTCCTTTGGTCACTTGTGAACTTTGCTAAAAGGCCCCATATTAACTGGCTGCAGTTCAGATCTACAGATATGAGACAAGCTAATATGGTGATAATAATAATAGATATTACAGGTAAGCAGTATTAAGTTTCATTAGAAAGTGACTAAAATTCATTCTTCATCATTCTATGGAAAAAATTAACTCCATATAATGTTCTATCAACTGTCAGAAAAAATTCACAATTATTACATTTTCCAGCAAAAGTTGGTGGGATATATTAGATTTCTTATTCCCAAAGGGAAAATATAAAGCCCATTTGTGTTTGCATGTTTTGAAGGAAAAGAAGTAGGTGTGTTTTGTGCATAAAAGAATTATGATCCTTTAAATCATGTGTTTTAAAAGATATCTACAGACTGGGAGGGTACTAAGACAGAACTAGAACATACATTGTGCGATGGCAGAGATATCACTCTAAAAGTAGAATTTAAATAGCAGGAACTGCTCCATATGCAAGACACAATCTGTGTTTATTGAAATAAAGGGAGGGGAATGGGACATGTTGTAGAGAAGAATGTACTGAACCCATCATGAAAGAATCCTGGAAGACTTATTTGAGCATCCTCCTCAATCTTTATTCTGCATGTAAATATTATCCATAACATTCCATTTTCAAAGTCACACTCTCGTCTGAAGAGCTATTTTTTTCACCCTATATCAGACTTTGTCTTATAAGCATAATTATATTAACTGTTATCCACATAATTATATATATAATATATATATTCAATAATATTCAAAAATTTGCATCATAGCTTGGTTTTCAGTCTGACTTAAAATTTTTGCCTGAAGGATAAGTTAAGCTTTAGGTCACACTTTATGTAAATCAACAAAATTTCTCCTAGGATAGCTTATTGTTTATCAAAATTATGATCTATATATTAACTAATAGGTACATGAGACCACTTCTGATATGTAGATCCTGTTTACATATTTGTACACTTGGAAACATATTTACAAATTTAAAAATCATTAGTGGGAATTGTTCAGAATACTTCTGAGTAGAACATATTCTCAAAAAATTGGTAATGATTTTATAAGTAGAATAAGGTAGTAGGTCTGTGGGAAGAAAAGTTGGAAAATATATAATTCTTCATTAATTTAAAATAGTATAATATAATGTAACATTTATTAATATTTTATTGTACGCAGAACATTAAATTGTACTTTTAGACACTGGAAGAGGGGGAGGGAAGTTTTTTTTTGTTTTTGTTTTTTTTTTAATATAGTTCCTGCTCTTTGAGAGATTTCAGTCTAAGCTAACTAAGTTAATAAGATGCCAATAAAGATCAAGAGAAAAAAAATTTGGCACAGTGAATAAGTGTTGTACTCCCAATCAGGAAGACTCTTCTCTCAACCTCAGTTTCCTTATCTGTAAAATGGGATTTATAATGATAGACTGACCTTAAAAAAATTATGAGATTCATATAAGATAGCATATTTAAAACATTTTTGCAAAGCTGATAAAGTCCTACAGATACTAATTAGTGTTCATTTTTTTTAAAATTAACTACAGTACAAAGAATTCTATAAGACCTACCTTAGAAAGTTGTTGAAGCAAAATTCTATTTGATGTCTGAGGGAAAAGATTGTCACCAATGAAGGAGATCAGGGAAGGAGATGATGATGTTTCTTATGGCCTTTAAAGTAGGAATGCAAAAGGCAAAGTTGGGTAGGGCAAAAGAAAAAATCTAAAGAAAGTCATGGAAACTTAAAAGTAATGTTTTTTGAGTATAAAATTGTTCAGTTTGCCTGGAGCATAGCATAACTAACTATAAGATGCAAAATGACATGAAGCTAGAAAAGTTGGGTAGTATCACATTGTGCAATGAGAATTAACATTGGGCAGAGTTGTTTGAACTTTTCACAGGAAACTTTACGACTGCTGTTTTTGAGCAGATCTAGAGGAAAAAAATTATTCTGACATCCCAATTTCTATGGGGGTTGTGGAAGGGAAGGAATGAACTACAAGGAAACTATTGAGAGAGTTCTGCAAGGGTGCTGGTGGAAGGAATTAGAAAGGAGGAGACCAATGTGAATAACATTACAGAAATAAAATTAGCAGTACCTCAAGACATATTATGAAAGGTGAGGGCATATTTTTAATATATCAAATTACATTAAAAATTAAAGTTCCACTAATATTGTAATAAAAATAAATCATATCCATATAAGGCTTTTTATTTCATAAAATACATTCTTCCAAATAACATTGTAAGAAAGATAGTGTGTTTTACATTTGAGGAAATGGACTTTGTCTTGGATCCAGGAAATAAGTGAGAGAACCAAGACCTATGTGATTCCAGCTCCCAATTCTGATGATTTCTGATCCTTTGCCTTTGCCCCTATGTTATGCAGGTACTATTATATCATTGAAGCATTAATAAAATAATTTTTCAAAGTGGCAATGAAAATTATGGTGACATAAAAATGCTTTCATATTTACAAATTTTAATAGGTAATAAAAGTAAAATAAATAACTAAAACATATGAGAAAACAAAAGTTTATAGAGAACTGAAGTCTATTCTTGGGCTGTACTACTGTTTGCCTTTATATCGTACTGATCTCATCTAGCACTAAAAATCAACCAAATTCTACTGGGCTGCTGGTGGTAAAGTGGATAAGAGAATCTGATTTAAGAATGTTTATTTTCTTGACTATGAAATACAGTTAAAGAGATAAATCTATAGCTCTAGCACATCAGTCTATACATCTTGAACAACAAAATGATGGACAGTAAAGTGGATTTAGAATCAAAGAGTCAGAAAGTGGTTTGGATTGCATTTATAAAGGTGTACAATGATCATATTGACCCCATACTTCTCTTTGAAACAAAGATCCATCTTTTTAATATAGAAATAATAGTAGCCAGTATTTGTATAGCACTTTAAGGTTTTCAAAGTACTGTACATAGGTTATTTCATCTGATACAATTACTTTGACAGGATTATTTGTTGTTTATTCAGTCATGTCCAACTCTTTATAACTTCATAAAACATTGCACACCAGACTCTTCAGTCTTTCACTGTCTTCCAAAGCCTGCCCAAACTCATGTTTGTTGCTTCCTTGGCACCATATATTCATCTCTTCTACTGTCATTCCCATTTTCTTTTGCTTTCAATCTTTCCCAACATTTCTAATAAGTCCCATTTTCCCATTATGTAGCCAAAATGTTTAAGCTTCAGCTTCAGTATTTGACCTTCCAGTGAATAATCTGTATTAATTTCTTTAAGTTGTTGGATCATTGGATCTCCTTGCCAACCAACTTTGTCCTTTGTATTCCTACTTCTTCTGTTTTCTTTTTTTTTTGATTACTTCGTTTTATTTTTTTAAGCTTTTTATTTTCAAAACATATGCATGGATAATTTTTCAACATTGACCCTTGCATAGCCTTGTGTTTCAGATTTTCCCCTCCTTCCCCCCACCTCTCCTAGATGGCAAGCAATCCAATATATGTTATACATGTTAAAATATATATTAAAACCAATATGTGTACACATATTTATACAATTCTTTTGCTGCACAAGAAAAATCAGATCAAAAAGGAAAGTAAATGAGTAAGAAAACAAAATGCAAGTGAACAACAAAAAGAATAAGAATGTTATGTTGTGATACACATTCAGTTCCCACAGTCCTCTCTATGGGTGTAGATAGTTCTCTTTGTCACAAGATCATTGGAACTGGTATCAATCATCTCATTGTTGGAAAGAGTAATGTTTATCAAAAATTGATTGTCATATGATATTGATGCTGCCATGTAAAATGATCTCCTGGTTCTGCTCATTTCACTTAGCATCAGTTCATATAAGTCTCTCCAGACCTCTCTAAGCTACTTTTTCTTCAAAGAACACTCTTAAAAGTGTTCCTCAGCATTACAATTCAAATGTATTGGTTCTGAAACCTCATCTTTCCTCATATTTGTAAATACTTGAAGTAGAATTTGAATTCAGATCGTCCTGAATCTAATCCCAGAACTCTTTTATATTGTTCCACTAATTTCATGTGGCATACCAAAGTTAAAATACCAAAAAAGAGTTAAAGTTGTGTTTCAAAGGACAATAGAAAAATGTGAGTAGGCTATCACAAATTCCCAAAGAATTTCACAGTTATATGAAGCATATCATCCTAGAAAGGAATGTCTGGAAAATGGTGTTATTGTCTGAATGGGACTTCCTTCCTTGGTATACATTTTCAATGACAAGAGATCTCAAGTGAGGCTCCTAGAAATCTAAATGGAAATCTCATGTACTTATATAAGGAAATGGGAGAAATTTGCATGGCCTACTGTATGGGCATATAGGCATGAATAGGTTTCCAACTGTATTTTCAGAAAGAGTACTTCATCAATAAGATCACAGATATGTTGAAGCAACCAAAGTATCTCCTTTATATATACTGTCATTGTTCTTAGGGACTATGTCTATATTATGCTTTAAAAAAAAACAAATCTAGTTTTACTAGTACTTTTATTGGCTCAAAAAACAATAGACTAATATTAAACTCAGAGGCAGTGTTTTGGAATAAAAATGTTTCAGATATGGCTTCAGACAGCATCTATTCTGGCAAAAATCTGTTCAAAAAAGAAGCAGAAGTTTCAAACTCAAATAAAAATATACATGATATAGATGCTACATTTTATATCCTTATCCCTCTTCCCTGACTTCATATTGAGCTTTCTCAAGGTATTATTAATACATTTACAATAAATGAATGAAAAAACATTTGTTAAACCTTACTATAGACCAGCATTGTTCTAAGTGATAGAGGTACTACTACTATACAAGTGAGACCACCCCAAACTTCAAAGCCTTTATATTCTAGTAGGGAAAAACAACATGTGTAAGAGAATGAAAATAGAATGGAAACGATAGAGAAATTTTTATATTCTCAATTTATGATGTCGTGTGAAATAAGAAAAGCAGTAAGGTATTTTGGACATAAAATTGAGAGAAAATGATAACTAAAGCCATAGGGCAAATTATTGACTTATCTTTTCCAAGAATGTTAGTAAATAGTTTATATATATATATATATATATATATATATATGGGGGTATTTATATGTGTGTGTACATATATGTGCATATATAGAGTATAGTATATAGGTAACGTAATTATTGTAATTAATGGTAATAATAAACAATAGTTAACATATATGAGGCTTACTTTGTGCCAGGTATTGTGCTAAGCACTTTGCAATTATTATTATTATCTCATTTAAATCTCACAACCACCCTGGGAAATAGATGCTTTCCTTACCCCCATTTTACAGATGAGGAAACTAAGATAACAGAAATAAAGTGATCTGCCCACCTGCCCAGAGTTACACAGCTAACAAGGATCTGAGGTCAGGTTTGAAGTCAGGATTGGAACTCTATCCACTACACCACCTAAATAAGGAAGAGAAAAGGTCCTTGTATACCCCTCAAGGGTAGGAAGAGATAGTGGACCTGAGAGAAGATTCATTATTTAGTGAATAATAATTCAGGATTGTTAGGTTGAGACAAGTTCTGATCATTGTAAAATATGGAGATATGATGATAAGGCCTAAAGATGGTCTGTGCTTGAGATCCAGAAATAATTATTTCTGGGAACTATGACCACAGTGTGTGAGGATGTCACTTCTCTATTGTGAAAGGACTATTAATATACCCAAAGCAGGTCAGAAACTTTTTTACTTTAACCAGTCAGTTAACACTATCAAAAAGTGTTCTTAACCTTTTAAGAATTTTAAAGGTTAAGTTTCCCTAATAATTGTCTTAAGGCTCTAATTTACAGATATATACAGACTTTTCCTACTTCCCACATGATATCATAAATACAGGATGTCAACATTTCACTATCTTTTCCATTGCATCAGTCACTGTATGCATGTGTATCTACCTAAGATTCTGATAAAAAAAAATTTCAGAAAAGAAGACAGACTTCATCTAAGTATGGTAATGTGGTATGGGGGGGGGGGGGTAGAGCATTGGACCAGCAAGTAGGATGACCTGGATTTGAATCCTGCTTTGGATGCTTAATAGCTGTGAAACTCCAGGCGACTAACTTCATCTCTATTTCCTCATCCATAAATGACTTTGGACTGGAAGACCTTAAAATCTCTTCTAGACCTAAATCTATGACACACATAGGACGTCTAGCAGAATAGAGGCTCAAAAGTTCAGGAAATATGCCTAAGGGTCAAAGTGTGTTGCGGAGGTGAAGGGAATGTGGGAAGAGAGTTTAAGCAAATTAATCCAAAGCAACTTTTATCCAAGTTCTGGTTTCAAAGGGTAGGAAACAGGGCAGACAAACTTAGGTGGAAAGACAGTATACCATCATAGAGTTTTGTGTAGATCTAGAGAAATCAGTCAGCTTATTAAAAATATACTGCACATGTGGGTGGGGCATTTTTACTTCTGATTTAAGTGGAGAAGAGGAGGGAGAGAGGGAAGAATGGTCTTATGGACAAAGTCATAGCTAAATACTTTGGTGCCCTTGATATCACAAAAAACATCTAGCACAAACACTATGAAAAGTGCCTTCAAAGACCAACTCAGCTATAGTAAGAGATATCCCAAGACATTGCTCCTCATGGAACAAATCCTAGGATTTTCTATCAAGTCCCTGGTTGAAGAGAGAGGGAGAGTAAAGTGGGCTGAGTTGGAATGGAAAGTTCTCCTGGGAGATCACTCAAGAAGGAAAAAATGATAGCTTCCCATTTTAATTGGTCCTCTTGCACATTTGCTTAGCTCAGTTGTTTCAAGTTCCTCAATTTCTGATTGTACTTACAGGTGCTGAACACCTTCTGAATAGCAATGCCCAGGGGTAAAATCTTTGTTATATCCTTCTTATGAATCTGCATGTGAAACAAAAAAGCACTTAAGCTTGTGAAGCAAAGATGTAAGGAAAGCAATGAGACCAATGAGACCAATGGATCCCACAAAATAATGAGAACTCTGAGATAAAGCTAAAATTTCTCTTTGATAAATTGTAAGAAAAGAGTTAAGTGAAGAAGTTGTGAGCAAAAGCATTTTTTTCCCTTTTAAATGTCAAATATGCCTGAAGAACTGTAGCTGAACATAAGCTCCAGAAGGCTTCTCACTTTTAGAAACGAATCAGCATAAAGTTTCTACTCAACCTCTTGGGGCCAAGTTGTTGGATTAAGAAGTGTTTAGTAGCAATTTAAGTTTAATGAAGAAGGTACTAAATTGGACTTATTATGTACATAAAATAATATCCAACACCTCTTAATTCTAGTGCCCAAGTTCTATTAATTATTTCCTATTTAGCCTGTATATAACTTTTTTGCATATGAATTTGTTTGCATGTTTGCATGCTCTGCCATTAAATTGGCCCTTCAGGGTAAAATTATCTTTTGCATATTTTGTATCCTTACTGCTTACCACATGCCTGGCACATAGTAGTTACTTAATAAATGTCAATTGATGATTGCAAAATATATACCATTTATATTTTGTTTTACATAATATCTTATTTCTATATTCTTAGTAAATGGTTAGTGATTCTATTGTTATTTTGTTGTCTTATCTCATAGGAAAAAAACATATTAGAATATGTGTTCATCAACTAGCCAACCAGACCATATAACCAAAATGTTATACTGTAATTCACATAGTATCCCCTAATTGAATTGATACAGTAGTATCTAATAGGAATGTAGCTTCCAAAGTCCTAAACTAGGAAACCCAATCAAAGAATGTTTAAAGTTATAAGGGAACTTAAGGGAAACCTTTACTCAGAACAAGTCACTTAATCACTCTGAGCCTCAATTATCTCATTTGTAAAATGAGGATTTGAACTCTATGGCTTTTCATGTCCTTTCCAGGTCTAGATTTTTGCTCCTTTGAACCTCTCAGCAGACTGAAATAAAGAGATCTCAATCACTAAACAAATAATAGCTAAATATTTAGCACTGTGCTAAATTCTAAGGCTTCTTCACTCAAAGAAGGGTTCAAAATGTGATCCCAGACCTCAAGGAATAAAGTGCAAATAATTATACAAATAGAAGATATATAGATATAGATACACACATACATATATATGTATGTATGTATGTATGTAAGTGGATGAAAGGGATAAAGTACAAATAATTATACAAATTGAAGATATATGTGTAAATGTATGAAAGGGATAACATGCAAATAATTATACAAATAGAAGATATATGTGTGTGTATAAATGGAAATCTCATAAGAAAGACACTAAGTTGAGAGCCTGGGTGACAGGGAGGATGATGACACTATTGTTTTTGTTAGCTCTTCCTTCTTGAGGAGGACCATGACATCAGGGAAGTAATTCCATGACACAAATGAATTGGATTTAAGTGGCAAAGGGCCGTGCAAGTCACTAGTCTCACTTTCTCTTCTGGAATCCAGTGGCAAGATAAGTTAGGATGCCTGGAGATGGCCCTGGGTGCAGGGGCCTTTTTAAACTAAGATCTTTTATATGTCTCAGTTTGACTGAGACCATTTCCATTCAGGGATTAAAGCTAGATAGGAAATGAGAATGGCCTCGTTTACTAGTCAAAAAAAAAAGAAAGAAAGAAAGAAAAAGATAAAAAAAGGAATCAATCTGAGAGAAGATCCTCAGTATTTCTAACCAGAACAATAACAAATGCTGTTAACATTCACTCTGAGTTAATAAAGAACCTCAGCAATGACCAATTAGGGCTTGACCAGAGACCTATTTTGGATCTATTAATGAGAGCCAGAGTGATTTGAGTTTAAGGCTTGGTCCTTAAGAAAGAAATCTAACAGAAAGACTCTAAGATATCTTTGGAGGTTTCATTGATCAAAAAAAAAAAAATTGCTACATGGAAAGAGTTCTCTTAGTCTTTAATCATTTCTCGCTAACTCCAGAACTATGTAACAAGTTTGATCAAGGAACTCTTAATCAGATATTGATCACAGAATTTTTCATCTTTTCTAGTGATTTAATCTTTTTCATGAGTTACATTGATTATACCTGGATTTTTTCACCTTTAATGAAAAAAATATATATAGTTAGAAAAGCAGTGTCTCAGTGTGTGTATACATACATGTGTATATAAATATGCACACATCTATATGTATGTGTGTATAATTATACAAATATATGCATACACATATAACCATGTGGGAATGGTTATATGTGTATGCATATATTTGTAACATTTGGGAATGGGGACTATTTTACTGGATTATTTTGTATCGCCAATAAAAACTGAAAATCAAAAATCAAATTTGAATGTCCAAAAGATGTATTCAAATTAAACAAAATTTTCACAATGTTATGCTTTCCATAAGAGAGAGACAGAGACAGAGACAGAGATTTATCTCTCTCCTGTTAGGAATGAGGAATTCTCTGAATTGAGGTAAAGTGGGGTAAGCAGATGGAATGTTTGGGGTGGATTTTTTTCCATATTAAAAGAAAAACCCTAGCAGGATTGCAGGTAATTTGATTTTCAGCTGCTGCTGGGATATTTTAACTAGAAGGATCACAGTGACAATGGACCATTATGTTTCTAATTGCTCTTGTTAAAAACAAGAAAAAGAAGTGAGAGCTTTTCTCTGGAGAGTCTTATACAAGGCACTGTTGCTAAATAAAATTACAAGAGTGCTGATTCTTTGCAAGGTATTTTAGCTCAACTGACATTGACAAGTTAAATAATCAGAAGAGCAACAATTATTTGGAAATCTGAGCAATCTGAAAGGAGTTTAATGATCTTTTGTGAACATTTGAACTTCTGAGTCTCTCCAATTTGGAGGAAAGTAGACACACCTACAAATTGTTCCTATGTTTTTTATCCTTATGACTATTTAGCTTCAACTTAGATTTGACTATTTAATCATTCAGTCAATAAATATCCATTATGCATCAACCATTTACCAGGTAACAAATGTGATTCTGAGAATTAAAAAGACAAAAATCTGTCAATCAATAAGCATTTATCAAGTATTTACTACTATGTATCTGGTATCAAAGTAAATATTTGCCATTACAAAAAAAAATGAGAAAAGACAGCCCTTGTCCTCAAGAAGCTTGCAATCTAATGAGGAGACCACAAGCAAACAATATTAACAAACTACATAAAGGATAAATAGGAAATAATTAAAAGAGGAAAGGCAACAGAAGAGGGATTGGAAAAGGTTTCCTGTAGAACATGGAATTTTAGTTAACACTTCAGGAAAGCCAGGTGAAGGAAGAACAAATAGGTCATTTTGGATGAATCTAAGAATGTGTGAAGGAGAGTAATATATAATATTGTTGGAAAGATAGATTGGGATAGGTTACTAATGTCTTTAAATGCTAAACAGAAGATCTTATACATGAACTTAAAAGTAATAGGGAGACACTGCAGTACATTGAGTAAAGGAAGTACATATTCAAATCTTCACATAAAAATTCATTTGACATCAATGTGTAGAATTGTTTACAGAAGGAAAAGTCTTGAGCCAAGAAACCAATTGGGAGGCACTGAAATAGTTCAAGATAAGAGGTGATGAGTGTCTAAAGACAGAGATAAGGAAAGGACAAGAGAAGTGTTGTGTAGGTAGAAATGAGAGGTCATTGCAACTGATTGAGTATATGGGAAGAGACTTCTGTAATTACCTGCCATCTAGGAGAGGAGGTGGAGGGAAGGAGGAAAAAATTTGGAACAGAAAGTTTTGCAAGGGTCAGTGTTGAAAAATTACCCATGCATATGTTTTGCAAATAAAAAGCTTTAATAAAGAGAGAGAGAGGCTTCTGACAAGAATGACAGATTGTGAATCTGGGTAAGGTGCCCAAAAGGATGCCGTGCCCTAAAAAGAAATTTGCTAATTCACAAGAATGGGTTTAGGATAACAGTAGCATTGTTTTTAGACATGTTCAATTTAAGAATTCATTTTATTTAGTAGATAGCTAGTACACTACGCCTAGAACTCAGGAGAAAAACTTGGGCTAGGTATAGAGATTTAGAATTCCCCTGAATAGAGCTGATGATGAACTCAAGGCAGTTGATGAGTACACTAAGAGAGATTATAGAGAGAATAAAGAATACTGGATTATATCTAAAGTGAGATGTGAATGATTAATCAGCACAAGAGAGAGACAGAGAGAGAGAGACAGAGAGAGAGAGAGACAGAGAGAGAGAGAGAGAGAGAGAGAGAGAGAGAGAGAGAGAGAG
>JAJPUD010000606.1:135099-169376 GCA_023553655.1 Myrmecobius fasciatus | reverse complement strand
GGTGGGGGTGGGGAGGGGAAGGAGAACCAAAGAAGAAATGTCTTGAAAACCCACAAGAGGAAAGAGTATTCAGGAAGGAGAGGAGGGGCAACATTTTCATGTTCTGTGGAGGGGTCAAAAGGGATGAGAATTGTGAAAATGCTATCATATTTGGAAATTAACAAGAGTAAAAAAAATTTTTATTTCCTCAAAAAATATTTCTTTGTAATATGTGAGATTTCCTATGAAATATATCTCTGATGTTTTAGTTCTTTTCCATAAAGTAAAGCTTTTTACCTACCACCATGGTTTTCAACATTTTTTAATACCCAATTAAATATTTATTAAATAATTATGTTATATCATATATATATAATGTCATATTATATTATTCTATGTATATTATGTCTTATTTTATTATAAGCTAATCATTGAAAATCCTCACTAGTTTTTTCAGGCTACCCAGGTTTTTTTTCATACTTTACAACTCTATTGGATATAACTCTATGTAAGTACATCTCCCTCTTAATTAATATGCTTGGTTTTATCATCCTCAAGCAGAGCCTGCCTTCCCACATGTAAGGGTAGTCTAGATCACCTTATCTCAAGCTGGCTAAGAAGACAAGTATACCTGTTACTTGGTTCTTGTTATATAACAATATATTGTTACAAATTCAGGATTTAGATAAACAATTTATCTACTGACTTTTACCCTAATCTCCAATCATTTGGTATTATTGATCCAATTAACATCAATTAGATTATAAAAGAGATGTTTACTGAGAAGAGCAAGAAGTATAAGCAAATGCACACCTACTCACACCAAACTTAGTCCTCTTCTCTAGACCACCTCAGTCCCTAAGGAGAATGGGCTTACTCTTAAAAAGGTTGCTGCAGAGCATTAATCCTATCACATTTACATCTGGGTGTCACTAAGCTGATGGATGAATTCCACTAACCCTGGTGTTTTTCCTACTTTTTGGAACTCAAGATATTGCAGTCTAGTCTTTTCTATCTCCAAATTATTTTTTAATCTAAGACAGAAAAGAATAAATACAACAGGGCAATACATAACAGACTGTGTGTCCATGGCTTCTTGTAAACCAAAGAAGGGAGAATAGGACACTATTTCTGGTACTACCTCTCTTTCTTAAAGAAGGTTTACAATAGTTCTCACCTCCTAAATTGAACACAGCCAGGGAGAGAGTTTATGGTTAAGTAGTTGCAGCCTTTGTATGTTCTGGCTCAGAAGTCAATTAAAAAGAAATGGGATGTTGCATCCAGCTGAGCACATTGTGAATACTTATACAATGGCTTTTATGTTTCTCATTATATAAGCAACAGCACATTTTCAAAATTGCAGAAATTTATAGTCTTGATTTTATGGGTTTATAGCCCACATTTATTTATCAATTGAAAGTTAGACTTCCACAATTTTATCTATAAACATGTATGAAAGGCACATCTTTCATGTGCATGAAAAAATACATTGTTTTTAAGGGTTTCATTATTAATATGTAAATGCTACTAATTATAAACATAATTAAATCATAAACTGCTAGAGGACTGGGAATTTGTCTTTCATTTCTTTGTAAACTTATCCCCAGGAAGGAATTGGTGAGTAAATTTTGGTTGAGAATGGTGTAGAATGTCCAAATTTGTAACTATTATAAATGCATTAATTTGATAACCTTAATTAAAATGCTACATAATTACATAAATGACATATAACATATTAAAGCTTGCCAAACATTTTACATCCACAGAATGTTCCAAAAGTCTTAGAGTAATTTGAAACTTAGAGTAATTTGAATACTAAAACTTTAAAAAAAATATGCATTATCTTATTTGAGCCTCACTATCTTTGAAGTGTATATAACAGGTATTATTATCCTCATTTTATAAATAAAGAAACTGAGTCTCAGAGAAATTGCCACTTACCAGCAGTCTTTTTGACTCTAATGTACCACCATGCCACAGAAATAAATTAATTGGTTAACATTTTCTCAACTACTGGAACTGTTAAACATGGTTTTCCTACTTTCAGTGGGAAGTTGGCCTCAATCCAGTCCAGCAAGATTTCTGTCAAAGTGTATTTCATGTACTAGTGTGTCCCAATATTCTCCTATGTGTTCTACAAAAATCTTCATGTTATGTTACTGTAGAAAATTTGTGAACATTTTTAATATGATTTTATTTAGCCAACATACATGATAAGTATGTTATCAATCAGCCAATTTATTAAACAGTTACCATGTCCAAGGCACTATGCTAAGTAAAATTAGCTAAACTTCTTCATTACATATACATACTCTTTCAAAACACATTAGAACTTCAATTCATTTTTAAAAAGCAACAGAACAGTTGCTCCTTTTGAAGTATTCCTACAAGTCCCTAGGCTCCTGCAGTGCTTGTGACTCCTTACAGAAAAGACTGTCCAGTGAGCAAATAAAAACTTGAAAACACTGGGCTAGTTGATTTGAGATCCCTTTTAACTCTGCATCAGTTCATAAAAGACTTTCCAGATTTTTCTGAAACCATCCCTTTCATCTTTTCTTAGATTCTATTTCTTTGAATGAATGATCCTGTGTTTGAATTTTCACTTTTAACTACTATTTAAAAGCAACATGTGGAGATGGTCATAATTCTTTGCCTCCTCATTGATTCTTATTAAGCCCTGACCTAAATTTTCTTTTTCTTTTTTTTTCTTTTTCTATTTCTTTTACTCCTTTTCTCCCTGTCATTCTTTAATGTGTCTGGAGTATTCATTTCTATTCACATTTATCAAAAGTCAGACAGTCCTAACCTTGGCAAAAATCTGAATATTAGGAAATAGAAAAGAATATGAGATCTCCAGATATAATTGTAATTGTAGTATAGGCACTTGAATGTAAGAAGTTGAATCTGTCACTTATACTAAGAAAGGACAAGATACATCTAAAAGGAGATAAAATACTGCAAGTTGACAATGGGTTTTCTACTTGAGTAGTAATATAAGAGTAGTAGTAGCTCCAGGTATAAAGTCAAGTTCAAGTGTAGAACTTTAACCTACATTTTTGGATCCAGGAATGACAGCAAAAGTAATTACCCCCAAGTCATGCCAAGTATTTTTTCTCTTAATACCTGAGTTGGTACTACTGTTTGGGCTCAAGAAAGAAATTTTTTATCATAAATTAGTTGATTCCATTTGACATATGTTTGAAGAAATTTCTACCTGATTATAATATATAGATCACCAATTTCCTTTTTTTATTAAAACTTTTTATTTGCAAAACATATGTATGAGTAATTCTTCAACATTAACCCTTACAAAGCTTTCTGTTACAAATTTTTCCCCCCTACTCCCCACCCCTTCCCTAGATAGCAGGATATCCACTACATGTTAATTATGTTAAGATACTTGACAAATCGAATATATGTATATATATATTTCCACACATCATTTTTGTGCAAAAGAAATCGTATCTACAAGAAAGAAAAATCAGAGAAAGGAAATGCAATGCAAGCAAACATCAATAGAGAGCATGAAAATGTTATGTTGTGGTCCACATTTCACATCTCTCTCTCTGGATGTATATGACTTTCTTCACTGAACAATTGGAAGTGGTTTGAAACATTACATTGTTGAAGAGAGCCATGTCCATCAGAATTGTAGATCACCAATTTCTAATCCCATCTTTTTCACTTAAAAATTTTTTGGCTTCAGGGGAAAAATGTGGACAGAGCACAGGCACTGATTTATTCTTTGATATACAATTATGTTCCTGTACTTTCACAGGCCAGATTTTTTGATTTTGAATAGTGTTCTCTCCCATTTCCTGAAGGGAGTATCGTAGCCTTCAACTGTTTATAGATTAGAGAAGGAAAGGAAATAAATGATGCAGTCATATCCCCTCTCCACTAACATGCCAAAGTTGCGTGCTTTAACATATCCCCCCTTCCACCACTTCTTGCCTGTCGTGACAGAAAGAGGTTTTGGCAGACCATTAATTAATAAGAAAACTAATATGACAGACGAATTTAGTAGTCTGTTTCACCCACTTCTGCTCACAGATGTAGTCCTTAGAGCTGGAGGATTCAATTTCCAATTATGAACTTATCTAGCTGGTGTAATCAATTTCCAATTATCAACTTATCTAAGAGTGATCTAGGAGTGACCTAGAACAGGGCTTCTTATTTTTTTTCATTTGTGGCACCTTTTTGCCCCCAAAAAATATATGGATATATAAAATAGGTCTGCAAATCAAACATTTATTGACAAGAAATCATAATTTTAGCTCCCATGCCCACAATTTAAGAAGCTAGAAGGATGATCCTAATGAGGCCAAGATCATAGATTTGCTTCTTTTTTGAAAAACAATCAATATTTCCATAATACTTTAGGTTTGGCAAAGCATGTACATTATCTAATTTGATTCTCACAATAATCCTGTGAGGTAGGATTTTTTAAGGAAAGTAATAAGGATGAAACCCATGATTTCACTGGCATAGAAAACTCCCAGATGAGAAAACTCCTTTTATCAATACAAGTCAATGGCTTTCTGCCATTTATTTTCTTAGAGAATTGTTAAGAGCCCAAGATATTGTTACTTGCTCAGGGTCACATGGGTAGTATGTGACAGAGGCAGGACCTGAGCCCAGATCTTTTTTTTTTTATTCCAACTTTGATTCTCTATCCACTAAAAATATTTTTGTGTGCTAGTGGGCCATTTGCAAAGCAAGGTTAACTTATTGTGAATTTGCCCTTCATTTCACTTGTACTGTGTAACAAAGTCATACACAAAATAATACCTTTATACAAGTTATTAAATCTACTAAAATGTAGATATATTGAATACTGTACCATGGTAATAAACAGAATTTAAATGAAAGGTAAAGTTAATGACAATATCTTCATAATAGTATACAGTTAAGTTAACACAGGTGTGCAGTGTGTTTCCCCTTCCTTACCTACCTCATGGTAAGTATCACTAGTGGTTGGCTGTACAATTATTTTTATGAAGCTATGGAGAGATGTTTGGACAGTGACACTCTTTCCCCCTCAAATATCTGATGATAATAAGTAATCTTATTCTCAACTAGTCTTTGAAAAAGTAAAAGTAAAGAAAATTTTAAAATATTTGGATCCATCTATTCAAAACTTTACTCAAATAGGACAGGTAGGTGGCGCAGCGGATAGAGCACCAGCTCTGAAGTCAGAAGGGACCTGAGTTCAAATCTGTCCTTAGACACAACACTTCCGAGCTGTGTGACCCTGAGCAAGTCACTTAACCCCAATTGCTCCAGGGGGAAAAATACTCGAATGAGGGATGTATCTGCCAACTGTTTCATTGTGAACCTTTTTGGTTTGACCTTGGGTCCCAAAGCTTTCCCTTTTCTTCTGCAGTTTTTTCCATCAGAAACTCATTTTATATTTCTCCATGAGATTCAATCAACTCCTCCACATCACTTCATCGACTTCTAGTTCCAATTCTTGAGCTAAACTTACAATCTTGCTTCTTCTTCAAATGTTTCATCTTTCCATAGAAAATGGGAACAAACTGTAGGCATATTTTTTTTCAAATTTTCTTCATACATGTTTCTGTTACATCTTCCTATGGCTTTCAACATTCTTTACATAAAGTTGAATTTATATAATATTAATTTACATAAAACAAGAACTGTCTGTATTCCTCTCTTCCCAAGTTTTATTCTCCTCACTTTGTCTTTTTTAGATAAGGAAATTGAAGGGCAATATAGCTAGTAACAAAGGTGGAATTTCAACCCATATCTTTGTTTCCAAATCCCATGCCCTTTCCACTGTATAATACTGCATCTCAAGCTTACTCTCACTCTTCTAACTGACTATCTTCCTCTGGTCTTCTCTGTTGCTGTCTCTGATAACTTCTCTGTTATTTTTGTAAGATCACTTCATCCATGGAATTCATACCTTATCAGCATCCTCTCTCCTGGGATCCCTTCCCTGTCTTTGATTGGAGGTTAGCCAGCAGAAATTTCTTCCCAAAACTTCCACTTTAGTAGGTACCCTGGCTAGTTATCTCCTCATTTCCTACCAGGCTACTGTCCTCTGGACTTCTCCATAAGGCCTGTTCTGTCTTTCCTTTTGTACGGTCTTTCCCTATTAAAAGCTCCTTGACTGTTTTTAGCCTTTTTAAAAAATTATTCCTCGCATTTAGCACAGTCACTGGTACATAGTAGGTACTTAATAAAGCTTTATTGACTAGACTGACTTTTCTAAGATTTCAGATAACAGGCTTTTGCTTACCAATATCTGTACTTAGCTACAGGGTAGAGAAGGGGACATCAGTGTTTCAGACTCACCAGAAATTCATCATCATTATAGGAACTTCGAAGTGAGTGTCCCACTGGTGTGAATAATGCCATCTTCACAGAGGAGCTAAAGACTTATGTTTGCTTGAAAGAGGGGGGTTTTATTCTGCCCTAGGTATTCCTGCCATGCCTTTCATAGCTAAAACTGTAAAAGAAATGGGACACAGTTAAGAATCTGATTATTTTGTCACTGTCACAAACTGGCATATTAATTGGGCAGTAAATTTGCAAAATGCCCTTGTGAATGCAAACAAAATGTGTCATTTGTATATTAAGTAAAGAACAGATGTCTGTTTCTCATGCAAAGTTCCTTTCTGATGCTGTCAGAAGCGACACTTTTCGAGAGAGTGAATTTTGGCAGATGGCATTACAATTCAAATAAAAGGAAATAGGCTTCCAAATGCATACATATTTCCTTGTCATGTGAATGCCAGCGGAATTTTTAAAGTTTCTAATGTCTCTCTTTGAGTATCCTCATAAATATAACCTGTGTTATTGCATAAACACTGAAGGGTAAGTTGTGACTAGGATGTAAGCTAATATACTGTATGTTGTTATATTGCTGCAGAACTGAAGCAGAAATTTACTAGACCTATTGTGAAACAAAAACAAATTTAGTACAAAAGGATGGAAATCTTCTACCTAGGCTTCTCCTACCTAAGGGCAATGAGGTAGAGGAATTCAAATTTTGTGGTTCTCTATCATAGACTTACATATGCTGCCAAATTAATTCTCCAAAACATAATTCTGAACACAAAACTGTCATGTTCAAGAAGCTCTGGTGGGTTCCAATTGCCTCTAGAATAATATAAAAATTCCTCAGTTTGCAATTCAAAGCCCTCCAAAATCCATAATCAATCTACCTTTCCAGTCTTATAGTGCCATATTCTCCCTCAGGCATTCTATATTCTGCTTAAATTGGTCAGTATACCTTTTATTAATCAATTAGACCTCATGTCTTTTCTCTAAACTTCTCTAAACTTTTTCTCTAAACTCTGGAATATACTACCTCCTTACCTCTTCATCTGAGCATCCCTAGAAAAACTCATCAAGGGCTAATTCTTAGAAAAAGTTTATCCTGATCTCCCCTTCTTTCCATTTTTTATTGTTCTCTCAACTACTTTTTATTTACATATATAGATATGAATGTATGTGAATGAACGTGTGTAGGTGCATGTATATGTATGTGTGTATGTTTGTGTATACACATAGAACACCAAGGCTAGAGTCAAGAAGATTCATCTTCATGCATTCAATTGTGGCCTGAGATACTTAAGAGTTGTGTGAGCTTGGGCAACTCACTTAACTCTGTTTGACTCAGTTTCCTTAACTGTAAAATGATCTGGAGAAGGAACTGCTTCAGTATCTTTGCCAAGTAAGCCTCAAATGGTGTCACAAAAAGTAGGACACAATTGAAATGATTCAACAACAGCCAAATATATATGCATAGATATGGTAAATATTTGTGTTCATTTTGTTTCCCTTCAATGGGATGTGAGCTCCTTGAGGGCAGAGAGAGTTTTAATTTTGTCTTTGTATCCTTAGCATTTATCATAGTCCTGAATTATAAGTCCTGAATAAATATCTACTGAATGAATAAATGGGCACAATTTGCAAGGCATTCAACTCAAGGACAAATGCATATACATAGTAGGTGCTTTAAAAATACTTATTTCCTTTCTTCCTGTTTCTCTTGAGTGGTCTTTTGTTGCAGCCTGCTCATGAGACATCATGTGCTTCTCCATTGATCTCACTGTGATATTCATTTTTAGTTCTCGAGATTTGGTAGTGTTTCACATCAATCACCCAGATAACACAAGTAAAATGTTAGTTTTGAAAAGATAGGCCTCTTACATGTGCAAAAATGTTTGCAGCGGCCCTTTTCGTAGTGGCAAGAAACTGGAAACTAAGTGGATGCCCAACAGTTGGAGAATGGCTCAATAAGTTATTATATATATATGTTATGGAATATTATTATTCTATAAGAAATGATAAGCAGGACGATTTCAGAAAGGCCTGAAGTGACTTACATGAACTAATGCTAAGTTAGATGAATAGAATCAAGAGAACATTGTACACAACAACAAGATTACATAATGATCAATTCTGATGGACGTGGCTCTTTTCAACAATGAGATGATTCAGGCCAGTTCCAATGGACTTGTGATGGAGAGAGCCATCTCCATTCAGAGAGAGGACTGTGGAAACTGAGTGTGGATCACAACATAATATTTTCACCTTTTTGTTGTTTGCTTGCTTGTTTTTTCTTTTCTTTCTCATTTTTTTTCATTTTTTGATCTGATTTTTCTTGCGTAGCATGATAATTGTGGAAATATATATAGAAGAATTGCACAAGTTTAACTTATATTGGATTGCTTGCTGTCTAGGGGAGGGTGGGAAGGGAAGGAGAAAAAAATTGGAACAGGGTTTTACAGGGGTGAATGTTGAAAACTATACATATATTTTGAAAATAAAAAGCTTTAAAAAAATAGGCCTTTGATTTCATAGGACAATCAAATTTGGTAGAAGAGCTTTCCAGTTTCCCAAAAGCCATCCAACTTACTTCCCTATGTCTTTTCAAATTTGGGGCTCCAATGTTGTCCATGTATAGTATATCTCTCAAATAGTTGTAAAATTAGAAACACTCTATAGGTTTTCTTCCAAATGCATTTGTTCTGAGAGGCCAGCAGGATTATACAGGATCACATAGTAAGAGTCAAGTTCTGAAGCTGCATTTGAATTCAGGTCTTCCTGACTCCAGAGCAATGCTCTCTCCACTGTACCACTTTGCTGTCCCACCAAATGCATAGTCTTTTTTCACTTAGTCTTTACTATGTGGATAGACAGGCCAAACTCCTTTTGAGTTTTTATATATCCCTTTAAGGAGATATTTGGAACAAAGAAAAAAAATCTTTATATTCATCCTATTATGGAATATCAGCAATTGGTTAGTTGGGAATTATAGGCAAAAGAATAGATATAGAAGATGATTGGGACTTTAAACAGTTTTCCCCAATAGTAGAGATTTCATAGTACTCCCAGGGTGCATCCCTCATGAGTGATAAATGTCAAGGTCAGAACAAAGACTTTCAGTCTCTGCATAGCTATACATCCAAGATCAGATAAGAATAAACAAAAAAGAAGCATGATTCATTAGATTCAAGACATATTGTTCAGGTAGAAGGTTGATCAACTGCCCTTCCCTTACCTGGAAATTCATAGTAATCTCCCTCACTCAAAAACTTCCAGGAAAGAATGTGAAAGATCATTTGCTTAAATCTTTTATATACGTTCTTAAAGCAGGGGCCTCAGCCAAATAGAAGATTTTCTCTTTAACTGTTAATCTATTAGTGCTTCAACCATTTTTTGGTCAAAAGAAAGCTCACCTAACTTCAACTATGGGATTGGAAAAAGGCAAACTATATTACTTAAGCTCTGTATTACCAGTAGTAAAAGCAAATTCACTTCAATGGCCAGTAACTCATTATATTAATAAAGCAAAAGAAGACACTGGGCTCCTCTCTTAAGCAATAAAAAATTACAAAATGATGGCAAGATAGTACGGTCAATAACTCAGTCACCTATCTGTGACATGACCATCATGTATAGAGGAAGTCTGACCAAATCTCAATGATCCAATTAGTCTTGATATTCCATGTTAACTTCCCTTCTTATTCCCATGGATTAAAATTCTTTTAGACTCATCAACCTTTCCAAAAAAAGTTAGACTTAGGAAGGATATGGTAATTATTCATTTTTGGCGTGGTTTAATACGCCCTTAAGCATCCAGGTAGCTTCTTGGATAAAGCACTGAGCCTTGGTTTCAGGAATACCACAGTTCAAATATGTCCTTGGACATTTACTAGTATATGACACTAGGGAAATCATTTTAATCTTTATTTGCCTTAATCCACTGGAAAAAAGAAATGGCAGATCACTCAAGTGTCTTTGCCAAGAAAATCCAATAGGCATTATGGTCCACAAAGGCACAAAGAGTTGAACAGGACTAACCAAAAAATTCTAGCCACTGAGCATACTACTTTTTTTCTTTAGTTGGGCAGCTAGGTGGTACAGTAGAAAGTAAATAGAACTCCAAACTTGGAGTCAGGAAAACTCTTCTTCAAATCTTGCTTCTAGCTGTGTGATCCCGAACTTGTCACTTAATCCTGTTTACCTGTTCCTTATTTTTAATAAAACAAACCACTCCAGTATCTTTGCAATAAAACCCCAAATGGGGCATGAAAAGTCAGAGATAACTGAAGTGATTGAACAACAACAACAAAATCACATTTTATAATGTAGTAGGGCATATATATGTATGCACATATACATACATACATATATATGTACACACATAACTATAAAACAGGTAAGCATGTATTAAGAGCTATTGCATAGTAGGCAATGGAGATCTAAAGTCAAAAATTGAACAGTTACTGATCTCAAAGACTACATTCTACCTGGTAAATACAGAATGTGCACAAATATATAAATGCAAAATATATAAAATGTATTTAAGGAAATAAAAGTATGTGAAGAAGAGCAATGTGAAATCTTAGTCTGAAAAGACAGACATATTAAAAGTAAAATGAGATAACTGTAAATACAATTGGGGTTGATTCAAGAAAAAGAGAAAGAACTTCCATTTCGGGGAATCAGGTGTTTTTCAGTAGTTTTTCATTCTTGTTCAAGTCTTCATGATCCCATTTGGAGCTTTCTTGGCAAAAATAACTATAATAGTTTCCCATTTCCTTTTCCAGCTCATTTTACAGATGAGGAAACTGAGGTAAAATTTTAAGTGAATTTCCTAGAGTGACACAGCTAGTGTCAGAGGCAAAATTTGAAATTAGAAAGAGGAGTCTTCCATATTCTAAATCCAGTATTCTATACTTTGCACCATGTAGCTGCCCAATGACAACTCTTAAGGAAGTCTTAATTTACAAATAGATTATTAAATGTATATTCCTTAAAATATTTCATAATGCCAAGAATGTGAATTTCTGCTTAAAAGTAATAATATAACTAAAACCCCAATATGCTTACAAAATATTTTTCTTAATCAAAATATGATTTTCTGTGGTTTACATGACCTGCCTTCTTTGCTAGTACTATCTTAAATTGTAAATACCTTGATAAAAGGTATTATATATACAAATACAAAAGGCATTATATATATATATGTATATATATATTTGTGTGTATATATATATATGTTTGTGGATATGTATTTTTAAACTGCTCAAATTGCTCAAATCCATAGGCAGAGGCAATATGACACATATGTACATGTACAACACTGTATGTACATGCACTCAATATTTTTTATTGATCTTTTTATTTTCCACAAAATAGTCAAAAGCCTATTTGGTCCAAAGAGCTTATTTTGCGTGCTTTGATATGTCTGTTTTGTATACTTCCTTTTATTGAATGGTCTAAATTGTTAACCAGTAAACCTAACCTTAAGGTCACAGATGGTTGATAATTCCTGCATAAAAATGTTCAGTGTCACTCCTCAGTACAATTTACACCCAGCCCAGTTGCTACCTTGAGTACAAATCACAGTTCCATTTGGGTCTTTAATATATCCTGAAAGTCTGGCATATAAACTAGACAGGCCTTCAGGGTAGCCTAATTTGTGGAACTGGCTGGCTTTTTCCATGCAGGTAACCCAAAATGACACTGACTTTGACAGCTTTATATGGATAATATTTTTCACAAGGATGAAATATTCTCCAAGAATTTCTCCAATGTATTAGGCACCAGGATGCTTTGCAGTCACAGCAGGCAGCATGTTTTCTATTATAGACTCTTTTATGTTGTACAAATACACTTGCTGTGGTGAATGTAAGAAAATCCATTTCTCAGCTTATTTCCATGTCCCTTTATTTTCTTGCCATCATAAAGTTAGGCAGAATGTGATATGGCCTGGTTCTCTTTTCCAAATCTTATGGGGTTGTCGTACATATCACCTGTCTGTACCATAGCTACATTCCATAAAGTAGCAAAATGATTTGGTTTTTTTCATTGGGGTAAGAGTATGTTTGCTTGCTGCCACTGTAAAATGATTTAAGACACTTTTCTCTTTTTCTTTTTTTTATTGAAGCTTTATATTTTCAAAACATATGCAAGAATAATTTTTCAACATTGACCCTTGCAAAACCTTGTGTTCCAATTTTCCCCTCCTTCCTCTCACCCCCTCCTCTAGATAGCAAGTAATCCAAAATATGTTAAAAATGGTAAAAATATATGTAAATCAAATATAGGCATACATAATTATACAATTCTCTTGCTGCACAAGAAAAATCTGATCAAAAAGGAAGAAAATGAGAAAGAAAATAAAATTCAAGCAAACAACAAAAGAAGTGAAAATGCAATGTTGTGATCCCCACTCAGTTCCCACAGTTCTCTCTCTGGGTGTAGATGACTCCCATTACCACAAGATCATTGGAACTGGCCTGAATAATCTCATTGTTGAAAAGAACCACATTCATCAAAATCGATCATTGTATAATCTTGTTGTTGCCTACATAATGATCTCCTGGTTCTGCTTATTTCACTTAGCATTAGTTCCTGCAAGTCTCTCCAGGCATCACTGAAATCATTCTGCTGATTGTTTCTTATAGAGCAATAATATTCCATAACATTAAGACACTTTTCTTATCACTTAACTCTTGAAAAATCTGTTATTGTGGTGTAACAAGACTGCCCAGAAAAAATAAAATTAATGTAAACAGTAGTATCCAGATCCTTTTATTAAGTCTTTTGTCATTTATTTATACACACACCCTCTAAGCATTTACTAAAAGAGGCTATTGTGAATTATTGCTAAAAATTGCAATAATGTCTTCTTTGATCTGCAGAGTATTTGCTAAGTGCTTGTTCAGATATCAAGACAGATGCCAATACATTATAGGTCTTTTGCTTGTAACATGGAAGTTCAGGTGTTATATTATAACCTTTCAGAAGTTCTGTGTAAGATAAGGGTAGATGACCCTCCTCTCTCTTTGGGGGAAATAATGCTCACCTTTCAATTAAAGAGACCTGGACTTTACTCTTGCATCAAATTATTAGTAACTGATATGGATAAGTCATTTAACTTCTCTGGAGTTCTTTTTAAAAGAATTAAGGAAATTATGGTCTTTCTTGCTCTTGGATTATAGTCTTTTATGACAATAAGTCCCTTGAATACATGGCCAATATCTAAAAAGAATATAATTTAGGTAATTCTCCCCGAGGGATACTCCATCTCCTGATTTATCTTTTCTCTAGCCATCTTCTATATGTGAAATGCTATTCTCCTTAGTTCCATCTCCTAATTTTCCTGGTTTCCATTAAAACTCAACTGACTACTCATCCATACTTTTAATGCCTTTCCTTTGAGCTTATTTCCCATTTTTTACTATCTAGAATTATTTGCATGTTAATTCTTCCACAAAATTGATGGTCTCTAAGAACAAGAACTATGTTTTTTGCTTTTCTTTATCTCCTATACCCTTAAACACAGTGCCTGCCACATTGCAGGTGTTTCCTAAACTTTGTTGTTGCTGCTACTGTTGATGATGATGATGATGGATACAGTTAAAATGCTCTGGAAATTATTACAGGCACACCTCTAAATCTTGTCTATGTTTAGATGTTATTAATATTTTAATTCCTATCAGCATCCATTAAAGACTTACTATATGACAAGCATGACACTAAATACTGAAAATACAAAGAAAAGCAAAAATGCAATTTCTGTTCTTCACCAATAGGTAAGGAATAAAATAAAATATCCAGTATTACTTCCTAAAAAGAAAAGGGTACTAATCAACATTTTTCTCTGTGAAGAAGCTTTTTTCTAACTCATTTCCTAATTCCCTAATTCATAACCCCATTTCATCTATGTGGCCTTCAAATGGAGTAGATAAGAAATTCTGTAAAATCCAACTACTTTATCCCCTAGTCAGAATAATGTATAATCTTTGGTCCAGCCTAAGGAAAAATTCAAACACTAGGAACCTTGACATAGAATAATTCTCTCTGTCGCCTTGCTCATTAAGCGAGTATGCTGTTTAATATATGATACTTTTATAAACCACTTCACATCACAAATGGAAAGTTTAGAAAAGTGCCTTTCCTCTCTTCACAACACAAATGATGTTGACAGCTGGCGTTTTTATTTGTTTTTCAAGCATTCTTTTCAGAATTGCTTCCCAGCTGCTTCTTCACCCTGACAGGAGCATGCTAAGCTCAGCAGACCAGAAAACATATAGAATCCGTGACACAGTCACATCCCTCGACCCCCCATTCTTCAAAATGCCCAAGCTTGCTTATTAGTAAGACATGCTCACTTCTTAGGAATTGTTATTTTCATGGCCCAAACAAAATGGATGCTCTTATTTAATGGTATATAAAATCAGCACAATACTCCTTTAATCCAGCATAGAAGTTACTTTAAACAGTGCCATCAGGGAAGACTTTACCAACCTAATCTTATATACTTATGCTTGAGCAGTCCAGGGTTTTCATTGTGGTAGTTCTATTTGATTAGGTTAAGTGGGATTTTTAATCAACATTAAATATCACTCAAAGGCTTCATTGTAAATGGAAAAATTAACAGATAAAATTCTTCCATAGAATTTGTTTTATTCAGTCTGATGAATAAAGGTAACTCTTCCATTTTCTCCAGTATTATTATGTGAGATAAGTAGAAGCTTCTCCTAGATATTTTAAATGGTAAAATATTCTCACTATAATATAAAGTGTCCCAGAAGTCTCAGTGCAATTAAATCTTTTTAAATTGTACTAAGACTTTTGAGACATGCTGTACATCAAGTTCATTATATTTTAAAATATCTCTATTGGGTTATAATGTCTATAGTATGAATATACTGAAATTCGTCCAAATGACAGATATGGTCCTAACTAATGATATTAAGAACATGTAGATAAATTATAATATGCTTTGTCAATAAATGTAATTTAGTCTTCAGAACCTTTTAGAAATTGCCTGATAAGGATATTCCTATATGTTTAAGATGTTCACTAAAATATAATAGTACCATTTAGACTGGAAGGGCCTTTTCCAGTCATTTTTTACAACTCTTTAATTCTCCTCTTATCTGAAAATGTTAATAAGAGTGGCCTTTCCGCCATCAAAAGTCCATGATTTCATTTTCTTCCACAGTTCAATCAAAATCTCTGTAATATTTCAAAAACAGCTGAAATTGGTGATATCAGTTATGATATATATGAATCACAGACATTTTTTTGAATTTGGAAACAATCAGAAAATATATGTAGAAAATCCAAGGCTAAAATCAAGAGTAATCCTCTAGTCATCTGATTAATTCACTAATATGTCTTATTAGTGAAGATATGGTCTCAAAGGACAAAACTCTTAAAAAAAAAGAATACAGAAGTTTTAAATAAGTACTCCATAGCTTATCCCATGCATTTCCTCAGTCTTCTCAGATGGAACCACTTAACCCCTACATGTAAGGTACTAATGCTATCCTTATCAAAATATTAGAAATGCAGGAGGAAAGGACTATCTTTACTGCCAAAGCAAAGTAGACAATTGTCCAAAGTTGACATCAATTCAGTTTTGTTGCTGTCCTTCCACTGATACTACAGCCCCAACTTCCTAGTGACTGAATTACAGCCTACTGCCTCATCCCCTTGAGTTTCTCCCCTGATTGAATGCCTGCTACTTGCTGCCAACCTCTTCAGTGATAAATTTCTTTGCTCATATGGATATACACTGATTTCATCCTACTTGGACTTCCAGCACTCATTCATCCCAATCTGTTTAGATAAGTGCTCTGGGTTCAGTTTGGATATATAGGAAAAATGTCATACCTGAAGCCTTCCCCCAAGCATCTTAATTTTCATTTCTCTTCAAAATTGCTCTTCTGTATAGATCAATCTCCCAATTTTAGACTTATGTTTAGATTCATCACTTATCATAATTTTTTCAACAACCCACTTCTTCCTTTCTCTAATATTTAAACACATGGCTTTCACACAAGTCTGCTAGTCTGCCTGGAATGTGAATCTCAGCCTTTTGCAATCTAGCTCATGCCACTGCTGAGAACTGGTTCTGACATAGCACAAATGCCACTGAATCAAGAACTTAAATGATATTTGGTAAGTACTATTTTCTCTCCTCACCTCCAATATTAGAATTTTAAATGTAAATTTACTCCCATTGCTCAGTGCTCAGGATTCCATGCTTAATTCTCTCTCCCTCAGAAATTTTATCTACTACCATACCTTCAACTATTGCTTCTAAAAAGCATTCCAATCTATGTTTTCAATCATGGCAACATCTCTACATTCTCAACTGTCTTTTTAGTACTATTACTTAAATATTGCATAATTATAAGTTCCCCCTTATAACTTTCTCCTTTCTGTCAGTGATACCATCATTTTCTCTATCAGTCATTTTAATGCCATTTTAAACTTCTTGCTTTCCTTTTTACCCTATAGACTATCATCCACCAAATTACATCCATCTTTCATGATATCTTTCCTATACATCCCTCCAGTTCTATTCTCACCGCCATGACCTTAGCCCAGCTTTTCAGTACCTAACATCTAGAACTTGAACAATAGTCTCTCAATGTTCAGTACCTGGTTTCTCCCCTTTGCAATTTCCCCAACATAGAAATTGCACATCAGTTGTCCCAAAGCATGGCCTGTGTCTGTCTGTTCCTTCCTTCATTCTTTCCTTTCTTCCTTCCTTTCTTCATTCCTTCATTCCTTCCTTCCTCCTTTTTTCTTCTTTCTTTCCTTCCTCCTTTTTTCTTCTTTCTTTCCTTTCTTTGTTCCTTCCTTCCTCCCTTCTTTCTTTCCTTTCTTCCTTTCCTTCCTTCCTTCCTTTCTTTCTTTTTACAGTCCAGCTTAAGTTTCATTTCTTCTATGAAGTTTTCCCCAAACATCTTCATTTTCACTTTAACTATGAATTTCTATGACATTTATCCATTTGGTACTTAACATATACTGCCTTATTGTGATAATGTTGTATAGTGAGAAGAGCCTTGGGCTTGCTGCTAGAGCAATTGGACCTAAGTTGTGGCCCAGCCACTTACTCACTTGGTGAACATGGGCAAGTCAATGAAACTTTCTAAGTCTTGATTTTCTCAAGTATAAGATGAGTATAACATTTAACTTAAGCTATACACCTTATAGTGTTTTGCAAATAAAATATTTTCAGTTTTACTTCCACAATAATTCTAACATTTCCCTCCCTTCATTCATACAACCAGAACCTCATTACCTCTCACCTTTAGTATTCTAATAGCCACCTAACAAACTGCTCCCTCCATTTCCAATATCCCTCCTCTTCAATTTATCATCCACACTATGGTGAGAATGGTCTTTCTATGGAACATTTACTTCATCAAAATCTTTGGTGATTTTCTACTGTCTCAAAGATAAAATACAAACCTTTCTGTCTGGTATAGAAAGTACTCTAGAATACAAAGTTGTCCCCAGAACTTGGTTGGTCCATGGGCTAAGGTTCAAGCTCCTCCTCCCAGGACACAACTTTTTAGTGGCCTCTAGCCATACTAGCCAGAGTATGGTCACCTAATAGCCTTAAAAGGTTTACTTGAACAAAAGGCCTAATCAGACTCAAAAAGTCCACTTAGGACCCAGATGATCTTATCAGTGTTCCTCCCAGCTTGCCAGTGAGGATTGTTTTTGTTAATTTAGGACATCTCCTGAAGGCATTCCTTGAAAGTGAAGATCTGGGGATCCTATTCAGCTCCCATCAAAAGCATAAACACCATATGAATATGAACTCTTAATAGTAATATCTGATTAAACTAAAGGGAGTACTTAACTCTTTAATATCATTAATTCTGTAATACCTTTCTCCCTACTTCACTTCTACACCTAGATAGGTGATTGCCTCACATACCCATTATATCTAGGATAAAGCTCTTCACTTGTTATTCTCTAGACTTCTCCCCAGCCTAGAATCATAATCAAATCAATGCTGCCATGCAAGAAAAGATGTGCTAATCTACTCTCTTAAGGCCACACTCCCCATCCCAAGCTATTATCACTCCTTGGCACACCCATCAGAATGTCAGTGCCCCAAAGTCAGGGATTGTTGTTTTCACATTTGTATCCCTAGTGCTTGACTTAATAAATACTTTTTCATTCATTCATTCAATTAGAATAGAAGTTCCTTATAGAATATGTGTCCTTTGTCTCTTGTTCCCCAACCTAGGATTGGAGCCATTTAAATGGTTATTCATGGTGATATTGGGGTTGTTTAAATTGTATTCTTGAAAGTCAGCAACATGTCTTGGGAATACAATATGGGAAAAGGAAAAAGTGATTTAGTGGTCCCAATGAAAAAAATAGAAAACTACAGAACTAGAAATCAAAGCAGGTTGGTTATCATATATTACAAAAGTTCAGTTAACTGCATTCCCTTAAAACTAAAAGAAAAAAAAAATAAGCTATGTTTACAATTAATGCTTTCATAGTTTTATATAGTGAATGATATTATAAATTCACACTATTTTATATGGATACTTAAACATAAGAATAAATTTACCATAATAAGCCACTGATGAAACAGGTCTAGAGAACTTGCTACAGAAAGTTCCCCAATTTTGTTGCTAATTTTATGTCATCACCAGAAGCTCAGATATCCCAACCAAAGGGTCATGAATTTGGAACCCTCACCCTTCCTATTTGGTAACCAATTATTCACATTGAGTCATTTGTACAAACTATTCTTGTTCTTTGGTTAGTATACAAAACTTTTTTTTTTACATTGTATGAAAAACTAATTTCAAACCACCCAATTTACACAGGCAAAGAAGTTATTAGAACAAATGTTCTCCTTTCTTAGCATCTTCAAACTTAAGAGCTAAAAGAGACCTTAGCAGTGATCTAGTCCAAGCACCTGGGCAACCCAGGGGATTAAGTGCTGGATTTATAATCAGGAAGACTTGAATTCAAATGTTGCTTTAGATGTTCCCTAGCTATGTGACACTGGGACATTCACTTAATCTATCTGTGCCCCAGTGTCTTCATGTTAATGAAGTTAATAACAGTGCCTATCTCCAGAGTATATTGTGAAGGTTAAATGAGAAACATTTACAAACCATTTTGCAAACTTAAAAGCACTATATAAATGCTAGTGTTAGTCCAAACCCTTGATTTTACATATGAGCAAACTCAGGGTCCAAAAGCAAATTGACTTTTTATCTTTTAAGTACTGAGACACAGAGTCAAGATTCAAACGAATGTCTTACCTTCCAATCCAATACTATTTCTAGGTTAACTACAGTAATTCTTAACTAGCTTCATATGACTCCAAAATATTAAGGCTTTTACAATTCCTTTTCTATTTTGTCCCCAAACTGACTTACTTATTCTTCATCCCAGGCTTAATAAGTGATAATTTTACTTTCTTTCAAGGCTCAGGAGCCCTTTACTCCTTAATTTCAGTCAGATGTGCAATTTCCAAAGCCTAATCTTGTTATAGTATTGGTCTCTGGATTCTTTCCAGTACCTCTTCAGCAAGTGTCCTGCCCTTAGGCCCTTTTTCTTTAAATGGAGGGACTCTTCTTACCTGCTATTGTCTATTCTCAAGTCTTTTCTTCCTATCCTCTCTTCTAAACCATGATTTCTTCAACCTTTTTTGTGTATCATGGGCCCTTTTGGCATCTCCTGAAATCAGAAAGAAATATGCTCAAATTTGGACTCAGCCATTTGCTGGCTATACCTTTGTATGATCCTGGGACACTCCCTTAATACCTGCCTGCCTCAGTTTCTTCAGCTGTTAAATGGATGGCTCTGGTTCACTGTAAGAGTTTTATCATTGTAAAAAGAGCAAAATCCACACACCCAGTATGCAGTCATAAAAACAACTCAATCAATATATTCATGTAATCTGCTGGGACCCAAGCTCCTCACAGCATGAACAGAGCAGAGATATATCATGATTTTATAAGAACCCAAAGGTCAGTAGTAGCTATATTTTAATTATGTCAGTATATCTCTTGTCATCCTTTTTCTTCTCTTTCTATTTAATGATAGAAATGTATCCCGAGGAAATATATAGAATAAAGCCTTACCTAAAAAGGTGTAAGACACTTTCTTTTGATGTCTCTCCTGGGAAACTCCAGTCTTATTGCCCATTTTATGATGCCATTTACAGAAAAAGCTAGCATGCAGATTAGGGAATACTTTTTCAGGAAAGAATTTAGTTATCACTATATAGAGATTCCAGCTGGGAAATGATTGCTAAAGTAATAAAACTATTTCTAGTATATAAGACTTAATCATGAATAATATTTTAGCTAGTTTTGTTAATTAGCAGAAGGCAGCTAGGTGGTGCAGTGGATATAGCACCCAGGGCTGGAGTCAGGAATATTTGAGTTAAAATTTTACCTCAGACATTTATGAACTAGATAACTTTAGACACGTCACAACCTCTATTTGCCTCAGTTCCTTATCTGTAAAATGGGTACACACTAAAAAGGAAATGCAAACAACTCTAGTGTCTTTGCCAAGAAAACCCTGTGGACAAGTGTATTGGGCCATGAAAAGTCAAACACTACTGAAAGACTCAACAGTAAAAGAAAGAATAACAATTAACTCACTAACTATAATTCTAAAGGTTGTGTGATAAAGTATACTACCTGACAGAGAAATGAAGGACCCAGGGGGCAGGACGAGACATATATTTTGGACCTGACCAATGAGAAAATTTGTTTTACTTGACTATGTATATTTGTTATAAATGTGTTGTTGGTGTTATTGTTTCCCAATTAGGGGAAGATGAGAGGCAAAAAAATTGATTTTTACTTACTGAAAAAAATAAATTAAAAAAATTAAAGGTATATCACAAATATTTCATTATTTTTATGGATATGTTAGTGTACAATTGATGTTGCTCCCTCCTATTGGTGTAGATAGCAATCCAAACATATTTTATCCTCTATGGATCACAAGATCCAATATCTTTTCATAAATCCTCCTTAGAGGGGACTTTCCTCTTGGTCTAAATGTAGTATTTCAGCTGTCCATCTATTTATCCCTTGCTTTTTCTGCTTGTCTGATATACCTCCTTTGCTGATTTTACATTCCCTGGATATCTCTCTTTTTTTCACTTCTCAATTGTAAATCATTGTTGATATTATACTACAGTCTACTTAAATCTATCATATCAAACATCATTTTGTGCTTTATGGGTTATCCACAATTTTGATTCTTTAGGTATTTTGGAGTTCCATGATATATAGCCATTTTGTTACACACAAAAAAATAGACAAAATAGCACAACAGAATGGCAATTTACATGTAATTTTCTGTTATTGGATCTATATAATAAACATGGAATACTAGAGTTAGATTTACCAACTTGATCTTTATATCTTGAAATTTGAAACTTTGATTGCATAACATTAAAACTAACTTGGGGCTTAGATATTCCAAAGGCTTTGCTTAGCTAATAAAATCAGGTATTAAGAAATTAATAATTCTCTTTATATTTTCTTAGTTTTCCTTGTATAAACACTAAATTTTTATAAACAAATATTTGTTTTCTTTACTAACTAAGCTTTCAAATATCTCTGTGTTACATAATGGAAGTTTTTCAGTTTTGCAAAGGGTGAAGTATTTCATTATAAACTTTGTGGTATGACTTGTCCCTTTGTAAATGAAAACAGAATAAGTTAACATCTTAGAATCTGTATTTTCCTAGTACTATTTCTGATCTAGAAGATCCTGCTTTTGCTTGTGAAGAAAATTGCCATCATGGATCATTTTTAGATGAGTGGCATGTTTTATATAGTTTCAGTTCAGATGAACCTGTGTAGATTCTTTCTGTTATATAGATAGTTAGGATCATGTTATATGCATTAATACTTTCTTGCTGTATCACACAAGATTCACTTGAAGAGAGGTCAAAAGAAATGGGTAATAATATAGTGGAAGGAGATTTATCTCACTCGAACTGGTTCAAAGGTCACTGGTATTTGAAAACTGGTCTCTTCTAGAATTAATGCTTATATCATGTCCTTTTATTTCAGACTTGAATTAATACTTCCCTTGGTAGGTTTGATTTTTAAAAGAAGATATCTATTATCTCATTAATATTTTTTAAAGTCAAAGCCAAGTCAGTCTTCCTATAAATTTAGTGAGGATTCTTTTTTTTTTGGCAAAGCCAAATGTGGAAGAAGAGGTGATGTGTGATCTTTTTTCCCCAGCTTAAGTAGTAGATGAACCAAAAAGGTTAGAAAAATAACTCAACTAGTTATAACAAATATTACTGGTGCTCTTGATATGGTTATTATACTCTTATGCATACTGAAATAATGAAGGATACATATCAATAAGTTTAAAAAGAAGAAGAATATAATGGGACTAAACAGAAAATAACTTAGAAAGTTAATGTTAATGTTTTTTGACAATATAGGACTGAATTATTTGACTATGTCTTTGTCATTGATAGAGAAGACTAACTTTCATGGTATAGGTTAACCATGCTTTTTTTCAGCGATTCGTATAAGAAGTTTTTGTAGTAGAAGTTACAAGTATAATTACTATGCTCATTACTATACTTAGATTACACTTAAAATAACTGGGATTGTATTGCTATGATAGATAGATGATAGATAAATTGATGAATGGATGGATGGATGAATGGATAGATGACAGTTTAAAATTACCTCATACCCCCAAGATTCAAATGGATTACTGAAAATCAAAGCCTCTACCATATTCTGGCTTTTTTTCCTTTATCTTTTTCCTTACTCACTAGAATCCTTTAAATAGTAAAAAGTGACTTTCTAACCCTCTTAAAAATATTTCACCTGACATATTAAACTCCATACTTAGCCTTTCGTCATCCTGGAATGGCATTATTTATTAGATTGATATCTGCTAGTTTTAAATCCATAGGAAGTTCTTGAATTACATGTAGATTACTCTTTTAACCTAAATAATTGAGTTCCTATGTCTTTGCTTAATTTATTAATGATTAAATAGTTTACTTTTCATTAATCTTAGTAATTGGTAATGACTCCAGGGCTACAACTAACAGGTATTCCTACTACCCACATCACAGAGGCCTTACTGAAGGGTCTTTTTAGACAACCTATCCTCAATCATTGTCTTCAATTCACAATTTCCCCCATACTTGCTGCTGTGTTCTTTTACTTCCCACTATCCCATACTTAATCTATTTAGATCTATATTCTTCCATTATATACAGTAAAAATTAATTAATTTAATAACTCATTTTGGTGTCTGAGAAAATTTTATACCAACTCTTCAAGAATAATTCTCTCTGTTCCTGAGTCTATAGTGTGCATCATAACCATGGCTTTCTGGATACAAATAATAGTTATTCAGACTTTCTGTGTTACTGTATTAACTCAATAGGCTGCGTGATGTAATGGAAGACTTGGGTTGAAGTCCTAGCTCTGAGATTTCTGGCTAGCTGACTATGGACACTATTTAATCTGTCAGCACTCTGTACAATTCTCTAAACTATATATTACATAAATGGTTCTGACCTACATCACTAGAGGGAATTTCTTCACCTAGGCACACATGAAATAAATGAATGATAAAGCATGTATTATCCACTTATCATGTGCCAAGTACACTACTGTGTACTTGGATACAAACAGAAAGCAAGATAGTGCCTGTTTTTAAGAAGCTCATGCTGTAATTGGGCAGGAAAATCCATAAAAGAAAGTTCAGCTGCCAGAAAGATAGAAAGTCCAGAAATCCTGAGGATACAGTGATAAGGTTAATGCCAAAACCTTGCAATCCTTAGTTTATATAAGTACATCAAGTGACAATACAGGGCATAATTCTTTTTCTGTCATGTCTGACTTTTCATGAAGTTTTGGACGTTTTCTTAGGAAAGATACTAGAGTGGTTTGCCATTTCCCTTTGCCAACAAAATGAGCAAACTGAGGCAAACAGGGTTAAATGGCTTGCCCAGGGTCACATGGCTAGTAAGCGTCTTTAAATTAGAATTGAACTCAGATCTTTCTGTCTCCAGGTGAGGTGCTCTGTCCACCATATTACCTAAGTGTCCAAGGAAGATTCCCTATATCAATGAAATCAAAATTCCAGTGCTATGCTCATCCTAACCTATATGAACCAAACTGAATAATAAAAATACATAGCTTAATTAAATTGTTGTATAATCTGTCATTAATTGAATAGGTATAGTAAAATTAAAATATGCAGCTCTGCAAAACAGATATATTCTAGTTGATAACTATTATCCTCAAAAGATTTTTTCCATAAAAAAAGTTAATTATCTTGAGTCTAGATTATATGTTTGAGGGGTACTTCAGGGTTAAATATATATTAAACAACTTCAAACATGAATAATTTAGAAAGTAATCAAAGAGTCAAGACATTATACCCAAACAATGAAGCATTAAACATAATTTACATATTTTTAAATTCTTAAATATTTAATTTATAGAGTTTGGAACAACCAAAAAAAAAGTATCTTGCATAGGGGAACATTTTTCAATGCATTTCATTTACTGTTAAACATTATTGTCCATAAAATAAAATATGCTAATACTTAGTAAGTAAACAATCTTTATATTTTCATTATAGTCACCTCTTATCTTCTGCCTCTGGAGGAGAATTTATTCTGAAGGCTTATTAACTTGAGAGAAAATTATTAAAAGTCTGTATCTAGTTTTCAAGTTTGCCTACGGAATATCACGTTTTTATATCTAATTGAATCCATGACTCTTTTTGAGATGCTAATGTGAATATTAACTTAACTGCTAAAATGTGAATACACGAACAATATTGTCAGGGGATATATAGCCATAGTTTATTTATTTAAAATTATTTGATTAAGCATGGTTTTGGTGACATTTAAATTTTAATAAAATGATACTTTGGTGGATATGTAATTTCATTGGTGTTAGTATTCCCAGTATAATTCAGATGTACAGATCTGGGACTTCTTCATAGTAGATAGAACATGCTATATTTTTCAGGTATTATAAATTAGAAGATGACATTTTTTGTTTACTGTATAATAAAAATGAATTATAAGTTCATTATTCCAAATAGAGAAAAATCTCTATAGGATGTAATAATGCCTTGATTGGTATCATCATTAATGTTTTCCTCACATCACAATTTTATTTTGAAAAACATGAAGTTTGTTGAACAATGATTCTTTTGATAATGTGCAGCTATAATGTTTTATATGACTTTTAGGAGGTAATTTCTTCTTCTCTCATCTTAAGTAATTTCATAATATATTCCATAATAATACTATTCTTACTGTTTGGCAGAGTACAAGCAACTAGACCCAAAAGTATTGTTCTAGAGAGCAGGAGCCTGTTTAACTGCCAATTTTCAAGCCTGTGTTTCTTGTAGATATTGTGATATGTTTCTGAAATTGGCACTGCCTTTGAATACTATATTCAAGTATATTGTATGGTGTCTTCAGTCACTCAACACTAAAATTATGTCTTTTTTATTGTAATATGTGATTTCTGTGCTTTATTTTTCAGAGCTTCCATATGGCTGGGAGAAAATTGATGATCCCATATATGGCACTTATTATGTTGAGTAAGTCTTGAAATGTGATATTAATTTGCTATTAATATGTTCTAAAACTATATTTGTTTCTCATATATTGAGCATATATGGCTTAAAGTTCCTTTTATTTCCATTTCATATTTTTTCTCAAGTCTCAACAAATAATCAGACTGCAGCATACAGCCACAGTGGCTTTTTTCTTGCTTCCCAAGTTGGCTCATTTGCTCCTGCTTTCCTTTGAGGACTAATTTTAAAGCACCTCATCCAAAACTGGGTTTCAAACCATGCTTTTGAAATGGGAAATAATTAAGAATATCAAAGTAAATGTCACTTGATTTCCCATCAAAGTGTTGGAATCACCTGATTGTGCAAACAAGATAGTATGAACTGAGCCATATTTTCACATTAATTAAATGTGTTGTGTGCCTTCTAGATGGATATAAAGTAAAAGCTGATTTTTTTTGTTTACTAAAACTCATGAAAAATTGGTAGTTGTCTATCTGTTGATATAATTTTTCACATCACACATTGAGATAGAGGTACATTGCTTTAATTTACCTCAGCACAAAGTTTGTTGTACTTAATCATTTCTTTTCTTTAATAAGGGCAAGGAGAGTATGTGTAGTTACTGATATATTCCTTGGGGAACTAAATTCAGCATCAGTTAAAAAAAATTGGTGACTTTTGTGATTGAATTTTCCTGAAGTGCTCCCTTCCACTCAAGGAGTTTATACTATTCCTCAGTTTATGTGAAACAACCAAAGGTATAGAGGTGATAAGTAAACAAGTTTGCCTATCTTGTAATCGAAATCTACATTTCAGTAAGTAATAAGGATGGAAGTTAGTCACAAAAATCTTATTCATTAGTTCCCACTCCTGAGACATCTTTACAGCCAGAGAGAAAAAGGACTCAGAAAGGATCAAAAGATCTGAGTTCTAATTTGCCTCTTCTACCAGAGCCACAACTAGCAATACTGATGTCTGAAGCAGATGCCACAAATGCTTCTGTGTCAAGGCACATTCAGTTTGAAGTGCAGGGAAGCAGGAGAGACCTTAAGCCTTAGGATTCCTGGCAAGAGAAAAGAAGCATATTTTTATAGCTTCTTTTTTAAAATTAATTGGTATTACTAACTCATATACTAAACTCAGTTGTTTCTATTTGAATAAGAAGTAAAAATACTATTTAGTGCTTTGGTGCAAAGCCCCAGGGACCCTGCCATAATGACAGCTCTATCTTGTTAACTTTCAACAAGTCACTTGACCTTTCTTTTCCTCAGTTTTCTCCTCAGTAAAAGAAGGTGATACTAGAAGATTTCTATTGTCTCTTCTAATTCTAAATCTGTGGTGAATTTAGTGATTTTTAAAAATTATTTCAAGATAATCATTTTCATCTCTTCTGATAATATCCCCCCCTTTCTCTTTTCTTCCTGCTCTATCACCATTCATTTTCACTTCTCATTTTTTTAGAATCTGGCATGATTCACCAATGCTGATTATCTACTAAGTGCAAGATAAAGTGATGGGGTTGGAACTAGAACAAAAAAAATTTTTAAAGAAAGGCTTTCTGTGCCCTTAAATAATAAACATTCAACTAAGATGCTAAAACTAAGACATATACATGAATAAATAAGTAGAAAGTAAGTTGAAAAGAGAATCCATAGGTGAGGTGGAGGAAAGAGGAATCAGGGGAGCCTTCTTGAAACAAGTGATACCTGAACAGAGTCTTGAAGCTTTCTAGGAGTTCTGAGACAGTGTTTGCGAGGCATGCAACATGTTTTATATAAAAGCAAGTAAATGGGAGAGGAGTTGGTGGGTTTTGCTTTTAATCAAAACTAAATTTGTTTTCTTGCAACTTCTATATTCTTTTCCTAGTAAGTTGTGTATAACTCTTTGTGATCCCATTTGGGATTTTCTTGACAAAGGCTACTAGAGTGGTTTGTCAATTCCTTCTCTAGCTCATTTGATATATGGGAAAACTGAAGCAAGCAGGGTCAAGTATTTTGTCCAGGGCCACATAACTAGTATCTGAGGCTAGATTTGAACTTGAGAAGATGACTCTTCTTCAAGCCCGGCACTTGATTCACTGTGCTACCAGTCCCTTCTACACAATGACCCTTCAAACACTTGAAAACAACTATACTGTCTAACCTTAATCTCAACATTTCCTATTCCTTCATTCTATCCACTTAAATTATGATTCAACTAATCAACTTCCTCAGGACACCCTCTAGTCATAGTTTACTACTACTACTACTACTACTACCACTACTACTATTTCCACTACCACTACCACTACCACTACTACTACTATTACTATTCATATGATTATTTGATATTTGAAAAGTTTTTTATATAGATTATCTCATAATAGACCTGTGAAGAAGGTAGTACAGGTATTTTCACTTCATTTTACAGATGATATGATTTGCCTATGATTGTGCTACTATATAATATAAAAAATAGAATTTGAATCCAGGTCTCTCCTAAGATTGAATCTAGTTTCCACTATAGTCATATTGCCCACTGTATTACAGATATGATCTGAGCAGATAGAAATAGGATTATTATTTTCTTTAGGTTTCTCTTAAAATAGTTTTCACTTGCATTGGCTCATTTAGCTATCATATCACAATTTTTGTTCATCTGGAACTTGTAGTTCACTAAAACCCCCAGATATTTTTATCACTATCTGCTCTATAATTATCTCTGAGATAATTTGCAATTCTGAAACCACTTTTTGGATATCCAACTACCAACCTTCATATTTATTCCTATTAAATTTCATTTTGTTATATTTGTCCTGAATCCATATTTTTTTTGTTCCTGACTCTACTATTCAAAGATTTATCTTTCTTTCCTACCTTTGATTTTCCTCCAAAGTTGACATTAATTCAATTGACATATATTAAGAACATATTATATGTACAGTAATGATGATGCAAATATAAATCAAAAAAATTTCTGGACACAAGGAGCACATGTTCTATCTGAATGTCTTTGTCCGAATCATTGATAAAGATGTTAAAGAGTGCTGAACAAGACACAAATCCCTAGAAAACTCCCCTAGAGACTTTCTTCCAAGTTAATATCAAGCCCTTAATAACTACTCTTTAACACTGTCCAATTAATCAATTCAGAATCCATTTAATTCCAGAATCCATCTAATTAATTGTTGGATATCTCTCCTACATAATAACATGGTGTTGTTGTTCAGTCATTTCAGTAATATGCGGCTCCTTATGACCCTTTTGGGGGTTTTTCCTAATGGTTTGCCATTTTATACTTGAGGAAACTGAGACAGTTAAGTGACTTACTCAACATCAAATAGCTATTAATTATATGAAGTCAGATCTCATCTTACATTCCTTACTTCCTTTCTCCAGGCCTGGCACTCTATCCACTGTGCCACTCAATTGCCCTGAACAGCATGAGAGGCTTTATCAAATGCTTCACAAAAATCAAAGTTAACTATGCCTATGATGTTAAATTCGAATAGAAAAGGAGAAACTAAACAATACATAAAGATCTCTGCAAGCTGCATATTAACTTTGAAAATCACATATTAACATCATTCATGTTCTATTGTATTTTTTATTTATTTTGTTAGATATTTCCCAGATGCATGTAAATCTAGTTGAGCCACCTACATCTGAGCTGCAATATTTCCCCAGTCTAGTAATGCTTTCAAAAAACAGAATGAACTTACTATGCCATGACCCATTCATGATGAAATTATGATGATTTTTGTAATCAGCATTCCCTTTACTAAATGTTAACGAATAATTCTTTGTATAATACATTCCAGATTTTTGCTAATAATGAAAACCAAGATATTTGGTCCATAATTTCTTGATTCTCTTACTTTTTTTGAAAATAGATACATTGATCTTCTAGTTCCACTGCTTGTTTTCAAATGTAATAATGAATTCTCTTGATGCTGTGCCTGCTAATTGTTCATCAGATTTAGACATAGAAAGGAGTTTATATGTCACAAAGTTACATCTGATGTCACACAGGTGGTAATAATTATCAGAGCCAGAAATTTAAAAGCCTTCATATTATAAAGAAGACAAAACTGAAAATGGAGATACCTCTTTAGTGACAAAAAAAATATTTGGAGGCTATAAGTAAAATAGTCATGCGTTCACTAATTCCCATTTACTTCCCAGTCAATCTCAGTGTATAATGTGTGTGTGTGTGTGTGTGTGTGTGTGTGTGTGTGTGTGTGTGATAGACACATTCAGTGTTCAGTCTATTTAATACAGTTCAACATATTCAATATTCCTGGATTAATTTCTCATCATAAAAACTATCCAACAAATGTTACTTCTGTTCAATTCACTGAATTTGATTGAAAGTGCCTGTAACTATTTTAGCTGAAATCCAACACACTTCTAGTTTACGAAAAGAAAGAAAACAGATGTGAGACTTACAAGATGTGATCTTTATTGCATTTGCTTGCCAAGTACACTGAATAAGAACTTTCCCTCTGGTATAAATCTGTTAATCACTCTCTCATACCTAGTCAGCACTTTCCAATCTGGTTCCCTACAGGGAAATCCTTCTCTACATTTCTCAGTTCTGGCATACAAAGTGTCCAAAGGGCAAAAATCCTATCACACCCTAGTTGTTGTAAATAGTGCCTTTTTTTTTCTTTTGATCATTAAGGTGAAAGTTTTTTTGTTTTTTTTTCCATAGCAAATAATTTGCTACTACTTACAGGCTTCTTAAATGTCAGTTACTGAATTAGAACTTGGCTATGTCTACACTTCTATGGGAGATGTCAAAAAATTCAACAACAGCATCATTCCCTACACACAAAAATTTACTGCCTCATGTGTTGTCATCTTACACAATCATAAACTATTTTTGACGACTTCTAGATTGCACCAATTTTTCATTTAATTTTGCATGTATGTCTATTAAGAAGGCCTGCTCAGGAAATTAACATAGCTTTTATCATATGATTAATGATATATAAATTGCACATGTGTGTATAGTGATGTAAGACTGAAAGTCATTTTTAAGTTACAACTAATGTGGGGGGGAAGAAGAGGTATGGAATCAGGTCTACTTAAGTCAGTTGATTATAGTTCAACAATTCTATACTAGGTTATTCAATTCAATGAGCATTTATTGAGCACTTACTATGTATGAGACACTATGCTAGGTGCTGTGAATACAAAATATAATCTATCCCTTGATTTTACAATGTATTCAAGGAATAGATGTGTTCATGTTTTAGAAGGAAATATAATAAAATAAGATTACAGGAGAGATCTAAACAATATATTGTAAGGAATCTGAGAGGTGGAAAAGAATGAAGGAAAACTTCCTGAAGAAGGTGGCACTTCATTAAGGTCTTAAAATAAGAGAAGAATTTCAGCAGTTAGAGAGATATAGAGAGGATTCATTCCAGGCAGAGGAAATGGCCTGTTTGAAAAAAAGGTGGTGGCAAAAGCAGGAAATGGGTAAGTGGTCCAGTTTTTCTATAATATGGCCCACAAAGGCAATGACTGTGAAATAAGTCTAGAATTGTAAACAAAGAACAGAAATGTGAAAGACCTTAAATGCCAAAGCAAGAATTTCATAGTTTATCCTCTACAATGCTTTTCTAGATTTTTGAAGATTTGTTCATTTAGAAGTGACATAATTACATCTGTCAGGCATGTGGAATATGGATTCAAAATTGTTCACTAGTAATGTAGAAGTATCAGCAAACCTTGGCAACTGATTATAATAATAACTATATAACAATAATAGCAGTAACAAATGGCATGTTCATAGTACTTTAAAGTTTCATAGTACTTTAAAGTTTTCAAAATGCTTTCTATACCTCATGATGACACCATTAAGATAAGCATGACTTTCCCTAATTTACAGATAAAGAAAACAAAATATGCTGAGTAATGATGAAAAGTGTCAAATAAAAATGACTGAGGTTTAAAGCCTAAGTGAGTGGGAATTCAGCAGTGCATCAAGAGAAAGAGGGAAGTTGTGAGTAGGGGAAAGTGATAAGTTCATTTTGTGACATATTAATTTGGGATATGAGCAAAGTATTCAGTGAGAAGCTTCCAGCAGGCAACTGGAAATATAGATTTAGAACAAAGAAAAATATATTGAGGTAGGTAAACAAACTTAGAAATCATCTCTACAAATGTAATGTTTAATGCAATGGGAGTCTCTAGGGGAGAAAATGAAAAGAGAGGAAAGAGCTGAGATCAAAGACTTGGGTGATAGCACTCTGAGATAAGAAGATGAACTAGGAAGGGAGAGAGAGACAGAGTGCTCAGATAGACAGGAAGAGCACAAGAGAAGAGTAACCTTACAGAAACTGAGGGAGGAGAGAGAAGCAAGATTAAAAAGATAGTAAATAGTATCTAGGGCTTCTAAAAGTTCAAAGAAAAAGAGTAGCAAGAAAAAGCTAGTGGATTTGGCAATCAAAAAGCTTTGGTAATTTAGTTTTTGATAAACCACAGTATTTGGCACTCCAGGAGAGAAGCTGGGTCAGAAGCCAGATTGCAATGGACTTGGAAGTGAGTAATAAGAAAGTTCAGAAGTGAAAAGAATGAAATGATAGCTTGCAAAAGCCATGCAGTTGAGCGAAGGTTATTTTGTTTTCTTTTTAGGGCAAGGAAGACAAGCCAATTTGTATGTAGGGGGAAAAGAGTCATTAAAAAAAGAGGCTGAAGAAGTAGAAATGTTTTATGAAAACAAGATCCAAAAGAAATGTGAGGGATTAAGATAAAAGTCAAAAAAAGAGAGATTAGCCTTGCCAATCAAAATCAGTCCTCTTTAGAAGTAACATGAGTTGCCTTTAAAGCTTCTGTTGCCATAGAGGAATTTGGTAATGGTTAATTCAATTCAACTAACTTTTATTAAACACCGGTTATGCAAAGTTCCCTTTTAGTTTCCAAAAGGTATATGTTCTTATTTGTTTAATTTCTAGTCTATGATTCCATTGTGTTTTAAATAGAAATTATATCCATATATGCAAAGTATAGTAAAGTTTAGAAGATGCATTTAGATAATTCAAACAAAAACAAATGGCTTCAACCAGAGATAAAACTTTATACCTCTGGTGAACATTTTTTGACCTGAAGTTTCCATATAGTTGCAGTGCTTTGGTTTATTTTACATGTATTGATTGCATATATTGCATATATATTTATTTTATATAACCTCAAATACTACTTGGAAAAGCTAAAAGGATAACTATTATTTGTAGATAATCAATATAATTAGTATTCATTTTAATTGATAGTTTCATTAATTAAAGAACTCATCTTAAAGTTCAAATTTATCCATCTGGATTGTCCATGTTCTATTATTTTTATTATGATATATGTAACCAAATACAGGAGGAAAAATTGCATGAAAGTTAGCTATCTTCTTGAACCTGAATATTAGACCACTTTATAGAGGCTTTATGCATACATATGGAGTTCTTTTTGAGATGTTCATGCCTTAGAGTATTTTTGTGATAAATGAAGTCAGCTAACTCCTCACAGTTAATTATAGAAACTAAGTTGGAAACTTAAAAGTTACAGTTACCATAGTAACTTTCACTCAGTTACATTTAACATTTGGTACATATTCAAGTATACATGAAACTGTAAAAGTAGTTATTCTTACTACAATTGCAGGGTTAGTATTATTATGAAAGAGGATATTTTTTCTAGTTTTGTCTATTTAATATAATTGAAATATACATTTGCCATAAAAACTTATTGTTCACTATAGATCTAAGGGTCCTAAAATATTTAATCCACAGTTTTATCAGTAATCCATTTTATGATGATAGGCAAAGGCATCCACCCTGCCTTTAAGGTTTATATATGCTGTGAGGAGATTCCAAGTATAACTAGATGCTGGACATATAAATAGCCTATCTCTGACTGAAGATGCTTTCATGGATCTCTGTTAATATTGACATGTAAATTCCCTTCCAGAAATGCCAGTCACAACTCATTCATGCCTGCCCATCTTTTGTGAATCTTATTAGGATCTTGCCATAAATCACCCACCCAGCCTGCTGGATCCTGGTAGCCTTCCTCTAATTCTCTGGGCATCACATGGATAATAGCAATACATATTGTTTGTCCAGCAGTTATTCTTAACTCTCAAAATCCAACTGTCTTGTCTTTATTTTTATAGGCAACTGTCTCTCTCATAGCATTCTTTACACAGTTTCCCTTGCCCAATTCTTCATCTGTTATGTATTACATCCTATTCACAGGCACCATAAGTCTTTTTATTATCTTTTGGGTGAGCTTCAACCTAATTCTTTGGACATTGCAGAATCCCATCACTCACTGTTATGTAGCATCATTACAAGAGTGTTTGTGTGTGTGTGTGTGTGAGAGAGAGAGAGAGAGAGAGAGAGAGAGAGAGAGAGAGAGAGAGAGAGAGAG
>JAJPUD010000606.1:124741-135089 GCA_023553655.1 Myrmecobius fasciatus | reverse complement strand
GAGAGAGAGAGAGAGAGAGAGAGAGAGAGAGAGAGAGAGAGAGAGAGCCTTACTATCATTAGATAATTTCTCTTCAATGTGGATTTCTTCTCTAATGGGGAAAGGTGTAATATGTCATTATATGCAGTGAGTGACTTTTAATACACAAATACCAAAGACAAGGGGAAAGAAAAGAATGGACCCTCTGTTGTCAGCAAGAGTGTTTCAATTATAAAGCAATATTGTGCCATAGGAAAATGACAGACAGATAAAAATGATCTCAGTTTCCTTATCTGTCAGTTCAGTGAGTTAGAATAGAAGATCCTGTTAGGGAAAGTCTATAATTTGAGACCAAAGAACTCATCTTAGGTGAATGAAATAGAAAAATGATAGAGTTCCATAGAAATGAATTGATTTCCCCATTCATGTTTTCTTCCATGTTAGTTCAAAATTAAATGTGTTGTTTTATATATATGTACATACACACACACAAACACACATATAGATATATATATAAACAAGGAAACTGAATATTGAAATGTGACTAGGTATAGTGTTTTTTAGCAGTATCATCAACAACAAAGCAAAATATCCTTGCTTTTGTTCCCTTCTATCATCAGTGGCAGTGGGGACCTAGAAAAAAAGAATTAGATTGTCAGCTTCATTGTTAGAGTGTCAAAGAATCTAAAAGGATTTCAGAGGTCATCTGAACCAATTCTTAGTTGTACAAGAATACTCTATTTTACACTGCCTAGGTGATCTTCAAGTCGTTACTTGTAGACTTCCAGTGATGGGAAACCTACCATTTCCCAAGGCAACCCATTCCCATTTTTTGAGAGGTCACATTCTTAGAAAGTTTTTCACTGTATTAAGCCTAAATTGCCCTTTTTGAAATATCTACCCATTATTACATCATAGTTCTGCCTTCTGAGACTAAATAAAAATATTTCTTTTTTCACATGCTAGCTCTTTAATATTTGAAGACAGATATCATGTTCACTGATAAAAGGAGATACCTTTTCTTAATCTGGAGAAAAACTTCAGTGCTGACCATCAAGCCTATGTAGTAGCTACTGAAAGATTTTATCTTAGAATCCCCAGCCATCATCATCATCATTATCTTCATCATATTCAGCATCCTCATCTTCCTCTTCCTCATTATTATCATCAATGTAGAGATCGGAAAAGAAGACAAGTGGGCAATTTCTTGGGGTTAACAGGCAGTATTTCATTTCAAAATATGGTCCTATTTTTCCCACAAAATGCACTATTGAATGATTTCTATTTAATATCATTTCTTACTCCATATGCAAAAAAAAAATGGCAGTCAGGGCAAGTTTCCAGTCTGTGTAACAGCAGTCTATTTTTTTTCTAGCTTATATCGAAGTGGGTGATGGTTCAGTACTTATCAAAGGACTAAATTTTCATACAGATATGAACCAGAAATCTAACTGACACCACTCTTAAAGAAGAAAAACTTGAGTTCTTTTAAATGAAGAAAAGAAAGAGAAAAAAACTATAGAGTTAAACAGCTGTGACTTTTGTACAATTTTCTCTCCTATACAAAATTATGTCTGCTGGCATAGATTTGGGGTTTAATGGCAGTTACACAATTTGCTTAACTAGCTAGGCCAGAAGACACAATTTCGTGGGACAGCTTTCATGCAAAGCTGTCTCCTCTGGCATAGACAGGGAAACAAACCATATAACTACAGTTAAAATTATAGTGGGTACTGGCAGATGTGATTTTCATGTAAAGATTTGGGGGTTTTTTTTCATGTGATACCACATCTGCTACTATAAAATGTTACTCATATGAAGTTCTAGGAAGGGATGAAAAAATACCACATATTGGAATGTTAACAAGAAATGTAAAAAACAAAAATAAAAAAATAAAGCATACTTACTCTACACTCAATATGGTAATGCTTTTCAGTCATGATGTAATATCTCAGAAACTTAAGATATTTCTGAATTATATGAGTTCAATATACCATACACAAGCATGAACACAATATGTTTTTTTTCCTCTATGCCTCAAAAGCCCTTCAAATAGTCTATAATCTTCCAAGAAAATAAAATCTATCCCTGAATGAGATAAAGTAAACAATGTCAGCATAAACCAAAAATATTTCTAGTTTAAAACAGGCAAACATATCTGAATTGTCTTTTTGACCTTAACTGACTTATTATTAGAGAATTTCTGTTTCCCTTCCTACTCAGGAAGCTGATTTTCCCAGCTTTTAAAATCTTTTCTTCAATCTTCAATAAAGAGCAATCCTCAGAAGCTTATTAAAATCAACAAACAAAAAAAGTCAAAAACCTGTCTCCTTTAATAGAATAAACTAGTATAAACAATAGCTGAATTTTAATGCTTCAAGTCTTACAAAGCAATTTATATAAATTATTTCATTTGATCCTGAGGATAATACTGTAAGGTAAATAGTACAGGCATTATTATTTAATGTCATTTAATTAGAATTATTAACAAATAAATCACTTTGGAAGCTTTCTAAACTGAAATGAAATCCCAGTCTCCAGTAAATAGAGATGTCAAAAACAAGACAAAGATATGTGGACTAAACTGTCTCTTTTGGACTTCCTGCTCTCATTTTAACTATTGTGTTGGTTTAAGAAATAAAAGTAACTCTGAGAATGCCCAACTGCAGTCCTTGTTTTTCCTGTGAGGATAGCCAAGTACACAATCAAAAAGGGTATCCTTTTTGATGGATATTTCCAAAATCCTCTGAATAAATAAAATGAGAATTGCTCTGGAAAGGAAGTGAGGCATGCTAGTGATGGTGCCAGTGATGGTAATAATAATGGCTGTGGTGGAGGAAAAGGAGAAGTGGAGGGGGGAAGAGGAACAGGAAGAGAAGGAAGAAAAGAATGAGGAAGAAGAGGAAGAGGAGGGGGAAGAAAGAGGAAAGTAAGAAGAGAGAAAGGAAGGAAGAGGAGTAAGAGGTGGAGGAGGAGGAAGAAGAAGAAGCCGCTCTAGAAGAGGAGGAGAAGGGATTTTTGCAATAGGATTCCTGTCCCTAGCTGCAACCAAATGATTAGAGGTCCCTGCTTGACAATTCACAAAGTGGCTAGATATTTTGTTCCTTAGATCTGGATGTTAGTACTGTTTAGTCATTTTCACTTGTGTCTGACTCTTTGTGACCCTATTTGGGGTTTTCTTGGCAAAGACACTGGAATGTTTTATGACTTTCTTCTTCAGATCATTTGACAGATGAAGAAACTGAAGTGACTTGTCCAGGGTCACACAGCTAGTAATTATTTGAGTTTAAATTTGAACTCAGGAAGATGAGTCTTCCTAACTTTAAACCCACCATACCACCTACCTGACAAAACCATTAAATATCCTCACCTGCTTTTCTTGTTTATTTAAAAGAAAACAGAGTGGATTTCACTTTAGAACAATACAGAAAAGTAAATTATTTTTCAAAATATTGAAACTGCAGATCGTTGTTACAGCTTATGGATAATTACTTTCAGTTTTGTAGTTTATAGATATTAGATTTGTGATCATTGATTCCTTATCTAATCTCCTTGGCATAAAGATCTAAACTGGCTATTAGGTTATCTTTCTCACACTCCAAATACACCTTTTCCATCTGCTATCTATAGTCTTTTCCCCAATGCCGTAAAGAAGAGAAAACAAACTTTGCTTTCATCTTCCATGACTGTCTCTCAGTCAGTAGGCTTTTTCTACTTTTTACTCCTAAACACTGAAATTTCTTCTGTTTTTTTAGTAAAGCTTTTTATTTGTATAACATATGTATGGGTAGTTCCCCAGCATTGATCTTTACAAAGCTTTCTGTTACAAATTTTACCCCCAGTCCCCTCCCCTCCCCTAGATGGCAGGAAGTCCACTACATGTTAATAATGTTGAAATACTTGACAAGTTATGCAAGAAAAATCCTATCTCAAGAAAAAAAAGAAAATCAGAGAAAGGCAACACAATGCAAGCAAATATCAATAGAGATCATGAAAATGTTACGTTGTGGTCCATATTTCATATCCCTCTCTCTGGGTGTATATGGTTTTCTTCAGTGAACAATTGGAACTGGTTTGAGACAATTCCTTGCTGCAGAGAGCCATGTCCATCAGAATTGATCATCATATAGTCTTGTTGTTTCTGTATATAATGATCTCCTGGTTCTGTTCATTTCACTCAGCATCAGTTCATGCAAGTCTCTTCAGGCCTCTCTGAAATCGTCCTGCTGGTCATTTCTTTTTTTTTTTTTTTTTAATAAAGCTTTTTATTTGCAAAACATATGAGTGACTTTTCAACATTGACCTTTGCAAAAAAACTTTTTTTTCCCAAGCTTTTCCTTTCCCTCCCCCCTCCCCCCACCCCTAGATGACAGGTAATCTAATACATGCTAGATAGGATAAATTATATGACAAGTACAATACATGTATACATATCTATACAGTTATCTTACTGCACAAGAAACATCAGATCTAGAAAGAGAAGAAGAAAAAAAACAACCTAAGAAGGAAAACAGAATGCATGGAAATATTCACAGAAAGCGTTAAAATGCTGTGTTGTGGTTCACTCTCAGTTCCCACAGGCCTCTCTCTGGATGTATATGACTATCTTCATCGCTGAAGAACTGGTTTGAATCACATCATTGTTGAAGAGAACCATGTCCATCAAAATTGATCATCGTATAGTCTTGTTGCTGTGTATAATGTTCTCCTGGTTCTGCTGATTTCACTCAGCATCAGTTCATGCAAGTCTCTCCAATCCTCTCTGAAATCCTCCTGTTGGTCATTTCTTACAGAGCAATAATATTCCATAACATTCATATACCATAATTTATTCAGCCACTCTCCAATTGATGGGCATCCATTCAGTTTCCAGTTTCTAACCACTACAAAAAGGGCTGCCACAAACATTCTTGCACATGTGGGGCCCTTTCCCTCCTCTAAGATCTCTTTGGGATATAGGCCCAGTAGAAACACTGCTGGGTCAAAGGGTCACAGTTTGATAACTTTTTGAGTGTAGCTCCAAATTGCTCTCCAGAATGGTTGGATCCGTTCACAGCTCCACCAACAATGTATTAGTGTGCCAGTTTTCCCACATCCCCTCCAACATTCATTGTTATCTTTTCCTGTCATTTTAGCCAATCTGACAGGTGTGTAGTGATACCTCAGAGTTGTCTTAATTTGCATTTCTCTGATCAATAGTGATTTGGAGCAAATTTTCATATGACTAGAGACGGTTTTAATTTCATCATCTGAAAACTGTCTGTTCATATCCCTTGATCACTTATTTATTGAAGTGGCTTGAATTCTTATATATATGAAACAATTCTCTATATATTTTAGAAATGAGGCCTTTATCAGAACCATTAAATGTAAAGATGATTTCCCAGTTTGATACTTCCCTCCTAATCTTGTCTGCATTAGTTTTATTTGTACAGAAACTTTTTAACTTAATATAATCAAAATTATCCATCTGGTGTTCAATTAGGAGTTCCAGATCTTCTTTGGACATAAATTTATTCCATCTCCACAGGTCTGAGAGGTAAACTATATTACGTTCCTCTAACTTGCTTACAAAATGACTCTTTATATCTAGATCTTGAACCCATTTAGATCTTATGTTGGTATGTGGTGTTAGGTATGGGTCAAGCCCTAATTTCTTCCATAGTAGTTTCCAATTTTCCCAGCAATTTTTGCCGAATAGTGAGTACTTATCCCAAAAGCTGGGGTCTTCTGTTTTCAAAAAAAAAAAACCAAAAAACTTTTTCACCCACTACTGAGGAGGTTTAACTTCAGTGTACAGCTGCTTAAGCTAAAGCTTCATTGAAACAGATTCTCAAACAATAAATGGCAGAAAGATTGAGGGGGAGAGGAGGGAAGAGGCCTAGAGGGTAAAGAAAGAGGGGGGGAAGAGAGGGAAGAGAGAGGGGAGAGAGGGGAGAAGAGAAAGAGAGAGAAGGGGGTAGATGTTAGGCAGAGATTATATTGGGTTTCATCCTAAAAGAACTTTCGCATCTGCAAATTTTGATTTTATTAAGAGTATTTGTTAACATATAAAACCATTTTCATATTTGCTAATAAATGATAACCTTCAGTTCTTATCTACAAAATTGATATATTTCTAGAATACAACATATAACCTCAAAAATTAAATGTCTCAATGAAATGAAATCAGATTTGGAAAGACCTGGGTTCACAGTCTTTTTCAGAAATTAGGCTGAGTTACTCTAGACAAGTCACTTAATTTCCCTATATCCCAGCCTCCTTATTGGAAAAGAAAACAAGGACCATGACTTAAACCAAAACCAATGTGATTCTCATAAATTGACTACCAGTAGTTCTGGGATGAAGTCCCATTTGGTCATTGTTTGGATCCCGGTTGACTCAGATTTGAGTATAAATGGCAATCATTTCTGTTTTGGCCAGAAATCCTGGGGGTCTTCCCTTCTCAGATGTATTTATTTATTTAGATTTAGGGGATAGGGGGACTTGGTGAATGAGGAGATTTTGTCTCAATTACTACCTAGTCTTAATCACTGAATGGGTGCAGCCTCAATCAAACTGAGTTCTATTGAAGCCCTGAGCTTTAAAAGGGCAAAGTCTCTGATTTCATCCAGGACCATTTCCAGATGTCCTGATCCATATCTAACCACTGGCCCCAGATGATTCTGGAGAGGAAAGTGAAGCAGGTGACCTTGCATAGCCCTCCCTTACTTAAATCCAATTCATTTGCACATCATGGCATCACCTCCCTGATGTCATATCCTCTTGGAGACTGAAGGACACATAACAACAACAATATGTTAGCCTACATTGTGACTTCCTTTGTTGCTATACAATGTCACATCCAGAATTTAAGAACTATTAGCACATCACTAATCTTACCATTTTAAAATTTCATGTCAAAAATGTTATTTAATATCTACAGAAATAAGGCAACTTAAAAGAAGGGGCTGCCCTCTACTAGGATCATGTGAATAGAGGTCTATAGACATCAAACTGAGGCTATAATTGTTATTAAAGACATAAAAGGACTGGTTAATAAAGAGTTCTAGAGTCACAGTAAGAAGCTATATTTTAATCTGCTGTCTAAACTGAATAAGATTGAGTGGAAAATTGCTTTCCATTTTTCTTTATTAGAAAGTGACAGTGTTACACCCTCCTTTATTACAAGTGTTTAACAGATGACTTCATTTTTAACTAGATGAAATCATATTACAATAAACTCACTTAATTGTGTAATAAAGATGGATACACCTTTAAAAAAAAGAGTTTGCTTATCAACCTCAACATGTTCAAATCCATTCCAGCATGATTGGATGGACTTTAAAACTATCAAGACATCACATCCTGTTCTCTCTTTGGGAGAGCTAGTCTATCCAACAGAAATCAAAAGAAAGGATATTTTCTCAGATAAACCTGCAAGATTAGTTCAGATTTAATTTAGTTCCTAAGAACATCTCATCATTAGGTGTCTGGTTTCTGAAGGCTCCATTAAGCATTATTTGCCACTTTCAGCATGATAGAAGATTTTAGTTCAAATTGTCCATTGACAGGAACATTATAATACCCATAGACTCAAGAAGATTTTTTTTTCCTTATTCCACTTTCATTTTTGACATTTTTGACAGTTTTGAGTTTCTTGGGGGTGGTTATGTTTTTAGATTACTAAAAATTAGTTAAAACACTTAGCAACTTAGTTGAATCAATGTCATCAAATATACGTTTTTATCTCTAAAAGTTATTACTAATTCCTTTATTAACCTTAGAATATTGAGGGTCAATCTCAGATCATAATAACAACAGAGCTACCAACTTGACCACTCTGATCTGTGTAAACCAGGAGTAGACAAACCTTGAAATTAGACTGGATAGTTACCAGAAACCTAGGAACTCCAAGCAAGACCTACATTTACAACTATGCCTTCTAATATGTTCATTCACTTAGAACTTTCTCAACTGTAAAATCTAAGATAAAACAGCTGAAGACATTGCTGCTAAAATTCTTGCTACACTAAGGCCTCTATGGTTAGGAGGGTCGGGAGTTCAGAATTTAAAGGTAAGACTGTCCAGAGGGAGATTAGAAGACACAACTGGGACTGGGTCTTTAATCTTGTCAGTGATTAGCATTTATCAGAATTAAGATTAAAACCTAAAGTCCCCCAGTTTGTCTGTCATATTACCTCCTGCTTTAATGCACAAAGTTCTGAAGAAAAGTTCTGGTTATATTACCCAATAGGCAAATTCTATCACTTTCCTCTGCTTTTCTGCTAAACCTTCTCTCTCAAATTCCCCTCTCTTGTCTCAGCTATTCCTTCATTGTCCTCTTGATAGCCAACATCCTCATCTTTTGAAAAGTAAAGAGCTTGAGTCTGTGCCAAGTTTCATTGAAGCTTCTCAGTTTTTCACACCTCAATAAGAAGCACAGGAAAATAAACAGGATGTATACTCAGCTTTTTTCTTTAGAGGCTTCTTTTGTTTCATACTCAATCCAGCATCTGTTGTGGATCCACTTTGCCATTAGCAGTCACATCCATTATATTAAGTAGTCCAGTGGATCTTTTTTGGTTTCAAGATGGAATTCTCCTATCTCTGAAGGAAAAAATAATGGATATATATTAGGAAAGTTGATCTTATGCTAAAAAATAGCTTCCTCTACAGCTCTATTCTTTCTCTCTCTTTTCCCTATCTCTAAAATTCCCATATTATCCTTCTGTCTTTAAATGTCTTTTCCTGTGAAAATTCCTACAGTGTGTTAGCTCTTTCTCTCCTGAATATTTTTTCTATGTTATTCCCAGAATCCTGCATGACTTTGGTAATCTTTCAAGTCTGCCTGGAACTTAAAGGTAGCTGAGGATTGACAGATCCAACAATGCAGGGGACTGGTGGGAAATTACCAAAGGGGAAGCTGTCTGAGGTGATCATTCAATCATGTCTTATTCTTTGATATTCCATCTAAGGATTTTTTGGGAAAGGTTCAGGAGTTGTTTGCCATTTCCTTCTCCAACTCATTTTACAGATGAGGAAACTCAGTGACCTTCTCAGGGTCTGAGACTGGATTTAAATTTAGGAAGATGAATCTTCCTACTTCAGGCCCTGTACTCTACTTTGACCTCTAGCTGCCTGATGATTATCCACCAACTTATTTCCAGGTCTGCCAATCAGGCAATCAAATAAATTGATTTTGCCTTCTTGTCACATATATTGCCCAGTACAGATGTCACATAAACAATTTGAAGTGCTCCTTTCAGTGATATACTAGGATGTCTTAATTCACAGCGGTCTTAACTTTTAATGTTCACTGAAACAGTTCATTACCTTTACTAAGCCAGGTGGGTTAAAGCTAGGCTAATATTGTAAATGTTATATTTCTAGAATATATCATAATGACTTCAATAATTAAGGATCAATGAAATGAACTCTGAGTCAGGAAAACCTGAGCTCAAATTCTTCCTCAGATATTAGACTGAATGACCCCTGGCAAGTAAATTAATTTCCCTATGCAACTGCTTCCTTAACCTATGAACCGAATGAATTGTATTCAGTGATTGCTAAGGTCCCTTCTGATCCTAAATTTGTGCTCTTATGTTATATTTGCATCAGTATTACTATACATACAAATTATATACAGGCATATTGATTTACATATGACATATATATATAATATATATAATATAAAACCACATGGGATTGATTGAAATCTAATGGGATTAAATAATTTTATCATTTCATAGCTTGACATCTTTATTAATTGCTAGCATTTATATGGTACTCTTTAAAGTTTACTAAGCTTTTTACAAATATAGTCTCATATTATCTTCACAAAATCCCCAAGGAGTAGGTACTATTATTACTTCCATTTTACAGATGAGGAAATTGAGGCACCCACAGATTATGAGACATGCCTTGAGTCACATTGCTAGAAAGTATCTGAAACTGGATTAGACCTTCCAAACATAGCTGAGATTTTTTTAGTGGCAATAAGGAATACATATTAAGATGAGTGTCTAGTTATAAGCATAAATTGTTCTACCAAATATAACTCTAGAATAAAAAACACCTCTATTTCTTGTTACATGAGTTAATGAGTTAATCCTAATACATGAGTTAATCCTAATCCTAAATACCAATCAACCAAAAAGCATTATGTTCCATACAGTGGATTAAGGGATGGAGTGAAAAGAAAAAAAAAAGGAGAGAGGGAGAGGGAGGAGACAGAGATAGATAGAGAGAGAGAGAGGGAGAGAGGGAGAAGGAAAAGGAGAGAGGGAGGGAAAAGGGGGGAAGAGAGAGGAGAGAGGAAGGAAGGGAAGGGAAGGGAAGGAAAGGAAAGGGGAAGGGAAGGGAAAGGGGAAGGGAAAGGAAAGGGGAA
>JAJPUD010000606.1:99715-117895 GCA_023553655.1 Myrmecobius fasciatus | reverse complement strand
GAGAGAGAGAGAGAGAGAGAGAGAGAGAGAGAGAGAGAGAGAGAGAGAGAGGAAGGGAGGGAGAGAGGGAGAGAAACAAAGATGGAGAGTGGGAGAGAGAGGTACAGAGGGAGGGAAGAAGAGAGAGAAGGGGAGAGAGAGAGATGGAGGGGGAGAGAGAGAGAGAGAGAGAAAGGAGAATAGTTGTTTAATTCCTATGATGAAGTCTAACCCTTGCCATCTGGGCTATAAGGTACTTCATTTTAGTCTGTAAATCCTTCAATATAAGCCAAAGAATCTCTGAATTCCCAAATGTATATTCTCTCCTCTTATCCAATATTTTAGACCCTTGTCTCCACAAGTGTTTAGTGGAATCCTTTACATCAAGGGTCTCGGCAAAGTAGGGATGATCCCCCTTTCTTCAAAGTTAGCCAACAAGAATTCTGTCTGCTGGCTGTCCTTTATCTATGGGATGCTTTTAAGGCAAATTATCAAATAATAGTGGATAGAGAATTGACTTTCAGCTCAGCAAGACCTGAGTTCACATGCTGCCTGTGGCACATAACATCACCAAAAACCCCAGCCAAGTCATTTATTTTCTCCAGTGTCTTGGCAACTTTTTAAGACTGGTGTTTGTAAAGAAAGTGGTTACCTGCATTTGTAGAGGGAGTTTCCTTCCCTGGGAGTTCCCTATATCTCTTTATACAGGTCTGTTTCTAAGTTTCACACGGTAGTCTCCTCGAGCCCTCATTTGATCTGAATCCTGCAGAAATGAGGCACAGCAGTGTTGATACAGGCTAATAAAAACGTCCCTGTTGTGACAGAAACATGCAGAGGCTAAGCACATACAAAAATGATCATTCTCTTGTTGCGCATGCCCTGTCAAGTTCCCACGGGGGTCCCAAATCGCCCTCACTACATGCAGGTACATATGGGCCCTAGAGACATCCGGATACTGCTCCCACCACATCGATGAAATGCCTTCGCCTGACGTGGCATTTTTTCCATTTTTTTCTCCTAATTTGAAATTTTATTTTCTAGCCACATAAATAGAAGAACACAATTTGAAAACCCCGTCCTGGAAGCCAAACGAAAACTACAACAACATAACATGCCCAACACAGAACTTGGAACAAAGCCTTTGCAGGCCCCAGGTTTCCGAGGTACAGTACCATGTCAGCATATCACAGCTCAGGGAGGGGGGGATTGTCTATCAAACTGCCTACTGTTCGGAAAATGCCTTGAGCTTAGACTCTTTAGAATGATTGATTGGCTTTTTTTTTCTCTATTAGCTTTAGCCGGTGTTTACTATGATTCTAAACTAATGCATCTAGCAACCACAGATTAAATTAGGGCTTCGAGCATTATTTTATAGGAGTTGACAGCATGTTGCTAGGGTGAAGATTAATGGGCTTTGACCGAACAGTACTATAAATTGTCGGGATTCATAGAGACGCGTAAGTTTTTTTTTGTTTGGTTTTTTTTTTTTTTTTGGTTTTTTTGTTCACAAAAGACATAGCCCAAGAATGAGGCTTGTTCTCCTTTGTAACAGTAGACAGCTCCTCATCGACATTACCTAGGCCTAAATATGTTCACCCACGCCCTGCACTTGAGCGGTCTCGCAGCGTGAATGACTTGTCTTACTATCGGCGCGACAATGCTGGAAAGTACAGTCTGTATGGTATGTCCCAGTGCCGCTTGTTGGGCCTAGCTACACTATTGTACCAAGTAGTGGGATAAGTTGCATCACAACCTTTTCACCTATTTTTTTTGCACTTTTTCTCACAAATTAAAACACTGGAGAGAGGCTCTGGAAGCCTAGGAAGGCCCATTCTTGCCTGTTAGTAATTTTCACACTGCCCCATGGTAGCACATTGAAAATGGATGTAAAGGTCACCAGACTGCCATTTCACCAATTGTAAATGTCATTGTAAAAGACAAAAGCTAATCTGTGTAGGTGAAAAGATTATGTTTCCTTCACTTGCTTTAAAAAAAAAAATAAGCCTGAAGCTTCTGATAAGACCAAAATGAGAAACAGAGAAAAATAGATAGATATAGACCCAGAAAAACCTTATTGCAATATGATTCATTGTTTAAAATTTAGATGTACTATTGGTTAAATAATATTCATTCCCCTCCATTCAGTGTAATCATTATGGCTGATAAAAGTCTGACTCAACCCAGTTAACTTATAAAGACACTATTTGGTCTCTCTGCATCATGTTGTAAAGGAGTTTCACTCTGTAAATGCACATATGCATGTAATTATAGGTGTTTTATCACAAAATGTAGTACAAAAGGTAAATTGTCAATGTATTAATGAACAAAGCTATGCATACAGGCCAGAGAACTTTCAATGGTGAAACAAAATATTGATATGCTACTTTATGTGTATCATTGGAATTATCTAAACCTTATAATACACATATTTTTTTACCCTTAACAGTAATAAGTTCTAGAATCAGAAAGCCAATTTTTTTTTAAGGAGTAAGCTTTTCACCTTTTGCAGTACCTTGAATATCTGCTGGTCAGTAGATATTTCAGTAGACAATAGGCCCATTGTCTAAAAACATGAAGACAGGAAGTGAGAAATTCAGAGTCCCCATATTCAGTTGCGTGGCCTTGCAATGCCAATTAATTGATAAAATTCTGTTATGTCCTCTTGTTACAGTGGAAAGAGTGCTGGATTTGGAATCAGAGGATATTGATTCAAATCCTTCCTCTACAACTTAGTAGGCATGACTGTGGCCAAGAGCTTAACTTCTGTAAGCCTCAGTTAACTCATCAATAAAATGACGAGATGGACTAAATGGTCAATAAGATCCACTCTGATTTGAAATCTATGCTCCTATAATCTCCAAAGCCTTTAGCATTGAGAGAAAAAAAAGTTATTTGTCCATTGATCCTTCTTATATATAATAATGACACATCTTGTAATTTGTCATAGAAACTCTGGATTCTTTGATGCCAGGTAGAAAATGCCTTTAAACTCTGGGAGAGGTGATTTACTAAATGGCAATAGTGGCCTATAAAGGTTAAAAAAGCCCACAAACTTCTCCATCAGCTTCCACCCATTTCAGGATCAAAACTGAGATGAATGTGTCCAAGAGTTTGTCATGGCTGATCTGCTTTAGTCTAGACTAGACTACTAATATCTGTGTTTCTATTGGAATGCTCACACCTCTGCCACCCCTTTATTTCACTTAATATAAAAATGTCACCACATCCACCACCTCTGTTGCTATTAGTGGCTAGTTTTCTTCTGCTCTCTGACTTGGCTTAAGTGTGTATTATGTGTTTTTTCCCTTTTACTTGTTTTGACCAATATAGAAAAGCCGCTTTTCACCCGGGATGCATCACAACTGAAGGGCACTTTCTTAAGCACAATCCTGAAAAAGAGCAACATGGGCTTTGGATTTACCATCATTGGGGGAGATGAACCTGATGAGTTTCTTCAGGTGAAAAGTGTAATTCCTGATGGACCTGCTGCTCAAGATGGGAAAATGGAAACAGGTAATTTGTTTACTTCCTTAGTTGAACTGCCTGTAAGATCTCATTTCTAAAGAAGGGCATCTAACCTACAAAGAACTTCAGTCCTCCTTGATTTACATTTAATTTTGAATTCAAATGTCATCTTAAGAATAATATAAATTCAATTTAAAAATTTAACCTAAAAATTTTGTTTTTATCTCATCTCCTATAAAACAATCATTTAATTTGGAAATTATTCCAAGTTTACCTTTATTTCTCTTTTGTTTGCTCTATTTTATGAACAAGATAAATAGCTCTGGAGGCAGATATTTCCCCATTCTACTTTAGAGTTCTCTCATGATTAAGCTTCAAATTTTGTATTGTCACTTGTGTTATCAATATTCCTTTTCTTGTTAATTCCAAAGTTATATTATTTTGCTAACTTGACAAGGAAATCTCTTCAATTAGCTATGATCATTAAACAGAATTTTTTTGAAAATTTCTTTTTTAATTTTAGGCTACTAGAGATGATTCTTTTTATGTGTGTCTATACAACTGTTTACTATGCAATATTTTGTAGTCATTACAATGTTTGTCTATACAGATAGATGGGCATTGGCCTAGTGTTTTCATCATTACATATAGCCAAACAAAACTTATCTCAGAAGGTTCAGAGCAATAGAAAATATATGTTTGTAATGCATATTTCCAGACAAAGATCATTGTGAAGTCTGAAAAATATATACTACAAAGAATTGTACACAATTGTACTGAAACTACTGACATTTTAAAAGGTTTTTAGTATAATTCCCTTGCTTTTTTACTTTAGTCATTTTGATGTGACTTTTTGGGTGAATTCTCTTAAAAGTCAGTGAAAACAGAACTAATATCCTGCAGTGAAGGAGCAAAGTCAAATCATAAAGCCATCCAGTTCCCTTTGATAACTTCACATATTTATTTAAGTCCTTTTCCAGAGTATTATTATTCCTGACTTCTTAGATGTTTGATGGATATAAATGTTTGGACTGGTATTTGCTCTTGCAAGATAATGCTTGAGGGAAGAGGTGAGTCTTAGGAGCTGTACAGTTGTATCTGTTGTATCAAAGATACTGTTTAAAACTTTTTTTTAATGAATCAACCAAATTGTGAGTTTTATATATTCAGGTATTTTTCTTTCTGATACTCCATAATCTATTTGACTGATTGTTTCATTGATGAATTAGTTAGTTGACTGGTAGATAAATTTATCAAAATGATTGAACAAATTGTGCGAATAGATCACCAAAAACTCAAACATTTTCCACAAGTATTAACACTCACATATTACAGCAACAAAACATGTATGTAAGAAATTGTTTTGTAACCAATCATCTTAAGCACTTTATCCTGATTCTTTCATAAATATGTTTTTGTTCTGGAGCAACTAGGTGATGCAGTGGATAGAGCACCAGCCCTGAAGTCAGGAGGATCTGAGTTCAAATCTGTCCTCAGATACTTAACACTGCCTAACTGTGTGACCCTGGGCAAGTCACTTAACCCCAATTGCCTCAGCAAAATATACATATACATACATATATGTGTGTGTGTGTGTATGTGTGTATACATATATATGTTTTTGTTCCAGGTGATCTGTCTCTGTCTCTGCCTCAAAATTATTGTGTTATATATAAATGTATCTGTGGTATCTGTGGACATGAGACTTACATTTTTATTTAACCTTTCTGACAAATTATATGAAATGCCTTTTAATAACCTTTCTACTTTTCAAAATTATACTTTTTCAAGATATTATTTAAGCTGACTTCTGTATGACTAAATTAAGGTATTCACCTTAGTTGATGCCACATTGAAATCATATTTTACTCTATTAGAATTTGAGCTCCTTTAAAGTATGCACTGATTTGCTTTTTTTTCTTTTTGTATCCTTAGCACTTACCGCTTTTTGTATTACCCAATGCTATAAGCATAGTAGGCATTTAATGAATGTTTTTACATCCACTCATACAGTGATATTTCTTCAGCATCCTATGTTCATGCTAGTGAAAACCATAAAGAAAATATCAAATAAATCATTCTACTAATAATAACTGGGATGTTGAGAAGAAGGGTTAGGATCAAAAGGGAAGTCTTGGATGAAAAGGGTAAAGGATAGAGCAAGAGGGAATTATGTAAAGGTCTCTTGCAAAAATGAAATACTTGACAAATTCAGAATAGATCCTTGCTTTTTTCTCTCTGCTCTAACCAGGTCATCTTCTTTTAAGAGGTATCATTTTTGTGACATAAAGAGATTCTGAATCTTTCTGTTTTTTTGGTAAGGACCCCTTTGATTATCTGGAGAAACCAGATGGACCTTTTTTCAGAATAATGTTTTTAAATGATCAAAGGAAATATTATATGCCAATTAGGATTCAGTAAGAATCCTATTAGAATTTCTAGGGAAAATAAAGATGTAATTTTCTCCACCCCCCAGAGACTCTGAAGTTTATCCATAAATCTCTTAGGGGTCACTAACCTCATGCTAAGAATCTCTAATTTAGAAAAGTCTCTGTAATAGAAACCATTCAAAACTAAAGTTTACTATTTCTGCAGAAGAACTCTTCCTCATGCACACTTCCTTTACCATTAATTTTTATCTTAGGTATTTCAACAATTCATCATCCAATCAACCAGTCATGCCTTATTCAACACCCACTCTACATCAAACCCTATGCTAGATGTTGAGGATAAAAACCCAAGGAATAAAGCAATCCCTACTCTCAAAGAGCTTACATTCTATTGAAGGAGATAACCAGTGCATCTATAAGCATATGAGGAATAAATAGAAAATGCACATCTGGTTTCTAATTTAGCCTCTTAAATTTATTAAATATATGATAAATACCAGGTAGTTAGGAAGAGAAAAAACATTTGGTCTTAGGAGTAGGAAGGATATGATCAGAAAAGTCTTCATTTTAAACAAGAACTTTCACCAGTACCTAGGACAGCTCCACTCCACAAGGAAGCCCAGGTCCTTTACATGTGTAGGGTTTTCAGAGCTTACTTAATAAGTGATAACAAAGCCAGCTCTCAATACAAATAATAATATATAGCATAAAGAGTAAAAGTTCCAGATTTAATTTTTTATTCTGCTATTGATTTGTAGGAACTCCCTTAGTGAAATGTTATTTCATTATAACTTATACATGATATATTGAAAGTTACAATAGTTTTCCTTATTTCTCATAATAAAATATGAAGTTGTTATATTAACATATATCATTTATTAAAATTATTATTATTTGTATCATCTTGTGGAATAGTAAGAAAAATCTTACAATTCAGAAAAACTAAGTTTAAATCCTTTTTTTCTACTTATTGTGTGATATTGGGGAGGTAGAATGTAATTTTTGAGGTCAAAGGGCAATTTTGCTCTTGCCCCAGAGTCTTGAACATAGTAGACATTTAACATCATGGGTTGAATTGATTTGCTATTTAATAAAAATGGTTCTGGGTCCCAGTATCCTTTTCCCAAAACTGAGTTATGATAGAAAATCTCTAAAGTCTCTTCAAGTCCTAAAGCTAATGAAAATAACATTAATTAACATTAAAAAAAAACTTTTGAAAGTGAATTGAAATGCTTTGTTTCCTATTTCCTAAAATATCTCTTCTTGTTCAGTATGCACTGGAAGAAAATTGCACCTCATACATGTTAATTCCTCCTCTTCCCCCATGGATCCTGCTTCTTTATTGTAGCAAACAAATTTTATGTTTAGAACCAACAAGAAGTCAAAGTTGGAAAGGACTTTAGAAATCCTTCTCTTCACCCAACTCTTTTGACTAACCAAGTACCTGTGGACCTGAGAAGTCAAGGAACTTAATCAAAGCCATTAAACTGATTAAAGGTAGAATCTGGCACTGAAACTCAAGTCTGAGACTTTTTTTCCACTATACCAAATTATCTTTAAGGGGACAGTTTTTGTGTGTCCCCCTTTTCCCTTCATTAACTACCAACAGTGGTATTGCTCCTCATAACATTGCTCCTCTTGTGCAAAGAAAGCATATTAAACTCTCTTTTCCCCCAAGAGCCCAAATAATTTAATACATCTTTCATTTCAGATTCTGATGACATATTCAGAAATGAAAGAAGTATCCCAGTCTCATAGATTTTTTTAATTGCACAGGTATTTGGATGCTTTTAATTATTTTTTCACCTCAATCATGTTTTTACAATGTACTAGGTGATGTATAAGTAATTCAAATAAGTATCAAAATAGCAACTTTCTGGTACAGTGAAGAAAACAGTAAATTTGAATGGAGGGAATTCAGAAACCTTTAGTTTGGATCCTATCTCTGTCCCTTACTATGCATATAACCATGTCAAGTAACTTACCCTCTTTGGGTCCCCATTCCTCACTTATACATAAATAATTTGGACTAGCTGAGTTGTTTTTGTTTTTGTTTTTTTGCTGTGGCAATTAGGATTAAGTGACTTGCCCAGGATCATATAGCTAGGAAGTGTCTGAGACCAGATTTGTAGCCATGTCCTCCTGACTTCAGGACTGGTGCTCTATCTACTGTACTATCTAGCTGCCCCAGACTAGATGAGTTTTAAGGTCCCTTCCAGCTCTGCATCTATAATTCTATTTTTAAATAACAGTGAGGTGTGCCTTTATTTCTTAAATATGTTGTCAGATCTTTGTTTGCCATTGTTTATATCAAAAATACACTCTAGTAAATTTTAATAAATACATTTTTGGCAAGGAAAAAAGTCACCATAAGGTATCAACTGTGTATTGTCAAATATTTTTTAATTGAATACTACTAGGTATATAAAAATGTTTGTAAACATTTCACCCCTTTTTGACAGTTAAACATTATATATGAAGTCTAATGTTGAGACTTGGGGATTAAAATCTAAGATATGATATATATACCAAGCCTAAATCAGTTTTATAATTCAGATCAGATTTTTCAAGAGGACTGAGAAATAAGATGCATCAGCCCTCTGGTTTACATTTTCATACCTTGTCGAGTCAATTACAGTGGCTCACAGGGCTTTCAGAATTTTTTCCTTTCTATATATTTGTTATTATCAACCTCAAAGTCTTCAGGCTAATGAGCTTGAAGTCATCCTAAACTCTACCTACTCCACTCATATCCAATCTTTTGCCATATTTTGTCAGGTCTTCTGAAATATCTCTTTATTCAGACGCCTTCTTCATCCCCCTGCAAATATCTTAGGTCAGATGTGAGCTTTCTTCTCTTGTCTAAGAAGAGTAGGTTAGTTTTCTAATGGGTCTTCCAGCCTCCACTGTCTTTGCATTTCAATCCATCCATTATATGAGTTCTTAAGTAATTTTTCAAATGTGTTCTTATGGTCATATCACTTCTTTACTAAGAAATTTGTAATAGCTTCCCATTGTCCAGGAAATAAATCATAAAATTTCTAATTTTGGCATTCTAGACCCTCTAAAATGTAACAAACCTATCCAACCTCATTCATGCCCTTTCAAATACTCTATGTTCCAATCAAACAGTATATTTATAGTATTACTCTTCTTGTTACCTCTCCATTTTGCTTCATAATATCTGCCATGCCTGAAATTAATTTCTTTTTGCCTATTTCTGGCTGTCATAATCTTTCTCGCCTTCCTTCAAGGCCCAAATGTAATGCTCCCTACTCTATGTAGCCTCACCTAATGTAATGTAATGAATGAAATTAAATGTAATCTCTCCCTTTTCATACTTCTCATACTACTTGGCCTGAAAATCACCTTCATATTTTTCTCATCCTCCTTTGTATCATAAACATTCATTGTATGTTTTCCTCCCCTTCCTATAAAACTGTACTCTCTTTGCAAAGAGGGCCTCTGTGTTATCTATTTATCTATTAATATAGAAATAGATGATAGCTAGCCAACTAGCTAGTTAGATAGATGTTCTTGTAAAATAACCTTGTTATTTGTAAAGGCTTAATAAATTTTCATTGAATTGAATTACTATGATCCCTAAAAGTCACAAGATTTCCCAGAATTTGGATTAAAAATTCCATATATTTTAATAATTATTTTTAAAAGTTATAATTAATGCTAGTATGAGCTCATTAAAAATTATTATGAAGAAATGTGGCTTAAAACCATAGCAATTGAAAGGCCCAATAATTTATTGAGACATTCTCCAGATATGATATTTCATATTTTCCCTCTGCAGCTAATTTAAGTTGAGTTAAAATTTGTGAGTTTTCATTTTATAATGAAATTCTTCTCTCTTCACAAAGTCTCCCCCGTAACCACAATTTGACTTCAGGGATACTGCTGTTTTGTTTTGTTTTTTAAACTACTACTTTCTTCTTTATTTCCCTCACATCCCAGTTTTATTAGTAAAGCATTGATATAATAGACAGAAGGTCCAGATTCTTTTGCAAGCTAGTATTTCTAATCTTAAGCAGTTGACTTATCTTTCTTCAAGTAGGGGGGGACCAAATTTAAAGCTAAAAGACCTAGGTTCAAATCTCTTCCCTACCATTCCCTAAGTCATCTACACTGTCTTAAGTTTTAGTTTTCCCATCAGTATAATGGGGATAATTATATTCATACTCCCTATTTCACAGAAATGTAAGGAAAGAACTTTGTCAACTTTAAAATGCTACATAAATAGGGCATACCATTATTGTCTCAATCATTGCCTCTTCATGGTGGTGAGAATCTTAATTTCTCATCTAATTAGGCAGCTGGTGTCACAGTGGGTATGAATGCTAATCTTAGTGTCAGGAAAATCTGACTTAAAATTCTGCCTTAGATACTTATGGGCTATGTAATCTTGGATAAATCATCCAACTAACTAACCTCTGCTCATCTCAGTATCCTCATCTGTAAAATGGGAATAATAAGATATTACCTCCTAAGATAGTTGTGATGATCAAATGAGATAATATTTGTGAAGTGCCTAGGATAGTGCTGGCCCATAGTAAGTGCTTTATAAGTGTTTGTTCTCTTCCCCTACTTTTACAACTCAGTGGATAATATTTACTTTCTTATGGGATGAGCATAAGTATTATTGGTCTAGCATGATCAGGGCCCATATTTTAGACTGAGTTTCCAGTATTGACAATGAATTTTCACTGATCTATTCATTCCAATAATAGACATAGAAGATATTTTCTGAAGCCATACAACAAATTATAACTGTTATTTAACAGTCACTTAATAAGAAGCATTTACTATGTGCCCAAACCAGTATATCTTATATAAAGTTTCTAGAAATTAGTATTTACTAGTCAGTTGTTTGTTTCAGCTGATAAAATGACGCGATCAGAAAGTTGTTGTTCAGTCATTTCTGATTCTTCACTACTTTATTTGGTGTTTTCTTGGTAGAGATGCTGGAGCAGTTTGCCATTTCCTTCTCAGCTCATTTTACATATGAAGAAACTGAGAAACACAGGTTTAATTGACTTGACCAGGGTCACACCGCTAGTATCTGAGGTCCAATCTGAACTCTGAACATGAGTCTTCTTGACTCCAGGCTCCATGTTCTGTCCACTGAATCACCTACCTCATCAGAAGTCAGGTAGACCGGAGTTCAAATCCACCCTGAGATACTCAGCTTACTTGAAAGTCACTTGACTTTTCTCAGACTCAGTTTCTTCGCTGTAAAATAGAGATAACAATAGCACCTCACTCAAAGGGTTGTTTCGAGGATCAAAAGGCTCATATGTAAAAGTATTTTGCAAATCTTAAAATGCTATATAAGTGCTATCAATTATCATCATTATCTTCATCATCAATCAATTGCCAAGTACTAGGTTATTGTGTTTTATATAGAAATTGTCAGAAAAGAATATACTTGGGTGTAGGAAACCACAATGGACCCATAATTTCCTGGACCTATTTAGAGATATCAGAAAGTAACCACTAACTAGTTTTAATTGTGGAATAGTTAGAAATTCTCCCATTGGAGGCTTTTGGGGGGTTGTTTTTTTTCTTTTTATTCTGTTTTAATATTGATTTCAGAGACAAGATGATGATGCAATGCTAGACCCAGAGGCAGGAAAACTCATCTTCTTGAGTTGAAATTTGGCCTCAGACGCTATTGTATGATTTTGGGCATAACCCCTATTTGCATCTGTTTCCTTACCTGTAAAATTAATTGGAGAAATCAATGAAAAACCACTCCAGTATTTTTGCCAAGAAAAATCAAATATGGTCACAGAGTCAGACACAACAGAAAAATGACTGAATAGCAACTTTCCATTTCACCCAGGTGAGCATACAGGAGTTATACAGGTCCATTTCTGCCACTGAAAAGCAAGGGGACATTGAACTGTTCTGTCTCCACTGTGGATCAGTTTGAGTTTCCTTAGACAATCTGGTGACCCCGCTGGTCCTGGAACTATCTTATTTATGATGACCTTAGTGAAGCATAGTCCATTGCTGCTCAGAACTCCCAAGATCAAGAAATGTGGGCTACCATATCCAGCCTTTGGTGTTTTAAAGGAATACATAGATTTCAAGAGCTAATGATGAGGAAGAGCGAATTTGAGTGAATGCTTGGGGACTTAAAAGTTTTTGAATAGAGAATAAGAACAATAGCATAAGAGTTCAGTTCATTATGAAATAAATTAGTGAATGTTTAAAGAGAGAGAGTAAATGCTTAGATAAACTCAGAGTTGCCCATGAATTGCACTGTTACTGGATAGATAGTGTATTCAGGTAGTTTCCTAGTAACTCTTCATATATTTTATATAACAGTAAAGCAGAGTATGATGAAAGATGTTTCAACAGATTTATTCTCATGCCCCCTCACTGATTTGAGCTTTTGCTAGATTGCTTTAGGAAAGAACCAGAGGTGAAGTGGATGAAGGAGGGATGGACAGATTGATGTTGAATATACAGAGCATTCATGACTCTGGATGGAGTTTTGTGAAGTATTTAATGCTTTTCTCCCAACTTCTTGATTGCCTCACAATAGTTTTTCCATTTGTTTCTTAAGGAAATGGGAAAGACTAATATAATCTTATCAGGAATGACAATGATAGTTTAACAAAATCATAGTCTAACTTCCCTAATTTTGTCTTTTGAATATTTGTAATTAAGGCTTGTTAATGATCTCAGCCTCTTTTTTTTTAAACAAATCTCTTCTGACCAACAGATATTATTCCAATGACAAATAATACAGGAATGGGGAAAGGACAATGTACATAATCAAGGTGAATGGCAGGAAAATATCTTAATTAGGTAATCATAGAAATATTGGACAAATTGGTTAGACCTCCAGTGTGGAGGTCTAAAAGGAAAGGTAGCTCAAGAAGGGTAGAAATTGAGATGGGGAAGACTGGTATGAGCATGAGGGCCTCTCTGATGATCCCAGACTATTGAAAGCACATGTTCAAAAGATGTCTTAGACATTTAAAAAAATTCAACTAAAGATGAATATAAAAGTGTAGATTACACATTCTTATAAGGAAAAGTGAATACTTCAGCATTAAGTTCTCTCCAAAGTAGAAAATGGAAGATTATTTGTTAGAGATATAGTAGAAGAGATTCATGCTTCAAAGATCATAATAACTGACTGCTAAGATCCATAGTGACCCTGAGATTCATGTTATTCTTTGAGAAAGGTGTTCATGCCCATTCCCACCTTAGAAATTATTTTTCCCTTCTTTTAATGTTTGTTTTTTATTGTATTGTCTTCTATCATCAGTGTTTCTTAGTTATTACAATCATTCCCTTCAGTAGGTTTTCTTAATCATCTTTGTGTCATAGATTCTTCTTGGCAGTCTGGTAAAATCCATTTTTCAGACCCTTTTAAGAGTAATATTATTAAATGCAGCAAATAAAATCCACAGAATTATAAAGGAAATCAATTATTCCAAAGTACAGCTATTTATCTACATCTATTTCTACCTATCTCTACCTTTTTCTTTTTTAATTTCAATAGTGTTTTATTTAGAAAGAAACAAACAATAAAAAGGTGAAAAAAGTATGCTTTGATTAACCTTCAATCTCCATAGTTCTCTTTCTGGATGAGGATCTCATTTCTTTCCCAAGTCTATTGGAATTGTCTTGAATCATTATATTGCTGAGAAGAGTCTATCATAGTTAATATCACATAATCTTACTGTTTCTATATACAACAGTCTGGTTCTGCTCATTTCACTCAGCATCAGTTCATATAATTTTTTCCAAACTTTTCTGAAATTACCCTGCTCATGATTTCTTCTATTTCGTTTTAAACTGGTGGATCCTAGCTTAAGAACTTCGGAACTATACAGTGTAGGATTTGTAGTATCTTGTTGAATACATAATGGCAGCTTGGAATTCACATCTTTGCATCACCACCTCTTAACATTCTTATTTTCCTTCAAATTTCAACTTCTTTGCCCCCTCCTCTATGAAATCTTTTTTGCATACCTCTAGTTTTAGGTGTTTGCTCCACCCTCAGATTAACTTATTTTCACCCTCTGTAGCAGTAAGTTATTTTTACTTATAAGTTGCCTCTCCAAGTAGAATGTAATGTCCATGAGGGAAAGACTTTTTTTTTTTGGTTGTTTGTTTTGTCTTTATGTCCTATGTTAAGCACAGTACCTTGCCTACATCAATTACTTGATAGATAAGTATCTTCTTTTTGGCTGTTGTTGAGAAAAAATAAGTTGGGAATTATCACATTTTTTATTGATTTTGTTTTCATTTTATCTCAGAAACTGACTAGTATTCAAAGCCCATATTCAATTGGACTTTGAGCAGACTCGGTGGTAGCCCCTCTATCAGGTTATCCTCACAGTAACTGGCTGCCTTACAAGTGACTAACTCAGTCATTATTCATAGTCAGCACACACCATTTAATAGACTTGATGTTGTCAGTTGCAGAGACCAAATAAACTAATCAGAGAAATCTAATCTTACTTTGATTTGGAAATCTCTTCCTCTGATTTTATTTTCTTCCTGGTTTCACTGAATTTGTGACTATTTCTACTAGAAATGCATTTCTTACTTTCTTGATCTTGTAAAATGAATATCTTTTCCCTCTCTACTCCAGGTTGCACAAAATTTACAAATCACCTTCATTTTCATCCATCATAAATTATGAGCTGTATTATCTCCATGTATCTTTCTGGTTTTATCTTCCAAATAAAATAATTAGTTCAGGCAATTATATGTATCTATATGTGTGTATATGTAGATATATATGTAATAATAATAACAATAATAAGTATTTATACATCATCTACTATTTGTCAGGCATGGACTAAGTGTGTTTTTGTTGTTGTTGTTGTTGTTGTTGTTTGTTTGTTTGTTTTGCTGAGGCAATTGAGGTTAAGTGACTTGCCCAGGGTCACACAGCTAGGGAATGTTAAGTGTCTGAGACCAGATTTGAACTCCGGTCCTCCTGACTTCAAGGCTGGTGCTCTATCCACTGTGCCACCTAGCTGCCCCTGGACTGAGTGTTTTACAAACATTTCATTTTATCATTACCACCTGGAGGTAGGTACTATTTTTATCCCCATTTTAAAGATGAGGAAAGTAAAGCAAATAGTGACTTTCCCAGGATCACACAGTTAGGAAGTACCTTATGCTGAATTTATACCAAGCTCTTTCTGACTCAAGACTTTATTCGCAGCAAGACCTAGCCCATATATGATGGATTTAAACATATAAGCACATGTATATGTATTCATTTGCATGTATGTCCCAAATTCCATATATACATATGTATACATATGTATATATGGAATTTGGGACATAGAGGTAAAAATTGGTGATGTTATTTTCTTCTTAAAATAACTAAATTTGCTTTTTATGTTGAACTATATAAGGAACTATTGTGGCCCTTGCCTTGGACAATCTAACAATAGTGTTACATAATAGATCAAATTTTTATTAGCTTACCAACATCACCAATTTCAAGGCAGGGATGGTAGTTTTTCAGCCCGGCAGCACATTTATTTATTCTTTATTCTTTTCCAAATTCCCCTCATATCCAAAAACTCCTTGCATTTCGATGAAGTACCTGATATCACAGCTGGATACCAATATCTCACTTGAATCAATAGTACTGTTTGTCACAGCAAGTGTTATGCTGAATTGTCTATATCCAGTAGCATCCTCATAAGATTATATGTAGGTTACAGATGCATAGCTGATCAGCTGTTCACTTTTACAAAACAATCTTCTTGATCATGTTAAAAAAATTTATAAAGGCCTTTTGTTACTCTAGGTCTTTAATCATGGCTATGCTTCAATAGTAAATTGTTTAGTCTTACAAAGAAGCTTTTGTAACTTAAATAAATCCTGTTGAAGGAAGAATGATTCTTCTTTACACATTTCTACCTTTTCTCTCTCAATAATAATAGCCTTATATAGTGATCATTATCTTCTCCAATGTGTTTTCTTGCCTCTTCATTGAAAATTACAGGAAGGACTAAAAACCTGTTTGAGAAGAACTATGTAAGACTTAGCTTGGCACAGATCTCTGCCAATGCCAGAATTGAGAACTTAATTCTCCTTTTATTGCAGATCCAATTGTTCTTACAATTTTTAAAATTAATAGGAATAGGGCTTCTATGAAACTTAGTTCTTCTGACTTATGCTTTAGCTCTCTTTCTATCAGAGTCCAACTAGAACAGCAATATGGCCCTAGCATTAATGTCAAAGTGAGCATTTGCCTAAGGGTAGAAAATATGTGCTAGGGAAAGAGATTTAAAGAGATACTAACACTGCTTACTAGAAAGTCAGCATAATAGAGTGAAGAGACTACTAGCTTTGGAGTCAGAAAGATCTGATTTCAAATCCTGCCTCTGATATTTATTAGCTATGTGACTCTTAGCAAGCCATTTCACTTCTCTGAGACTCAGTCCAACCACTAAATCCCTAATGTCTCTTCTAACTTCTTATCTTTGCTCCTAAAGTAAAGAAGGCGGAGGCAGGTTGTAGGCTAGTGGGTTGATTTTGCTGTGCTGAGCAGGTCATAGAATGGTAAGAGTAGAGATGAGTTCTGGGTGAGCAGCTTCATCATCTCTCCATAATTCTTACCTGGAAGAATATCTGGGCTTCAAATTGAAAATGGATAGACAGGCAAGAGTAGGACTACCAAGAGTCTAGACTTTGCCCACTATGTGAGCAGGAAAAATTGGAACCAGGTATCTTTTTTTTCTTTGATAGCCATTAATATACTCTTGAGTGCTTTCCAACCAAGCTGAAATCCAGAAAAGGGTTCTAGAAATGACAATGGAATTGAGAATTGCAAGAAGTATGGAGTGACAAGGAAGGAGATAAGGAAAAAGTGTGCCATCTCACCTTCCGGATGTTAATTCCTTTTAGACAATACCACCTACCCAGGTATATGGAAAACATAGATCTGTGGGGGGTCCAGATGGAGCCTTAAAGTGGTACCATCAGAAATCTGCCACCTGATGGAAGCAAGATTCCTTTAAACTGAGGCTATATCAATCAGTCTAAGGTAAGGGGTGAAGAGAATATATTTGAAGAGTTACGCTGGCTAGTATAGACCCAAAGCGTACCTTCATGTGACCCCATGCTCCTGTTTTATTTTTTTTATTTATGTTTTTCTTTTTAAAAAAATATATATTAACTTTTGCCTGTATATCATCTTCACTTTCAAACATACCTCTTCCCTCCAACCAGAATGCTATTCATTGTATAATAGCAAAGAATTTTTTAAAAGAAAGACAAAAAAATCAGGTCAGTGTCACATAATTTCATAGAGAATGGGTATATTTTCTCAGCTCTAGTTTTGGTGTAGTAATGGTGATTATAATTATATATTATATATAATTTTATTATATGTAATTATAATTGCAGAGTATTCAGTTTTATTTGTTTTGTTTTGTTTTTTTCTGCTACTGCTTATTTTTACATTGTTGTACACAGATAAAATGTTTTCTCCTTTCTGGTTACTTCATTTTGCATCAGCTCATATAGGTTTCCTCATGATTCTCTGAATTCTTCATAATCGCTTCTTTATCCAGTTTAATATTATACTACATTTTTACATTACAATTCACTGCCACAATTTATCCATTCTCTAATTTATGCACATCTACTTTTCTTTGGGGCAGCTAAGTGATAGAGTCTGGAATCAGGAACACTTCTCTTCCTGAGTTTAAATCTGGCCTCAGACACTTACTAACTGTATGATCCTGGCCAAGTCACTTAACTGTGTTTACCTTAATATTCTCATCTATGAATGAGCTAGAAAAGGAAATGGCAGATCACTCTAATTTTACAAAGCAAAACAAATAAAAAAAACAGGATTAAGAAGAATCAGACGCAACTGAAAATATCACTTTTGTTATATAAAAAAATGTTACTATATGCACTTGGTATTTATGGGACATTTTACCCTGTCTTTGATCTCTTTGGGGTATGGGGTTAAGTGTACTCCTTTTTGAATCCTTATCACCATCCCTACATATCAATAGAGACTACACATCTTTTGCTTAAAGCCTAGTCTGCTGATAAACTACTTCCCGGCTCTCCTTCTCATCCCTGAGGGAGAGAGAGAGGGAGGAAGGAAAAGGGAGAGGGAGGGAGGGAGGGGGAGGAAAGGAGAAGGAGAGAGATACATTATATAGAAATAAATATAACTATGGATATACATAAATATGTATTTCTAGATTTGCATTTATCTGTATCTCTCTATATATAAAGAGACATAGAAAAAGAGCTCTAGATCTACTGCTAGATATATATATATATATATATATATATATATATATATATATATATATATATA
>JAJPUD010000606.1:43629-99705 GCA_023553655.1 Myrmecobius fasciatus | reverse complement strand
ATATATATATATATATATATATATATATATATATATATATATATATACTTAGATATAGAGATAGATTTAGATATAGATCTACATATAGATAGAGATGCCTGAGGACAAAAATAGCTTGCAGGTAGAGATAATAGTATTGGATAGAAGGGAGAAAGGGAGGTAGACTGAAGTGTTTGACTTTCCCACCTTTTACATATACTTCTTTGACAGACCCCACATTAATTAACTTGTACCTAGTTAAGTGATTTTTTAAAATAGATAGAAAGCTGTTTTAAATGCCTAGAAGGGGGGAAAAAAACAGGCAAACAGACCAACCTTTTTCCTTTAACTCTATGTCTTCTCCTTCCACTCATTTCTCAAGCCCTAGTAACCTGCCAACAAACCTCATCACTCAACTGTAATTGTTCTTTTCAGAGTTATCTGGATCCTTTTAATTGCTAAGTACAGCAACCTTTTTCTCAGTCTTTATCCTTCTTGACCATTCTGTGGCATTTTGCCACCCTTTCCTCTGGAATACTTTTTCCCCACTCAGCTTTCTTTTGAAACTATTTTCCCCAGTTTTCCCCTTATCTCTCTGATTATATCCCTCTGCTAGATCATCACCTCTACCTGATGGGTCTCACACACTTTATTTTTCTTTCCTGTCCCAAGATTTTTTTGGCAAATAAGTTCATTGGCAAATAAGGTTGAATTATGACATCCTGGCAAATAATCATATGCCCAACCCTATGATCTTTCCTGAGTTCCATCAACAACATCTCTTAAGTGGATTTCACGCAAGAATCCCAAATTTATACTTATACCCCCCCAAAAAAAACCTCAAAATACAAGACAAAACAAAACAAAAATCTTACTACCTCCCTGTCCTCCCAATTCTCCTCCAATCTTCCCTTTTATTGTTGAGGCCATTACAATCCTTCTAGTCACTTCAATTTCTAGGTCACATTGGTCTTAATTTTTTCCTTATTTTCAATGATTATACCCAGAATCACTTGCTGAATCTTGATAATTCAATAATTCATCTATTTTTTCTATTAGCTAGTACACAAATTTTGGCTCTTGTTGCCTCTTTCCTGGACTGGACCTCTTACCTAATAATGTCTTCATAGTCTGGCTTCAAACTGCCTTCAAACTGAGGAGTTTAAATTCCTCATAGTGGTAGGGTAGAAAAAGAGATGTAACATCTCAATACTAATGCATTGGAAAACTAACCAGAGTTGTACATAATGTATGTTGGTTTGAAAGAGAGATGTCAGTTTAATAGATGTTTTAAATTGTTTGTGGTACTATAGTTTTGGCTTAGGTAAAGAACATACATGAACCACAAATATTTCAATAGACTTATAGAGTTTTTATTTTATTTATTATTATGTTATTATAATTGCATTCTATTATAATTATAATAGATTATTATTAAATGGAATTGTAAATAAACAAGCATTTTTATTTGTTAAATAAATAAACATTTTTGAATTTTCATTTATGTATACTATAAAATAAACATGATTTAGTGAATACAGAGCTGATCCTGAAGACAGAAAACCCTAGGTTAAGGCATGACTCTGAAGCATGCTTGCTGTTTGATCCTAGAAAATTTCTTAATTTCTCAACACTCTCAAGTAACTCTCTAGGACACTAACTTGCAGAACAGTTACTAATCTGTGTACTAGTAGCTCACTAGGAGTTCTCTACTCCAATGAAATCACAAGTGTAATCCCTATCCCTATTGCTCTCATAGGTCCAGATCTGTCTGTTCCTCTCTATGAAATATGTGAAAGTGGTTTGCAGATATGGTACCACAGACTTCCCTACTTAACTGATGAAGTTGAACTTTCTTTCCAGAAGGAATTTATTTCCCCATGCAAAGCCAGTTTGCTTTGCTGCCAATCAGGTGCACTCAAAAATATGGATTGCTCAAGGCCCATAGGATTTTCTGGCAGTGTTTCTGATTGATTTTCCTGTAGCTATATATCCCTTGGAGCATGATTTCAACAGGCCTCACTCAGAGTCTCTCACCAAACTTGTCAACTAGAAGACTTTCTTTCAAGCAAACTGAAGGTACCTATCATGTTCAGGAAGCAGATCGATCACAGAGTGATAGAATCTTTGAGTTATAATAAACCTTGGCCATCATTTAGGGTAGCCTTTCACCCAGTGCCAAATTCTTCACTATAGGTGATCATTAGGCTTCAGCTTAAACATCTCTAGTGATGGAGAATGTACTTTTTTTTCAAGGACTAGAAATTCACAAATATGGAGTGGTTCTTATTGTTGAAAAGTTCTTCCTCTTGGAAGCATATGTACGTGTGTGTGTGTGTAAAATTTCTTAAAATGCATGAAAATACCACAATGTCTTATTTTAGCCCTATAACTTTCATTGTGTTAATGTCAGCTCTTTGTTTCTAAACTGCTATCTTTTGGACCCTGAATCTATCAACAAACAAGTTAGCAATCTTTCCTAGTTATAAAACTAGGATTTCTTAAGTTTGTATTCAGGTACTCATTGAAGTCATTGAAAAAAAATCTTGACCATGGCAGAATATTCCAATAAAGCCATTTCTCCATGCTAAAATTGATCCAGTTTGGATTAGAATTCTTTATAGTCAATCATTCAGTCAATTATATCCACCTAACAGTACTTTGATCCATCTTGCATTTCTCCATCTTATTTTTTTAAGCTAAACTCTTCTGGTGAGATCATGAATTCAGTGAAATATTAAAGTTCATAGAGATATTATGAAGGATTTTGTCCACTGCTTTTCTGAAATTCAAATCCTCTGTTTCTACAGATTTCCTTTGATATATGTCTAGTAACACTGTCCACAAAAAAATGAGCTGTCTACCATAACATGTTCTTAGAGCAACCATGCTGATCTCTCGTGATTCCTAAGTGGTTCCAAACTATAATAGAGTTTTGCTTGAGATTGACATCTAAGGAATATTCCTATAATTTCTGAACCTATCTTTCTGTTTTTGAAAAAAATCAGAGCATTTATATATTCTTGGAATTTCTGCATATCTTTCATATTCTTTGGTTCTTTAAATATCACAGCAAATGATTATCAGTAATCACATCTGCAAGTTCTTTCAGGATTTTGGGATAAAGTTTATAAAGCTCCTCTAGACTAGACTAGACTAGACTAGAACTCATTTCAAGCAGCTGTTCTCTTACAATCTTACCTCCTTATAATATTTGCTTTACTCTTTTAATTTAATATATGTATATATATATATATGTATGTATACATATACATATACATATTCTTTTTGACAGAGAAAGTGGAAACAAAATATGATTCACTTTCTCTCTGTCACCTATTAATTTCACATCATTTCTCCCAAACAGCAGATTTATTTTTACCCTGGTTTTATTCCCTGATGTAGATGAAAAATGTTCATTTGTCTTCTTGAAGATAAGATGAATGATGCATTAGAAAAAAATGTTCTAGAAATTCTACCTAACCCTGGGATACTGACCCTATTAGAATTTTTAATGGGTTTTTTATGTGTTTTGTTTTTACCCTATAACCATTAAGAGATTACTTTCACTTTGTGAGGTTTCTTTTAATAAAGTAAAACATTTAAGGAAAATAAAATTTTGATCTCATCTAAAAGCATATGCAACACTTCACAATTGTGGTACTCCCTCCACACCTCTATTTAAAAAGTTAAAAAGTTAACAGTAAAGCATTTTCTCTCCTTCCCATCCTGTTAAGGAAAAAAGAGAGAGGAAAAAAAAAAACAATTTCTTGTAAGAAATATGCAAACTCAAAGAAAACAAATCCTCCTAAGTGGCTTTATACAAAAATATATGTCTCATTCTTTGCCCTAAAGCCATCAACTTTCTGTAATGCATAGTATGTTTCATCCTTAGTCCTCTGGAATAATAAATGGTCTTGTTATTGATCATATTTCTTAGAGCTTTCAAAGTTGTTTGTTTTAAAGTATTGTGATCATGCATGTTGTTCTCCCAGTTCTGCTCATTTTTCATTCTTTTTAAATTTGTTTTTATTTCATTAAACATTTCCCAATAACATTTTAAAGTTTTTTTAAACAATCATTTTTCAAAATTGTGAATTTCAAATTTTTCCATTCCTTTCTGCCCTGCCTTCTTCCTTGAAAAGGTAAGCAATTTGATTTTGATTATTCATTTCTATATTCACCATGTTGCAAGAGAAAACATGAACAAAATAAAACAATAAAAAGAAAGATAGTAAAAAGAAGTATACTTCTATCAGATCAGATGATACATACTAAACAAGATCTCCTCTTTCTTCCCCTTTCCTAGTTATTAAGATTTTCTTCCTCTTGAAAATTCTTTTTTTTAATTTCCCCCCAAGTTTCATATAAAACATTTTTTGTTTTAGTCATACATGTACATTCATTTCTTTTTCTTTTTCTTTTTTTTTTTTTTACATTTCCACATGAATCATGTTGGGAGAGAAAAATCACAACAAAAGGGGAAAAACACAAGGAAAAAAAACAGGAGGAAAAAAGTGTATATATTGTATGTGTTGATTTACATTCAGTCTCCATAGTTCTCTCTCTAGATATGGATGGTGTTTTCCATCCAAACTTTATTGGAATTGCCTTGAATCACTGAATCGCTGAGAAGAACCAAGTCTATCATAGTTGATCATCACATAGTTTTGCTGTTGCTGTGTACACTGTTTTCCTGGTTCTGCTTGTTTCATTCAACATCAATTTTTGTAAATCTTTCCAGGCCTTTCTGAATGTTCATCACTTTTTTATAGGACAATAATATTCCATTACTTTTATATACTATAACTTATTATCCATTCCCCAATTGATAGGTATCTACTCATTTTCCAGTTCTTTGCCACCACAAAAAGAGCTGCTACAAACACTTTTGGACATGTTGGTCCTTTTCCCTCTTTTTTGATTTCTTTGGGATATAGACCTAGTAGTGGTACTGATGGACCTCTTGAAAATTCTTTATATTATTTGGTATACACACACACACACACACACACACACACACACACACACATATATATATATATATATATATATATATATATATATATATATATATATGCGCTTAATTTACCCACTCAAGTCCCTCTCCCACCTCAATAGAATGTAATCTCCTTGACAGAATTATCTATTTTCTCTCTATTCCCAGCACCTAGCTCAGTACTTTAGACATAATAGATACTAGATAAATGCTTGCACATTTAAATTGATTTGAATTAGATGAACAAATCCTTAAATTCTAGCATCATAATCTATTCTAAAAATAATATTAAATCAGATCTAGATTAATAAGAAAAAATTCCAAATTTAAGAGTAATTATATCTCTGCAGAGAATGCACTGGTCTGTTACAATCCTGAAGATAAAAGTAATACATTCCTCCTACCATGAATAGGAATACAAGTAGCAGCTGACCATTTGCCAAGAATGTCTGAGTATATCCAAAATTGCATCCTATAGATATTTGTGTATTATGTGCAAAGTGAAGGAGAGAGGAAAAATGGTCTTCCAAGTTTCATCAGTTAGCTCTTAGATCTTAGCTTTTAATTTAAAATCCTTTGGAGTCCCACGTGACAAGATTAACTGAAGTCAATGAGAGATAAATTATCATGCAGTCTTTTGGAAGTGTAATTCTGCTGGGTTTTGCAAGTTACCAGTGGAGTTAGAAATGGAGTGTACCAAACTCTGCAAAAATACCCAAACTGCTGCAGTGGCAGAAATGTTATTACTGTATCAAATGTAATTAATGTGACTCTCACATGTACTGACTGGGTATTTGCATCAACTGACAAGCAGCAAAGGTAAAACTGCGAGTGTCATCATCTAATTTACCTTTGCTAAAGAGCCTAAATGATTTTTTTATTCCTCTTCGTAAGAGGAAAGGCTATGGTAAGAAGGAAGAAAGTTCCATCCAGGATATGAAAAACTGATAAAAGCAGTGAGAATTTTGTAATGTGACAACAAGATTAATAACCTAAAACTGCCTCCCATATCATCCTCTTTGCATTCCTTTTCCCTTTGTTTTCAAGTTCTGTTTCCAGAAATTTGCAAATTTCTTTCTTTATTTCTGTTACTCTTTCCTGTGTCTTCCCTCAGCTGGGGGAAAGAACATTTGTTTCATCGCTCATACTTTTATGGGAAAACTAAAACAATCACTTTGAGTAAACTGCCATATTGGCTCTCAGGTCACTGAATGAATGTCAGGCTTTTAAGATGCTTTGAGGCAAAGAGGGCTAGCTGTTAATACAGGTGTAAAGACTACATTTGGTTTTAAATGCATATATCTTCTAGGACTGGATGGTCAATTATGAAGCAGTGCTGATATTTTCCAAAAAACATCTTCAGTAGACCTACATAAGATAGTCATTTAAGGTACTTACTGCAAAGGTCATACTAAAATGATGAGAAAAATGAGAATACAGAAATGAATAAATAGATATTCAGCACGGGTGTAAGGGATATCCCTGAAAAAGAAAATGCCACAAGACTCTAGTAATTTGGATATACCTGCATTGTCTATCAATTGTGGCAGCTCATAGTCATTATTTACAAAGTAGCATATCAAGCAGAAAGTGGAGGAAATGGAATCATTTCCACTGTTTTTGTTCAAGTCTCTGGGAAAAAAAATTAACAAAATGCAAAGGTCATTTCCCCTGGGGGGAGAAATAACCACCTGCCATTTCACAGAGAAAAGGTGACATTTCTCTGTGAAAAGGAGACATTTTGCCCACAGGCAAGTTGAAGCAGCTTCCTGGATTGCCTGTCAGTGAGTTTACATAAGGGCAGAACAAGATGCTTTGCCTCTGGCAGAAATGACATTTTACCTCCCTATTCAGATTTGGAGATTCTTAAAAATACAAAAACTATTTTATATTTGCATATACATATATATATTTAAATAGGAATTATATATATGCATATATATTTAAATGGGAATTATATATGCATATGTATTTAAATAGGAATTATGTATATGCATATATATTTAAATAGGAAACATATATACACATATATATGTACATATATATATATATATATGTATATATATATATATATGTATATATATATATATATATATATATATGGAAATACTCCTGGAAGTTTATAAGTGTAACCACCTTAATAATAAATGTCATGTGCACACACATACTGGATTGAGGCAGTTAAAGGTGACATAAGGTAGCAGGATAGAGCACTGAAGCAGTTTTCAGAGGACCAGAATTGTTATTCCTATTCCTATGACAGTGTGATGTTTCACATTTCACTTAGCACCTTACTATCCCACTTTCCCTATCACTGAAATTATAGAAATGTCTCTCTTTAACTATGTAACTGTAAGATTGCATAAGATCATAAGGGATAGTGTAATAATAAATAAGATAACATGAAGTATTTTGAACTTCTTGGATATAGGAGATAGAGAGATAATCTAGATATTCATGGATATTTGTATGTGTATATCTGAAATATTTTAAGTAAGTAGTATTTTGAAAGCCATATTTGGGAAATTCAGCAAAAAGGTAGCTCATTTTGTACATAGAAAGTCAACCCTGTAGCCAACAAACCCAGGCCTGCCTCTGACACATAATAGTTTGTGACAAGAAAGCATAGATAATTCTCTGAGACTATAAGATGATAATAAAAATTAGCATTTATATAGAACCTACTAAGTATCAGACATTGTCCTAAATATATTAAAATTATTAGCTCATTTAATCCTCACAATAACCCTCTGAGGTATTATCACCATTTTCTAGTTGAGGATACTGATGCAAACAGAGGCAAAAAGTGCCTTAGTGAGTTTCTGAGATCTGTGAAGTGATTGCCAATGTTCCAAACTCTTCAACATCTACCTGTCTAGGTGCTGAGTACAACTGAGAATAGGTGGTAAACCTGTATTGGAAGAGAAATTTTCCTCACCTATGTTTTTACTGTACCAACAAAATTAAAAGTTTCATTTCTGTTCTTCTCCTTAACTTCCTTGCATAAGACATTTCCAGGAATTTTAGCATTGGAAGGGACTATCAAGGGTATCTAATTCAGGCCTTCAATTTACATATGAAGAAACTAAAGTGTAGAGAAGAGGGAAGAAAATATGAATTACTCTGAAAGCAGGGTCATCTACAAGGATCATGATAATATAGCACTATTTATATCGTGTTTTAAGGTTTGAAAATTATTTACATTATTTTATCCTTTATATTTTTTATTTATATTCTTTGATCCTTTGTGAGGTAGAAGTGGTGATTATCTACAGGTGGGGAAACTGAGACATTGAGCTATTAAATTGTTTTCCCAGGGTCATGTAGCAAATAAGTATCAGAAGCAGGATTCAAACTTGGATCTTCTTGACTTCATATCCTGTGTCCAATTCATTGTACCACTTAGCTATCTAGCAACAAATAATACCCTGCAGTATTTCAGATGTGAAATTGAAAATTAATTTTTAATTCTATTTTGTTGAGTTAATCAAACAAGATTTGATATTCCTCAAATATAAATTTTATTCGGGTAATCTCAGCTTACTTTTTTTTTCACATTTCTGGAGAGACTTGCCTAAAGGTCAATTTCATTACTTAAATTATTGTAGCCACTCCCATGCCTGCAGTCTATCCCCATCACTTGAGAACTGATCTCTACTCCCAGTAAGTTAATGGGAAAGAAACTGAGATGACACTTATTGCTTCCTCAAGGAAATGTCTACCAACTGAGATTGTCTTACCTGTGATTGAGGCTTTCAGAAGGGGAAATACATACTATCAATTCAAGTTGATATAAGAGAGTTCTTTGTTTTAACTTTCTGGGATTTTGCTCTGTTATCTTGTTATTTATTCACCATAAAAGATACTGCCTTCCTTCCCTTTGGCTACTGAAGTCATTGGTCCCATTTATTGACTATTGCTACCCTGGATAATAAATAGATCATGATTAAATCTTTGCTGCTTCTTTTAATCTTTATTTCCATCATAAGACAGGTATTTTAAGCACTATTTTATGGAAGATGGAGTAATAGACTCATTTTCAATTACTCCAGGGGATAGAATTTGAACAACTAAATAGAAGATGAAACAAAGTTTGTATTTAATAAAAAAAAAAACAATTTGCAGAATTTCCATGAAACCAATTTGCCTCTTAATGTTGAATTCTCTATCAGTGAAAATGTCCAAGAAATACTTACTTTGAGTAACACAGACTTATGGCTCTGCCTCTTCTGATTATCTACTTTGATTTCATTGCATGTAAATTTATGCAAATATCAATTGAAATGGTCATCTTTATTCACATTGTTTTCAGTGGATAGGATGGGAGTAGGGGAGAAAATGAGGATGTAGACACATGTATGATTAGTACATAAATCTATAAGTCATATGTTTATCCCTCAGCAAAACATATATCAGCAATATTGGAAGGGCAATATCTAAGTTATGAAGGAACTTAGACTAAGTGAATTCTTGGGACCCTTTTGAATATGATTCAAAGATTGATATTTCTTCCTCCACCTTCTTTTCTTCTTCCTAATTCATCTCTTGTTATGCATATTCCATCTTTGCTAATTAATGGGAACAGTTTGTAATGAAGGGAAATGTGTTCCATTTTCACTACCCTACTACCTTGCATCCCTCCCGCCTCATTTCTCTCTAATATTGTTGCTTATAACAAAAAAAAAAAAAAAATCAAGACCAGCATGCGGCAATAGATTTTTTATTCTCGACTATCATTTATAGTTTTTCTACTATAATTTATAATATGGAGAATTTACATAATGCTTTTAGTTTTCAGTGATATGTGCCTTGCATTCTTAACTGAACATTGCAATTTGTTGCCTTCTCTAAATTAATTTTCTTTTACTTTTATGTATTTTATCATTTTTCTTCTGGAAGTTTTATCAGTCTGTCTAATTAAATCATAAGCCCAATAGGTGGGGGCCTAAACTAATTTTATATTTATTACAAAAATGGTACATTTTGGTACTTAATCATTCACATTCTCTCCTTCTGTTCTTCCGGGCATAACAATGCATATTCCAGGGAAATGATGGAGACAAATCTCTGGGGAGATGAAGGGAAAACAGGAGGGAGAAACAAATTCCTCTTCTCAGTGGAAATTCAGAAAGATCTCCTCTGTATCATTTTACATTAACTGAGATCGATATCTGGATTGAAGAATCAGATTGAAACATTATAAAAGCTGAAAAAAATCAATTTGTTATGTTTTAGATAGTACTGCTTTTTAAATTTAACACAGCTGCCCCCCAAAATTTTTTTATCATTTTGAAAAAAAAAGAAGCTCAAAAAATCTGCCTGTGGAACTTTTAGAAGTATCTTGAAAACCATTTGCCAACACTACCCTACTGTTACTCTGAACATCCTGAAGAAGACAAGAATAGGAAGTGTTTAAAAGGAAAGGTCCTTAAATTCCAGGTTAGCAATTTACCCCAGAATATGTCCTAAAGTAGTTTGAGGGCTAGAATTAGAACTCAGGATTCCTGACTCCTAGTCTAGCAATTTTATTCTCTTCAGATATGTCTAAGAGGATTAGACATCAGCTTCTTACTTTGAGGAACTAATTCATATTCTTTCAGGTTCCTTAATACAGGTCTTTTAAACTCTTTTCGACCTTGTTAAATATCTCACATGTTGCAGGCAGCTCCGGTTTGCCATCACTTCAGCTGTAGTTTCATTTAACTAAATTGACAATATCTGCTGAAGCAGTCATTGAAAACAAGATTATCCACTTTCACTTGATAGGTGAATTTTTAAAGAGTTCACTGATTGACTAATAATGGGCTGGCTTGGCTCTCTTTTAGCAACTACTTTCTGGTAGAGATATAAAAAAATCAGTTGTCTTTTATTCCTCTCTAGCCATGGGGCAGTTAGGTAGTGCAGTAGATGAAGGATGGGGTCATGAATCAAGAAAATCTGAGTTCAAATATGACCTGAATCACTTACTAGCTCTTTGACTCTGGACAAATCACATAACCCTGTTTGCTTCCATTTCCTTATCTGTAAAATAAGCTAGAGAAAGAAATAGCAAACCACTCTAGTATCTGCCCTCCCCCCACCAAAAAAAAAAAAGTTGTCACAAAGATTCAGACATAACCGAACAACTGCCATGGGAAGACTAAAGCATGTTTTCTTAAGGTTACAGCATCAGTATCCATATTATAGAAGCTCTAATTATATAGCCATTGTCAGTGGAAGAGCAGTAACTACCTAGATGTACATTTTGCTACTATGAATAACATTCCTTTTTTGCTTTTCCTCTCCTGTTCATTCTTTTTTATTCCATTGTAGATAAAATTTTGTTAAAAGGGCATTTAAGATTTATTTAAATTGTGTTCAGTGCCTTCAAGGAGGACCAAGGAGGATATATATACCTGTGTGTTTAAAAGTACATTCCACTGAAACTACAAGCAGTTGTCCAAGTCCTTAGAAAATTAGCCCTTAATAAAAACAGGCAACAAAGTATGTTACTGAGCATCCTTTGTCACTTCTAAGGTAATGTTAGGGTAAATAATATCCCTGAGGTCATTCTCTGACTCATTTGTGGAAATGGCAGAACCCAGGACCTTATGATGTAAACAAATAATGCTATCTGGTTAATTGTTGAAAGCTAAAAAACCTTCCTCTATAGAAAAAAAAAAGAAGTTGAAATATATTTGTGTTGGGAATATTTGAGGGAAACAAGTTAGAATAAAACAAAACCAATAATGAAAAAGGCAAAAGGAAAGAAGAGAAATAAAATGGGGGAAATAATATGCTTGCACTTATTTCTAAATCCCAGTTTCATGGAGGCAGTAATAGAAAGTCATTTCAGTCTATCACTTCAAAGTAACTCTAAATATAGACACCTACCAAAAAAAATTGATAAAGTCATCAACCAGATCAAAATAGACCAAAGAGAAATATTGCTTTTGAAAATGTTTATCTGGACAGCTAGGTGGCTCAATGGAATAGAGCACTGGGCTTAAAGAGTCAGGAAGACCAGGACTCAAATGTCATCTCAGATAATAGCTATGTGACCCTAAACAAATGATCCCTTGCTTGCTTCAGTTTTCTCACTGTAAAATAGGGTTACTAATAGCAACTACTTCTGGGGTTGTTTTGAGGATCAAATTCAGTAAAAAATTATAAAGCTCTTAGCACATCTGGCATATAGTAAGCACTCTAAATGAAAATGCATGTCCTTTGATGGTACAATGGATACAAGGTTGGACTTGGAGATAAGAAGACCTAAATCCTGCCTCAATTAATTACTAGCTACATGACAAGGCAAATCACACAAACCTCTAACTGCCTCATCTATAAAGTAGAGGTAGTCATAGCATCGAACTCACAGGGCTGTTACAAAAATAAAAGGAGAAAGTATTTCTAAAGTGCTTTGCAGAACTTGAAGCACTATGTAAATTCTACCTGTTATTATCTTAACAAATTGAATAGTTAATCTAGATATATATATACCCAAGATGTCAAAAACTCAGCCTCAGACTGTATGTAGTCTATAATACTCCTGAGTACATAAGGATACAGATTAAACTGTAATTGGGAAATATTTAACAAAAAGAAGTAAAAATGCAGTAAATATAGATAATGTCTATATGAGGTTTTCTAAATCAATATTTAGTCCATAGAGATCCTTGTTATGGCCCCCTTTTCTTTGTCACTACTGCTGTACAAAACGATTTCTGAACTAACCTAGCTCAGAATGCTAATATCCTTTTAAAAGAATCTTTAACAAAAGAACTGGTTTATGACTAAAGAGATAGCTCATCCTAGACTAAGTGGCTTTGGTGGTAATACTGATCAAAGTTTGAAGCCCATTTGCAAAGATGTCTGTGTAAATAACAAAGATACATTTAAAATAAACTTGTAGTTGTTAAGGAAAAAATAAGGACCTATGAACTTTATCATCAGCTGTGATTCCTTGGAAAGATAACAACATGAAGAAATTGGTTTTAATTTACAATTAATTCTTATGATATATTATTAAGACCACGGACTGAATGAACTGAACAGGTTTGCAGAGCACTAAATAATCCACACATCAGCTGCAGATTCAATTAAATTGCTTTTAGGGCCTGGCCTGAAGTCAAAGTAGGGCAGACCCGAAAGCCCTAATTTGCCATGGATTCTATAATATAGACCCTAATGTACTCTGGAATAATTAGTATGGAAAAATAGGATGGCTTTATATTTATCCTAAAACCCATAAATCCCTAACACAGTAATATTAGTAACATTTAAAAACAGGTAACCAATCCATTTTCTGGCCTTTAAAATTGGTATGTAAAAGTATGATCTCCCCCTTTTATGCCTCCTTCAGCAATTATATTATTATTTTTATGTTCTTTGTGACCTTTATTTATTTTTGACATTTTTTTCTCAATATTATTTTATTTTTCTAATTCATGTAAAGATAGTAGTCAACATTCATTTTTGTAAAATTTTGAATTCCAATTTTTTCTCTCTCTCTCCTTTACCTACCCCCAACCCCAATACAACAAACAATCTGATATAGGTTGTACATGTGTAATCAATTTAAACATAATTCCATATTTATCATGTTGTGAAAGTAAAATCTGAATAAAAGAGGAAAAACCATGAGAAAGAAAAAACAAACCAAAAAATGGTGAAAATAATATAAAAAGCATGATATTTTCCAGGAAAAAGCAGTCTACTGTAAGCAGAACTACTCATAAAATCTGAATTCTATTCTTTAAATTGGAGAATTCCCAAAATGCTTTTCCCAGGTTCAAAATATTCTCTGCATCCAGGTCCACTTAAAATAAAAGCTTATATATAACCTCTTCTGTGTTTAATTTTTCTCTGATGAACCAGAGGACATAGCTCAAATTAAAGGCACTTAATGAAATAGCATAGTTAGCAGATTTGCAATAGGACATTCTCCCATACAAGTAAGTCAGAGTCTCATAAAATATATTTTTGTATTAGTAGGGAGAATGAGTACATATAAGGACCATGAATGAGTGACTAATATTTGGAAAATACATGTTAAGGGGCAATTCATGGTATTCTTGGGGCAACTAGTTGGCACAGTAGAAAGAGTCCCCTACCTAGAGTCTGAGTTCAAATCTAGCTGAAGACATTCTCCAATTTTTAACTCTGGACAAGTCAGTGTTTGCCTCAGTTTCCTGATGTAAAATGAGCTGGAAGAAGAAATAACAAACTACTTCAATATCTTTGCCAAGAAATGGGTAATGAAAAGTTGGATGTGATTGAAAAATTACTAAACAGCTTTGATATTCACACTAAGTCTACTTCTTGCTAGATGCCTTGAGGTAATAGAGTATTGGGTTTGCTTTTTGAATGGTACATTGTTCCACTGGATTCAATGGCAGCAGCATCCTTGCAGAGTATACATGTCTTGTCAATCTCAATCTCTTTTTTTCTGAATTTTTCTCCTATTATCTTCACTTATCCCTTCAGAGTCAACCAAACTATGAAAGCACTAATATCCTAGGCTGCAGTTGCTATAATCTCTCCTTATTAAAGGAATGCAAAAAGCAAGGGATTTTGCAAAAAAGCTAAAAAAAAAGTTTCATTTCTTTTCTTTTTTTAAATTGAAGTTTTTATTTTCAAAACATATTCAAGGATAATTTTTCAACATTGACCCTGTGTTTCTATTTTCTTCTCCTTCCCCCCATCCCCTCCCCTAGATGCATGTAGTCCAATATATGTTAAACATGGTGAAAATATATGTTAAATCCAATATAGACATACATATTTATACAATTATCTTGCTACACAAGAAAAATAAGATCAAAAAGTAAAAAAAAGAGAGAAAGAAAATAAAATTCAAGCAAACCACAACAAAAAGAGTGAAAATGATATGTTGTGATCCACCTTCAGTTCTCACAGTCTTCTCTTTGGATATAGATGGCTCTCTCCATCACAGGTCTATTGGTACTGGCCTGAATCATCTAATTGTTGAAAAGAGCCTTGTCCATAGAATTGATCCTTGTGTAATCTTCTTGTTGCCATGTATAAATGATCTTGTAGTTCTGCTCATTTCACTTAGCAACAGTTCATGTAAGTCTCTCCAGGCCTCTCTGAAATCATCCTGCTGATCGTTTCTTTAGAACATTAATATTCCATCACATTCATATACTATAACTTATTTAGCCATTCTCCAACTGATGGGCATCCACTCAGTTTCCAGTTTCTAGCCACTACAAAAAGGTCTGTTACAAACAGTTTTGCACATGTGGGTCCTTTTCCCTCATTTAAGATCTCTTTGGGATATAAGCCCAACAGAAACACTGCTGGAACAAAGTATGCACAGTTTGATAACTTTTTCAGCATTTTCCAAATTGCTCTCCAGAATGGTTGGATCTGTTCACAGTTCTACCAACAATGCATCAGTGTCCCAGTTTTCCCACATCCCCTCCAACATTCATCATTATCTTTTCCTGTCATCTTAATCAATCTGAGAGGTATATAGTAGTATCTCAGAGTTGTCTTAATTTGCATTTCTCTGCTCAGTGTGATTTAGAGCACCTTTTCATATAACTAGAAATAATTTTAGTTTCTTCATCTGAGAATTGTCGGTTCATATCCTTTGACCATTTATCAGTTTGGAGAATGGCTTGAATTCTTATAAATTTGTGTCAATTCTCTATATAGTTTAGAAATTAGGCCTTTATCAGAACCCTTGAATATAAAAATGTTTTCCCAGTTTATTGCTTCCCTTCTAATCTTGGGTGCATTAGTATTGTTTATACAAAAACTTCTTAGCTTAATATAATCAAAATTATCTTTGTGTTCAATAATGATCTCCAGTTCTTCTTTGGTCACAACATCCTTCCTTCTCCACAGATCTGGGAGGTAAACTATCCTATCTTTTTCTAATTTGCTTATAATATCACTTTTTGCGTTTAAATCATGAACCCATTTCAACATTATCTTGGTATAAGGTGTTAAGTGTGGGTCAATGCCTAGTTTTTACCATACTAGTTTCCAATTTCCCCAGCAATTTATGTCAAATAGTGGGTTCTTATCCCAAAAGCTGGGGTCTTTGGGTTTGTCAGATACTAGATTACCATAGGCATTATTTTGTCCTGTGAATCTAGCCTATTCCACTGATCAACTACTCTATTTCTTAGCCAGTACCAAATAGTTTTGATGACTGCTGCTTTTTAATATAGTTTTAGGTCTGGCACACCTTCATCAGCATTTTTTTTCATTAATTCCCTTAAAATTCTTAACCTTTTGTTCTTCCAGATGAGTCCATCTGGATTTTTATTTTTTTTATTTTGTTATTATATTTTCGAGATCTGTAAAATAATTTTTTGAAAGTTTGATTGGTATGTCACTAAATAAGTAAATTAATTTAGGTAGTATTGTCATTATTATTATATTCACTCAGTCTACCCATGAGCACTTGATACATTTCCAGTTAATTAAATCTGACTTTATTTGTATGGAAAGTGTTTTGCCTTGGCAGATAGATTCCCAAATATTTTATGTTATCAACAGTTATTTTAAATGGAATTTCTCTTTGTATCTCTTTTGGTATGTTTTCTCATTCTCTTGGATGAAGTTATTGATTGTGTCCATGATTTGTTGTTTCACCCATTCATTCTTTAAAATTAGATTATTTAGTTTCCATTTAATTTTTGATCTATTTTCCCCTGGTCTTTTATTGCATGTGATTTTAATCACATCATGATCTAAAAGAAATGCACTTACTATTTCTGCCTTTCTGCATTTGATTTTGAGGGTTTTATGCCCTAATGCATGGTCAGTTTTTACATAGATTCCATGAACTGTCAAGAAAAAAGTATACTCCCTTCTAACTCCATTCAATTTTCTCCAAAGATTTATCAGACCCAACTTTTCTAAAATTCTATTTATCTACTTAACTTCTTTCTTATTTATTTTGTGGTTCAATTCATCTAGTTCTGAGACGGAATTAGCTATCTTCTAGGAACTGGGATGCTATAACACTTGTTACATATATATTTAGTATTGATATTGCTTCATTATCTATGACACCCTGTAGCAAAATATAGTTTCCTTCCTTATCTCTCTTTTTTTTTACTTAAAGCTTTTTATTTACAGAACATATGAGTGATTTTTCTACATTGACTTTTGCAAAAAAAAAAAATTTTTGTTCCAAATTTTTCTCCTCCTTCTCCCCACACCCACCCCTAGATTACAGGTAGTCTAATACATGTTAAATATGTTCAATTATATGACAAATCCAATATATGTATACATATCTATACAGTTATCTTACTGCACAAGAAAAATCAAATCTAGAAAGAGAAAAAAGACAACCTAAGAAGGAAAATAAAATGTAAGCAAATATTCACAGAAAGCATTAAAATGCTGTGTTGTGGTCCACACTCAGTTCCCATAGGCCTCTCTCTGGATGTATATGAGTTTCTTCATCGCTTAATAATAGGAACTGGTTTGAATCAACTCATTGTTGAAGAGAACCATGTCCATTAGAATTGATCATCATATAGTCTTGTTGCCTGTATAATAATCTCCTGGTTCTGCTCATTTCACTTAGCATCAGTTCATGTAGGTCTCTCCAGGTCTCTCTGAAATCATCTTGTTGGTATTTCTTACAGAACAATAATATTCCATAACATTCATATAACATAATTTATTTAGCCATTCTCCAACTGATGGGCATCCATTCAGTTTCTAATTTCTAGCCACTACAAAAAGGGCTGCCACAAACATTTTTGCACATGTGGGTCCCTTTCCCTACTTTAAGATCTCTTTGGGTTATAGGCCCAGTAGAAACACTGCTGGGTCAAAGGGTATGCACAGTTTGATAACTCTGAGCATAGTTCCAAATTGCTCTCCAGAATGGTTGGATCTGTTCACAGTTCCACCGACAAGGTATCAGTGTCCCAGTTTTCCCACATCCCCTCCAACATTCCCCATTATATTTTCCTGTCATCTTAGCCAATCCAACAGGTGTGTAGTGTTATCTCAGAGTTGTCTTAATTTACATTTCTCTGATCAGTAGTGATTGGAGCACCTTTTCTTATGATTAGAAATAGTTTCAATTTCTTCATCTGAAAATTGTCTGTTCATATCTTTTGACCATTTATCAATTGGAGAATGGCTCGAATTCTTATATATTTGAGTCAATTCTCTATATATTTTAGAAATGAGGGCCTTTATCAGAACCTTTGAATGTAAAAATGTTTTCTCAGTTGATTGCTTCCCTTTTAATCTTATCTGCATTAGTTTTGTTTGTACAAAAACTTTTTAACTTGATATAGTCAAAATTATCTATTTTGTGATTAATTATGATCTCTAGTTCTTCTTTGGTCACAAATTCCTTCCTCCTCCACAGATCTGAGAGGTAAACCATTCTACGTTCTTCTAATTTGTTTATAATATCATTCTTTATGTCTAGATCATGAATCTATTTCAACCTTATCTTGGTATACGGTGTTAGGTGTGGGTCAATGCCTAGTTTCTTTAGTACAAGTTTTCAATTTTCCCAGCAATTTTTGTCAAATAGTGAGTTTTTATCCCAAAAGCTGGGGTCTTTGGGTTTATCAAACACTAGATTACTATATTCATTGACTATTTTGTCCTGTGAAGCTAATCTATTTCACTGATCAACTACTCTGTTTCTTAGCCAGTACCAAATGGTTTTGATGACCACTGCTTTATAATATAGTTTTAAATCTGGTACAGCTAGACCACCCTCATTTGCTTTTTTTTTCATTAAATCCCTTGAAATTCTTGACCTTTTGTTTTTCCAGATGAATTTTGTTGTTATTTTTTTCTAGGTCAGTAAAATAATTTCTTAGGAGTTTGATTGGTATAGCACTAAATAAATAGATGAGTTTAGGTAATATTGTCATATTTATTATATTTGCTCGACCTATCCAAGAGCACTTGATATTTTTCCAATTGTTTAGATCTGACTTTATATTTGTGGAAAGTGTTTTGTAGTTTTACTCATATAGATCCCAACTTTCCCTTGGCAGATATATTCCCAAATATTTTATACTATCAACAGTCATTTTAAATAGAATTTCTCTTTGAAACTCTTGCTGTTGGATTTTGTTAGTGATGTATAAAAATGCTGATGATTTATGTGGATTTATTCTGTATCCTGCAACTTTGCTAAACTTGTGATTAATTCTAATAGTTTTTTAGTTGTTTCTCTAGGGTTCTCTAAGTAGACCATCATATCATCTGCAAAGAGTGATAATTTGGTTTCCTCATGATCTACTCTAATTCCTTTAATCTCTTTTTCTTGTCTTATTGCCAAAGCTAGCATTTCTAATACAATATTGAATAGTAATTCAATATTGAATAGTAATGGTGATAGTGGGCAACCTTGTTTTACCCTTTATCTCTTTTAATTAGATCTATCTTTTGGTTTTGCTTCATCTGAGATGATTACTACCCCTACTTTTTTTTTTTACTTCACCTGAAGCATAATAGCTTTTTATCTTTACTCTATATGTATCACTCTGTTTTAAATGAGTTTCTTGTAAACAACATATTGTAGGATTCTGGCTTTTAATCCAGTCCACTATCCACTTCCATTTTATGGGAGAGTTCATCTCATTCACATTCACAATTAAAACAGCTAATTCTGTATTTCCTGACATTTTATTTATCCCAAGTTATGCTTTTCTCTTTCTTTTCCCCCTTTTCTTCCTCCCCAGCATTTTGCTTCTGACTACCACCTCTCTCAAATAGCCCTCCCACTTTATAGCCCCTTCCCCTTTCTTTTAAAACCTTTCCCCTACTACTTCTGTTTTCCCTTCTATTAGCCTCCTCCTTTCCCCTCCCACTTCCCTATAAGGTGAGAGAAATTTCTCTGTGAAACCAAATATATCTGATATTCTCTCTTTGAGCCAAATCTGATGAGAGTAAGATTCACACAATGTTCATCCCCTTCCTTCTTTCCCTCAATTATAATAGGTCTTCTTTGCCTTCATGAGATGTAATTTTCCTCATTTTACTTCCATTTCCCTTTTTCCAATACAATTCCCTTCCCAACTCATTTCTTTTTCATATGATCACAATAAAATCAAATTATACTTGCACTAAGTATACCCATAACAGAGATACAGTTCTCAACAGTTCTTTCCTTTTTACCTTTTTATGCTTCTCTTAAGCTCTGTATTAGGAGATCATTTTTTTTTGTTCAGCTTTGGTCTTTTTATCAGAAATAAATGAAATTTACCTGTGTCATTGAATGTCCATCTTCTTCCCTGAAAGATAATGCTCAATTTAGTTGGATAATTAATTCTTGGCTGCAATCCAAGTTCCTTTGCATTTTGTAATATCAGATTGGAATATCCAAAAAATAAATATCTTTGATCCTTTAAGATGAAATCTGCTAGGTCCTGGGTGATTTTGATTGTGGTTTCTTGATATTTTAATTGTTTTTTTTTTTCTGGCTGCTTGCAATATTTTTTCCTTGATCTGATAATTCCAAAATTCAGCTATGATATTCCTTGGAGTTTTTGTTTTGAGATCTCTTTCAGGAGGTGATCAATGAATTCTTTCAATGGCTACTTTACCTTCTATTTCTACGACATCAGGGTAGTTTTCCTTGATGATTTCCTGAAACATGATGTCTGGTCTCTCTTTTTTTCATTATGATTTTCAAGAATTCCAATAATCCTTAGATTGTCTCTCCTAAATCTATTTTCCAGGTCAGTTGTTTTTCCAATGAGGTATTCCATGTTTTCTTCAATTTTTTCATTTTTTTTGGTTTTGTTTGATTGATTCTTAAAGTCTCATTGAGTCATTCACTTCCATTTGTTCAACTCTAATTTTTAGTGTATTATTTTCTTCAATTACCTTTTTTAGCTCCTTGGCCAATTGAATTTTTAAATGACTTGTTTCGTTCATTGCATTTTTTTTCCATTTCACAAATTCTATTTTTCAATGAATTGGTTTCCTTTTCATATATTTTTGTAAGAAGTTATATGCCCTTTCCATTTCACCAAATCTATTTTGTAAGGAGTTTTCTTCAGATAATTTCTATTTTTTCCATACCCTCTTGCAAAGATCTTGTTTATTTTCCCCATCTCTTTTAATATCATTTTTTTAATTCTTCTAAGAGAATCTTATGAAATGAGGACCAGCTCATATCACCCTTTGGGTTTTATCTGGAGCTGATTTGCCTTATAGGAATCTCAAGGTTTGAGATCTATTCTCTCTCTCCATAAAAGCTATCTATGGTCAGAGTTCTTTTTGCTTTTTTGCTCATTTATTTTTTAAGGGTTGAGGTCTTTTCATAAGGAAAATGGGTGACAGCTGCTTTAGTTTGCCCTTGTGCAGTTCTGCTGACTGACTTCAAGTGCTGGATAATTGTGGTCAGGTCTCTCTCTGGGGTGCAGTGGCTTACAATTTGCCTTCTGCATTTGCTTTTGGTGTCTTGCAGCAAATCTGATAAACCACCAGCTTGCAACTAGGGCAGAGGAGCTTTAGAGCCTCACAGTAAATTCCCAACTAACTGGCTCCCTACCCCAACTCCTTTCCTTGGGCTCCCAGCACTGGGGTCTGGCCTCAGCAGCCTCTCCCCTTGCCTGATTGACACAGACCTTTTCTGAAGTTCTTCCACAGTATCTTCTTCTGAAAATTTGTTGTATTACAAATATTTGTGGGTTCTATCACTCCAAAATCAGTTCAGAGGGTTAATCTGCTGTTGATTTGAAGGAAGTTTGAAGGTCATATAAAACCAGTCTACTCTCTGCCCTCTTGGCTCTGCCCACTATGTTTCATTTTTAATGCAAAAACTTTATAGTAAGTTATTTTTCAAGAGCTGTCAGAATTGAGTAGCATGGTAAGTGGTAATGATAAGTTGTTTGTTGTTGTTTTAGAAGCCAGTTTTTATAATTGGTGATGATTGTTGATCAAGATAATAATTAAATGATTAATTTTTTTTCTCAACTCAAATGTAGGATGTCTGAGTCAAAACCCTCAGAAATCCAGAATAGAAATCCTGCCTAAATTCTTCATTTTATTTTATACAAGAGTAAATTGAGTCTCAGCTATGACTTATCTCTGGTAATATGGCTAGTTAGTGATAGAACTAGAATTAGAACCTCTCTCTTCTGAGTCCCATTTTGTTGCAATTTCCATGTGATCAGGATATTTCTGGTAGTTGAAATGAATGTAACTCAGGGAAGTAACTGAGGAAAAAGCACAGTAGTATATACATTGGTGCACTGTCATATTTTCTTCTGCTGTAGACTAATATATTTTGTAGTTTGAGCATTAATGTTTTTGAATCTTTCTTTTTACAAAATTAGCCAAACAAAGAAGGGTTCTTAGTCATTAACTTCCTTGGGTGTCATTTTCTTCACCTGTTAAATGAGAGCATTAGATTAGATGGTCTCTGAAGTACCTTCCAGACATAGTTCTATGATATTTTGAAGACTAATGGATGTATAATTTTGATTATATGGTTGACTTGGATGACATACTAATGAGGCCCATCTATGCGGCAGCTTGATGGAATTGTGGATAGAGTTCTGGGTCTGGACCAGGAACCTGAGTTCAAATCTGACCTCAGACACTTTCTAAGCTGTGTTACCCTGCGCAAGGTACTTAATTCTATTTGCCTCAGCTTCTTCATTTGTAAAATGAGCTGGAGAAAGAAATGGCCAATTGTTCTAGTATTTTTGCCAAGAAAACCCCAAAATGGAACCAAAAGAATCAGACAGCAACAATAACAATGAGCTACATTGATTAAATTTCTGGTAACAAGTTTTCTCCTTTGTGAAGTGAACATGTTATTATTCATCGGTCTCTTTACAGAATATTGTAAAACAAATTTGTTTCATGTTTTCTCCATTATTGTATCTTTTAATACCAAACTAGAGCAAAAACATTATTTCATTAGCCACAGATAAACACACTGAAAATTATCTAAGGATTCTGAAAGATGATTTACTGTTAATGGGGATCAGCAATGTGCTTCATTTTCTTCATTTGTAAAATGACTTCTAAGGTTCCTTCTGGCTCAAAATCTATTAATTGATATAGTCCCCAATTATGGAATAGTAAAGGTAGGCTTTACAGTGCTTAATCTGCTCTGTGCTCTTTTGTCCTCTTGCTAGTATAGGGTCTGTACTACATGTGTTCTATGTGCCTTCTCTGTAAAATGGCTACTCTTAAGGTATTTTTCATTTAGGTATTTTAGAGAAACCAGAATTTCATTTGAAGTTGTCTTTGATATTCTACCACCTTTCACTGAATTTCCCAGTTCTAGAAAACAGCAGGAAAATATTTATACTTTCACGACTACCATGAAAAAGTAATAAGGATACATTGCTAATGCTTAGTTCACATTGCCTCCTATTAATATGACATTATATAATGCACATTTTCCAACATTAAAATATCACTGAGATATATATTCATGCTGAAGATATAGGTTATAACTTAAAATAGATTTTGAAAGAGCCTTACATTGTTGTAATGCTACTTATTAGTTGAACTACAGATATGTTTTACTAATTAAATTGTCACATGAGGTCATTCCTGTATGAATTGAAAAATGAGGCCATATAAAAATAATCTATCATCTAACTTTAAGTATCTGCTAATAGGTTGTTCTTAAAAAGTATATGACATTTATATATAGTTTTCAAAGATTTGCAAAATACTTTGCATAATTTAATATCATTTGATAGAACAACCTTCTGAGGTAAATTCTATTGTTATCCCCTTACAGATCAAGAACCTGAGATTAAGAGAGAAATTAAATGACTTGACTAGTCACATAAATTGTGTTTGTGGAAATTATCAGAATTTAGATCTCCATGTTCTTCTTTCTATCTACTATACCACCTGCCTACTATATGACATTGCTAGTTTACAATATCACATTTCAATGCTACATTACATGGTATTATTGAAACATAATATTCATTTAAATTTTCCAAAACCTATGAAAGGAATATAGAAAACCAATGGAAAGAGAATTTCATACTTGAAATAAAACCTAGATTCAAGTCCTGGTTTTACTAAGCATGTGACCTTGGTCAAACTAGTTTTGGAAAATGAAGTGAACTTCCTCATCTGTGATATTGGGGGAGGCAAAGTGATAAAATCATTCTTCCTAAAGTGACATGTGACTTAAATTGGATAAAATAAAATTGATTATGAGAATATAATATATTTTACAATTTTTAATATCTTTAAAAACCTTTTTATTTAATATCTGCTTTTTTCTGTCATGATCTACATGATTTGTCATTGTATCCACATTATTCTGTGATATATTTTAAATTCCCTATTATACATTCACATTATCATTAATATCTTATTGAATATTTGATTAAGTCATTTTTATAACTCTGTCTCATAGGTTTTCAATGAATTTTAAATCAAGTGAGTCCTCTGATCATGAAAGCATGTTTATTTCTATCTCAGATAAATTTTTTAACTTTTAATGATAAGAAATTTTCATGACAAGGATTTTGTGAGTATGGCATAGTTAAGTTTATTCCATCTACATTTGGGAATTTCTTTAATTCTGCAAAAAATAGATACATTTTTCAGCTTATTTCCTCAATATGGACAAATCTTCCAGGGCCAGTAGAGGTTAAAAAAATTCCCCAAACAGTTATTTGAGGAAATATTTTACATTCTGAAGAAGATGCTTAAATATTCTATGCTCATGTAGACTTTGGACTTCTTTTGACACTCTTCTTGGTGTAGCCTTGAATGCAAAAGTAAATTTCATCAAGAAAAATTACTATTTTCTATTTTTTTAGGTATCTCAACCTTTCTATTGCTTTTTCCATATAAGCATTTTTTTCTTTATAGAAAGATTACTTAATGGATTTTTTATGGATCTTCTCACTGTTCTTCCATATTAAAAAAAAAATGTCACAGTATAGCAGAATGAGTTACAACCCCTTCAGTTGCCTAGGTGACCAATATTCTGAGGATTAATTAGGCTGTTTTGCCAAAGTTTGTTAGGTCATAATTTTTTTCATTTTTGAAAACACTACCATAGAAGCTCTTGACTTCCAAACACCATATCTCTAAGAGTTATTGAAACATGCTCTATAAGAACTACAACTTTTGCATGTTTCCATGGAATAACATTCACTCTTACAAATAAAGAATTTAAATATAACAAAAGAAAACAATGAAATGGAACAAAATCCAGTATTGAAATGACACAGAAATAACTGAAAGTAGGGAAACCAGCTCAGTCTATTTTCATTTCATCAAAATCAGATGCTTAGGATCAGCCTCAGGTTAGTAAAAGCACATCTGTGTGACCACTGTTGTCATAAAGTAGAATCATTTCAAAATTATTGCCTGTCCCAAGTAATTCACAAGCCACTCTATCTTACAGGTAATTATGAGGAAAGAAATTTCTAAGCTGTAATATAAAGGGAGCTATATAAATTAAAATTATTTCAAGAACCCATAGTTTTATACATTCTTCCAGTGATATAGAAACCAATCTCCCGCTTTGGCTACAGGCTCCCTCCTGTACCCTAAATCCAAACTAATAATGAGTCTCTCTGTACTGAGATTTGAGCTCAAACAGCAGACTAAAAACCTGCTACATCCTTGCAGAGCTTAGTTTTGTTTTGTTTTTTGGGGGTGGGGTTGGCATGTTTTTCAAGAACCCCGTGTTACCTCTATACAATGATAAGGAATCAGCAAAGGATTGTAAATGAGATTGGATTTATTATCACTTAATAGAAGGGAAGAAAAAAATGAGATAAGGACATGATTCAAAACAGGAGTTGCACATTTGTGCTGATCTTGGGGATCAAGTTTTCCTGTCTCCCTTTCACAATGTCCTACCTATCACAACTCTTAACCTATGCCAAGATAATGGGAAAAAATGAAAAAGAAATCAATGAAACAATTGAGGCATTTTAAGATCTGAATAACACCAAATCACTATTTTTTCCCACTGATTTGGGAAATTATTTTGGCATAACAAAGACACAATTCATTTTAAAGAATTTTTAAACTATTTCCTGTTATAAAATGGAGATATAGATTCTTCCCTTCCCACTTATTGCATCTTAAAATTGTTCACCAAATGCAGAGGCCATTCCTGCATATAAGCTTCTAGAGCTAGAGCCAGAAGAGACCTTAAAGGTCATCTAATTCAACTTTCTATTTTATAGAGGACACATTAAGTACCTTGTCCAGAATCACACTGATAGCAGTTAGCAGAGACAGGATTTGAGGCCAACATTTATAATTTGATATCCCATGTCTCTCCTTTGCAACATGTTGCTTCTCCTATATGAAGACTCAAAATTTTTGTCTTCCTTTTTTTCTTATTTACTTCAACTTTTATCACATGGAACATTAATTTTCAGTTTCTCTTTTGTTTGGAGACCTTCAGTAAACATTTGCTAAGCACTTTAGAACTAAGGGCTTAAAAACAGAAAATAGACAAGGACTTGGCCCAAAGAGTTTACATTTAACCTAGGGAATCATAACATGCACACTGATAAATATAATACCAAGTGATTTCGAAAGGGAGGGAGCACTACCAACTTGAGGGTCAGGAAAGAGTTTGTAGATGAAGCATTTGAGCTAAAGCTGGAAACTTATCTTTGGTTTTATTTTAGGATTGCTGTTTTCTTATTATTCAGAGGATGATAGATTTAGAACTGGAAGGGGAAAAAATCTTTTATTTTACAGTAGAGGAAATTGGTGCCTATGGAGGTTGTCATACAAAGTAAGAGCATAAGAGGCAGCATCTGAACTCAGAGAATCTCTTTCAACTGAATCAGGAAGCCCAGAGTTCAAATCCTCCTTCTGATCCATAAGAAGTTGTGTGATTCTAAATAAGCAATTTCTTCAAACTTATTTTTAACCTTCATGTGCTTTAAACAACTTCCTAAACTACATCTAGTAAGTCAGAGACTGTCTCCTACCAAATGATTTCACATAGTGATGATTTCTACCATTGGAAAAATCCTTCTTTCTTCTCCTGTAAATCCTCTAAATCACCTACAATTAGGAGCTACCACTTTTCAAGGAGTTCTTTAAGCTTCATAGTTGTTTACATCTTTAACATTTCCTAAATTTCACACCTAGCGTTTATCTATTCTATTTTTATATCAATTAAATAGTTGATTTAGAAAACAAACAGGGAGCTTCGTTCTGTTCACCTGATTTTTATTTCATGCTTTGCTTTCACAGTTTTTTTCTTAACTAAATTTGGTTGGTATACCAATATGTGATTACACACCTCTTGTTTGCATTTGAATTAGCTAGCCCTTTCTGTTTCTTATTTTTTTAAATAGCAGATTAGAGAAAAAAAATTGGATCCATGTGGGAAATGTTTAAATTAGCAAAATTTATATGTGGAGAATAGGAGAAGAAGAGAGGTCATAAGAACTTGTAGCTTTTATTTATTCATTTACTTTTTTTAGCTTTTTGCTTTTTTATTCTTTTCAAATATTCTTCTGTTCAGGAAACAAAGGGCTATCTTGTATAAATTCCCTTGTCTAGCCTGCTTATTACTTCAATATATATTTTCTTCCATATGTCCTCTCGATCTTCCTTAAAACATTAAAGGAAATGATATAGAGTAGGAAATCTTATTACCTATTAACTAGCATAGGACTGAGTATCATCCAAGAACTGGCTCGGGGTCTCTTGAAGGGCACTAATTTATTATAGAAGAAAGATCATTGGCTCAGGAACCTTGGTTCAAATCCTTCCTAAATTGCTTAAATGCTTTTGTCTGTCTTTTGTCAGTTAAGTCTTCCTGAGTTTCAGTCTCCTTCCATCTGAAAAGAGAGGAATTAACTCACTGACCTGGAGTGTCCCTTTAAACTTAAGCCTAATATTTGTTCACTAAGCTGCACTGGTCCTTAGAAAATAAATGTAGGATCCATTGCTAGATTCATAAGCAAAATTTCTCTTTTGATAGAGAAATCTATCAAAATTCTTTTGATAGAATCTGACAGAGTTTGCCCTTGGACAGCTTAGCCAAGATGATAGAGGAAAATTTTAGCAAAGGTTTTACACATTGTTGTTGTTCATTCTTGTCTTACTCTCCTTGAGCCCATTAGGAGTTTTCTTAGCAAAGATATTGAAATGTTTGTCATTTCCTCCTCCAGCTCATTATTCAGATGAGAAACTGAGATAAATAAGGTTAAGTGGCTTGTGTAAGATCAATTAGTAAGTGTCTCAGACTGAATTTGAACTCAGGTCTTCCTTACTCCAGGCCTGGTGCTATATCTGCTGTGTCATCTTGCTGCCTCTACTACATATACGTAGTAGGTGCTGGTTAATAGTAAAAGATAAAGAGAAATGGAATTTTATGAATCAAACTGAAATTATTTAAGCTCTTAAGGGGTAAAAGAATTCATTGTCTTAGTGAGATGACCATCATCTTTGTGCATTTGCATTATCTTCAAGTTGCTAAGGCAGAAACTCATAGTTGGCTATTAATAATGTAGCAAACTCAAGAATTCCACATAGATAGCAACCTGAAAATTATGGTGTGGAAAAATACGGCTCTTTAATGATTAATATGATACTAGCTGTCTTTTTATTTATATGAAATCAGAGCAGTCTTAAGGTCTTAATAATAATAGCATACCTATAGGGTATTTTAATGTTTTCAAAGTTCTGTACATACATTATCTCATTTGAAACCTGACTTATCTATAAGGTAGGTTTTACTATTATTGAGAAACTGAGGCTTTGAGAGGATAAATAATTTGTTCAGGATCACAAAGTTTGTAAGCATCTGATATGACATTTGATTCCAATTTTTTCTTGTGCCTAGCCTAGCTTTCTACTTTCTACCCTAGCTTGCCACTTAATATGGGGAATTCTGAATTTATTTTTTTTCATTATCTTCTATGTACCCCTCGTCTCTAGGAAATAAAGCCAATGTTAATTAAATTTTTTTAAATTGTCTTGTGTTTCTTTAAGATACCAATAGAGACTTATTGCTCTGTCACCCCCCCTCTGTCATTAATCCTCAGTCCCTCCTTGTCTACTGGCCACTTCCTCACTGCCTATAATCATGTTCATGTCTACCTTATCATCAAAAAAAAAAAAAAACCTCACTTGGTCCTACCATTCCTTTAAATCATCATCCTGTATCTCCTCTCTTTCTTGGCTAACCTTGAAAAAGTCATCTACATTATGTTTCACTTCCCTCTTCTCTGTTTCTCTCTCAAACTCTCTTTAGTTTGACTTCCAACTTCATAATTCAACTGAAACTGTTCTCTGCAAAGTCACTAAGGATCTCTCATTTGTCAAATCTAATAGCCTTTTTTCAATCCTCATCGTTTTTTACCTCTCTGCTACCTCTGAGATTGTTCTCTTCTCCTAGATATTCTATCCTCTCTAGATTTTTGAGACTTCCATTTTCCTGGTTGTCCTCTTATTCTTCTCCAGTCTTCTTTGTGGGTTCAGTAGGGCTCCAGTTATGGAGTCAGGAAGACCTGAGTTCAAATCCAGTCTCAGATGCTTGACAGTTTGAACAAGTTTATTTAGCCCCATTTGCCTAGTTTCCTCATCTGTAAAGTGAACTCTACTCTTGCCAAGAAACCCAAATGGGGTTACAAAGAATTGTACACAATTGAAGTGAATGAACAATAACAATATACACAGGTCACATCCACTAACTGAGGGTTTCAAAAAGCTGTCTTTGACCCTCTTTTCCCTCTATCTCACTTGGTGAGTTCATTAGCTCCCATGAACTCAATTGTCATCTCTATACAGATAATTCTAAGATCTGTTTATTCTGCCTTCTAATGTCTCTCATCATCAGATTTGGACATCTCAAATTGAATGAATAGATGGATTATAGTAAACATGTCCAAAGCAGAATTCATTATCTTTCTTCCCAAACCCTCAGCCCCTGTCAAAGGCACTATTACTACCTTCTCAATAACCCAGACTTTCAACTTATATTTCATCCTCAATTCCTAAATGACCCCACATACTCAATATGTTGCCAAGTTCAGTCATTTCTACCTTAAAAATGTTTGCATTCTCTTATGATATACCTATTACTCAGGTACAGGACCTCATTCCTTCCTACCTGGATAGTTGCAAAAGTCTCCATCTGCTCTCTTTGTCTCAAGTCTAATCCAATTTCAGTCTATCTTCCACTGAAATGCCAAAGTATGGAATGTAGGTCTGACCATGTAACTCCCCTTCTCAGTAAACTCCAATAGCTCCCTGTTACTGATCAAAAATAAAACCATTTGGCTTTTAAAATTCTTCATAACCTGACTCGTTCCTGTCTTTCCATTCCACCTGCAGTTTAATCCTCTCCATATATTCTCTGACTGACTTTTCCATTTCTCAAACATGACAAGCAACCTCTGAAATCTGTGCATTTTCATTGGCTGGCCCCCATTCCTGAAATGCTCTTCCTTCTTGTCTCTACCTCCCTTGAGATTCCATTTAAATCTCAGCATCTACAGAAAGCCTTTCCTCACATCAGTTTCAGCAGGATCCAGGGATTTGTTCTGAGATCTTACACACCAAGCACCTTCCTCTCAGAATATCTCTAATTTGTCCCACATCCTTATTTACATATACATATACACAAATTTATATGTATATGTACATATGCATATATATTTGTGTGCATACATGTTTCTATATGTTTTGTGTGTATGTAACGTACATGTTGTGTGTGCATATAAAAAATGTCATCTCCCTACTAAAATGGTGAGTTCCTTGATAACAGGAATTGTTTTTTTTTAGCATTTCTTTGAATCTCCAATACTTAGTAAAGTGCCTAGTACTTAATAAGTGTTTAATAAATGCTTGTTGACTTGAACAATGAGCTAAAACATTTTTTCTAGTATTCTCCTTGAATTGGCCAATCCAGTTAAATTCAATTCAGCATATATAGATAAAACACCTGCTTATGTTGAAGACACTGTGCCAGGTGCTAGAGGTATAAAACAACATCTTCCCTCAAAGAAATATTATAAAATATGTGTGTATACATATACATTTAATGGGCAAGATTCATACCCTGGTCTTCAATGACTACAGTCCAGTGAATCCCCTTTTTATTACATTATACTGCCTTTTATGTTATCAATAATCCCTGAGAGTGATGCTGACCATCTGCCATTATTAGAGCAGTCACTATTTCAGATCTTTCTGACAGATTTAGTTGTTTGAGGTAGAGTTATCTCATTGGAATTTCTCTCTATGGATGAAATCATAGGCCTGATCTCACTCACAAAAGAAAAAAAGAGTCATTTGAGGTGAGTAATTCAGATCCAGATAAGTCTTTTGGGGTAGGAGAAGGCTGTGGCCACATTGTTTGAAATCCCCAGGAGAATTTCCTGTCATGAGTATTCTATGTATCTTACCCAGTATGCTAACTCATTGGAAGGCAGCCAAGGGTAGTGCTGTTGAGACTGAATTTTTCCCTTCCTCCCTGGTTATTTGTGTACTGTGGCTACCTTTGATACTCCCCTGGTGGCTGGCTGAGGGGATTAACCTTGTAGTATGGGTGAGTCTGTGAAGATAAGGCCTTTTTGTCACAGACTGCTGAGATAACAACAATCCTGCATTCTGCCCTATCCAGTCTCAGGACATGTTCTATAACTCTGGACATAAAACCTTAGACCTACTTTGCCTCTTCAGAACAATAGCTTATTTTTCTCTTAAACTGAGTCCTTCAAGTATTTAGTAAGAATGGAGTTAGCATATATCAATAAATAGTATTCTATTTTCAGAAGTAATCCTTTAAAGGTATATTCATTCTATTTTCTCACTTTGTGATTCATTTTATGTAAGCCTAAAGTACTATATGTGCTTTCTGCCTTAATTGTTTTTCCTCAAGCATCTGATTTCATTTATGTAAGGACCTTCCCTGAGAGGAACATCCTTTTATCAATAAAGATTTGTAACTGTTCTGTGATTTACAATGTTATAGAATTTCCTAAGACACTGAGAGGGTGACTTGCTCAAGATCACACAGCTAATATGACAGGTCCAACTCTATCTACTTTCTCACAGTATGATTGTACAACAGTATGTGTCAGAATTGAGATTTAAACTTCGATCTTTCTGAGTCCAAAAGTGGCCCCACCAACTCTTCTTTCTAGTCTTTGCCCTATTTTAATGTTTTCCAAATATAAGTAAAAGTGATGACATTATATTACCATAGTAGAATACAACTACACAAAACACCTAGTTTTTGAGGAAGTCAAACAAGTGGAAAAGGTCTTCCTGTGGCAACATTCTTGAATTAAGCTGATGCCAAATAATGAGATAAGGAACCAAGTCAATGGGTCAAGTGTGTCTTATAGAGAATCCTAGTAGTTAATTAAACAAACTTTCTAAAGTGCATAGATAGTTAGCAAAGGTTTTCAAAGTGGAAATTTTAGTATTAAGAAATCTGCCCTCTATGCCTCTTTTCCCCCCTTTCCTTGTAAATAATCATAAATGCATGACTGACTTTAAAATTGGAGTTGGCCCTCAAGTACATTGATCAAAGAGATCTGTCAAGCCAATATTGAGAGGACAGGAAAGAAAACCAGACAAGAGGCTATGGGACATGAGCTGAACTCATTTTTCTCCATTCTCTCTAGCCTTCAAGGAGAAATCCCTGGGGGGCTCTGCTCTCAATGTTCACCTTTGTCCCCTATTCTCTGCTACAGAGTACTAGGAACCAGTAGATGCCTTTTCTGTGTTTTGGAAAGTGAGTCAAGAGCTACAAGACCATTAAGCATGACAAATTACTTTGTGAAGTAGCCTGTCAACAGCTTAATTAGATATCCACAAAGGAACTTATTGCACTTCACAGTTTAACTCTATAGGGGAATCTGCTCTAGATCCTAGCATGTCTCAGAGATTTTACAGGACACTTATCCTCCTGATGCAGGGCATCAACAATGGCACAATCAAATGGGAGATGCCTGGATACCTTAGTTTAATTCCTTCATGGCTTGTGAAGGAATAAAAGCATTTGAAATGACACTTGGAAATAGATGTTTGAGGATATGTTTGGGAAGCAGTGTATTTCAGTGGATAGAGAGCCAGCCTTAGAGTCAGGAAAACGAGGCATTATTCCTGTCTCTGACACATATTGGATCTGTGACCACGGGGCAATTTACTTAACCCCTAAGAACATCAGATAAGTCTTTAAGGCTCTAAGGTACAGACTTGTTAATAGTATATATTGATAGGATTTTCACCTATAAAAGGAATTTGTACAAGTGAAATCATACATTTGATATCTCTCCCCCTCCCTAAAAAGGACAAAACTGACTGAAATAGAACTATATATGTGGGTGTATATATATATATGTATATATATATGTATATTATATAATGTATGTGTGTGTATCTATATGTATAGATATACACATATATCTTATAAGTGTGTGTATATACATATATATGCACATGTATATGTATACATATATATATAAACCTTACTCATAAATTCCTCTTATAATTTGTCTTTCATACATATACATATACATGTCTATATAATGTGCAAATATATAATTAATATACCTGTTATTAATATATGTGTATATGCATTTGCATATGTTTATATATGCTTACATGTATATTTTATCTTTTCTACAAGGAAACATGTGTAGAGACTAGGCAACTGACATATAGAGAATGAGAGACAAAACACAAGTCACTGTTACAAATCAGCAACTCAGTCTGTATCTTTGGGCATTAGACTTGCCTGGAGAATTGAGGACAAGTGATTTATCGATGATCACACAATAGTGTGTGTTTGAATCTGGGTCTTGCTCACTTCAAGATTGGCCCTATCAACTCTTCTAGTCTTTGCCCTATTTTAATCCCATCTAAATAGAAGTACAAGTGATGAAATTATATTACCATATCAGAATACAGCTACACAAAGCCCCTCGTATTTGAGGTGGTCAAATGAATGGGAAAGGTCTTCCTGTGGCAATATTCTTGAATTAAGTAGATGCCAAATAATGAGACAAGGGACCAAGTCAATGGGTCATCTGGTTCAAGAAGGTATTTCATATAGAATAATAGTCAGATAAAAAAAGTCAAAGCATACCTAAGGCAAGCCATTACTGAAATGGTTTTCTTCCATACAAAGAATCCAAAGAAAGATTCTAATTGCTTTGGAGTAACTTTATATTCTTTAACATATAACAAGACTGCTTTTTAAAGAAAACGTGGTTCATCAGAATATATTCTTTGAGGATGAGATAGAAAATAAAAAGACAGCTTGTAAGAGTTTCTGTCCTCAAGGATACTTTGAAAATCATGTATAATCTTTTGATTATACATTCAGATTCCTGACCAATATAACAATAGCACAGATCCATTTTATAAGGGAATGATGTGTCTTCTGATCACTGTTTCCATATCAGATTCAATAACTAAAGAATTGGTTGATTTTATATTTTCCATGTCATGGATAACCCTTTGAGGTCCCATGGGATTCAGTTTGTAATATGTATTTTTTTCATTTATATGTGGCTTTAAATAAATCATTGTTTAAAATCTTTGTGCCTCCTTCACTAAATGGTATTGCAAAATGAAGTCATTGGTATCTGTTTTAAAACATTACTCATAACTCCCTTCTGTAATGCAATACTTTCAGAACTAAGCGTCAAACCTATTAGCTATTCTAAGAAGGCTTCCAAATGCTTGTTGCCTAGCCAGTGCCTTTGATGATTTTGTGTGTGTTCTTTTCAGAATTCAGATATCGACCATCCAGTAAAGAAATTCATATTGTGTTCTCCTCTAAACCATTTATTCTTTTTCAAAATATATCTAAAGAACTGTTAGCTATATTTTGGTAGTAAGGCAGGTGTATAAAATTTAGTAATACTAAGATTTCCAGAATTTCTTTGTGAAGAATTTGTGATTCCTTTGCCAATGCCAAATCATTGGACCAAGCACCACAATCAGCAAATAAAAATACATCAGGCATTTGCATCAACAGGTTTCCTTTTCTCTGTCTTTCATCTACAGAGTATGAATTATTGATGGATCAGTATATTTGGTATTAATTACCTTTTGCTTCCTTGGACAGTTGGTAAGAAGTCCCCTTAATATGTATAAGCTATACGCAGATTTTAGGGACTCAGATTTAGTAGAGGACAGAGGGAAGCCTCTCCTCACTTTCCATAAAATATATAAATTTGTACAAAATTGATTCCAGAGTTGTGATCATACTTTATGATTTTATGTCAATTTTAGGAGAGCATGTTTTTAGTTGCTCTGTGGTAACTGAGCCAAAACCCTACTACCATAAAACAGTTATGCTAATACAGAAGCCTAGTAAATGTCTAAGTCACCAAGAGGAGCCAATTAACATTTCTTATAAAATGTCTTTTAAAAATAACTATCTTTTGGCAAAAGAACAATTCAGAACATAGCTGATTTATGAAACAAGAAGCCCATTACTGTGGATAGATATGCCAAATAAGCTTCAAATAAGTCACATGTAGCATTTCATTTCATTTCCTGACCTCTCTTTTTTTCAATTCAAAATATGCTAAGCACCTCTGCAAAACTCTTTAGATAATAGCTAGATGGATGGATGGGTGGATGGATGGATGGGTGGATAATGGATGGAGGGAGGGAGGAAGGAAGGCAGGAAAGGGGGAGATAAAGAGGTATTTATTAAAAGTACTTGCTTATGGGGGCCGCTGTTTGGCGCAGTAGATAGAACATCAGTCCTGAAGTCAGGAAGACCTGAGTTCAAATCTGCCTCAGACACTTAACACTTTCTAGCTGTGTAACCCTGGGCAAGTCACTTAACCCCAATTGCCTCAGCAAAAAGGCAAAAAAAAGTATTTGCTACATATCAAGAACTAAGCTAAATACTAAGAAATACAAATACAATCAACTGGTCTGCTCTCAAAGAACTTATATTCTACTAGGAAAAGACAACATATAAAGGGGAATATGAACAACATATGAAATTAGGAGTCTGATATACATGTGGCAGCATGACATAGAATTAGTGGGCAAATTCTGTGAAGGACTAGGTGACATGGACATTATTAAATATTGAAAAAAACAGATAATAAGAGAAAACAATACTATCTCTATGATGCTTGTAATTATGCTATATATAAATTATAATTAGCTAACTATCATGCATTGTGAGATCTCAAAGTTAAGGAGGAGGTTTTACTAATGGACGAATCAGGGTATGAGGTTCTAGAAGAGTTTGTACCTGAATTGATCTTTAAAAAGCCAATAGGAACTTATTAAGTTTTTAAAAATGGAGAGGAAAGAGTCCAAGCAGGGAATCTATGGTTCCTTCAAAACCAGAAATCAGGAAAGAAAACTCACCATTCCCCCCCCAAAAAAAGGACTAGGAATCTCACATGAATAATTGTCAGTTAAAGAGTATCTAATTACATAAATTTTCTTGAAAAAAGGTCCACAGCAAAATAGGTGGATCCAATGTGGCAAATATTTTTTATGGGAGGACATGAATGAGAATTTCACAGTATTGGTCAGATAGAGATGGACTATAACCTGCATCATTGCAGAGGGTACCTACATTGATGAGATCTTAGATCCATTGGAATGTTAGTACATTTATTTATACTTAAGTATGTATGAAAAATATGAATAATGGATTAGATTTGGAGCAATAAATGATTTAAGTTTTTAAACATTTTTCATGTAAAGTACTCTAACGTCCTTATTATAAATGTGTGAATTAGATCTGACACATTTGACTGCCTATTTCAAAAAAAAGGAAAAAAATCTCATTGAGCGTGCAAAAACCCTGCTGAATTCATAAACTAGCAAATATATTGCCTTTCCCATGAATTCAGTGACTTTGGGGATTGTGTACTATCTAATCAGATTCAGAGATATAGAGCCACACTTATATTTATCATGCACATTTATTTCAGAGAAAAGAAAATGATAGCAAACTTCCTTCTCTTTCTCTTGTCTAAATGGTAATTTGGGTATCTCTGTTAAGTCTAGAGCTCATCCTCAATGTATTAACAATGCCCTGAAGATGTTTTAGACAGGCAGTCTCAAATCCCCAAATTGTGAAAATATAACAGGTAACTGATGCTTCTTTTCATACCGAATCTATCAAAGCTGTCAATTAATACAGAACCACCTTCTATATCCATTCCTTCCTAAAATAGAGGATATCTACTTATATAACAAATCCCTCAGAAGAAGTAGTAAAACTTTTAAAAGATTACTCTGGGTCCTAAATTACTCTTCTAGTCTCAAGAACAATTCTTTTTCCACCAAGAAATTGCATAGAAATGACTTTCATTGTCGATGATTTAAACTTCTAACTTCTTTAGATCTTTTATTAAAGAATACATCATAGTGCAAGATCATTCATGAAAAACTTTTTTATATCAATAAAGGCAAATGCTAGTTTCTCAATAGCATTTAAAATCAAAAAGTCATCATGTTTTTAATAACTGGAAAGAATTTTCCGGACCAGCTAATTCCACTCCCTTATTTTATAGAGAAGCAAAGATCAAGAGAAAGAAATTGATTTGCTAAAGTTGACACAATTTGTTAGCAGAAAAGCTGAGAGGAGAAAGTAAGGCTTCTGGCTCCCTATCCAATGCTCCTTCTAGGATACAGCTTCTTCTGGGCTGTATCTTACTAATACTGGCCTGGTTTTTCAGGTTCAGAATGGGAATGAAATGAAATTGTCATAGATTGTCTAAGAATTAACAAATGAAGATTTATTTAGTCAGCACAAAGGAAGGATATTTTGCAAGGATTCAGTTTTGGTTTTGTTTTGTTTTTCCATTTGGGTACAGCTTGCCTACTTTGGCCATGCTGGTCTGCTAATAAGAAGCTTGAAGAAAAAGTTACTGACTCCTCCTGTGCTGGGATTTTGTACTTAAGCTCCCAGGAAGCTACATCAACGGCCCATGCCTTAGTCCCCTGAACCAATTAAGTCTTGAGGATAGTTTCAATACCTTTTGAGAAAAAACTAATTTAACCAAAATACCATACATTGCTCTTGCCACAATGCAAGAACATACTTTTTGCTTTTTCACTTTCATCATTAGCATGACATTTTTGTACTTAATGCTTGAGCTAACATTGCAGAACTGAATCTTATAACATGAAATTGTATGACACAGTTCCTCCCCATCGGTCTATGACAATTTATAATAAAAACCAAAATAAATGTGCCTTCTAATTCTCAGGTCTTATATTCAGCAATCATATAATGAAGTTAGCAATCAAAATATGGATAGATCCTAATACTTTCATTTTTCTAAGTAAGTTCTAAGTAACCTATTTCTCAATTAAGCATCATGATTCAAGTTATTTAGAGTTAAAGCCCAGTATTTCTAGTCATCTCCTCACCTTGGTAAACTAGATCATCCCTCCAAAATAATGAAAGACAACAGTCTCAAATTGTAGGTCAGTTAGCTTAACTTCAATATTTGGTAAATTTCTAGAAAAGATCACTATAGTGAACATATAGAAAAAGAAACAGTAATTGCCAGTATTAAATGAAGCTACCTAATATGATAAATATCTGGAAGACCCTTTTTACATGTCATGAGTACCCAATGTACTCTGTGATCTCTTGCTCCTGCTACATCATCATTCTATATAATTTTCTAATTACATATTTTCTCAATGTATGTCTATCCCACTTTTTATATATAGGTCTTTTTTGAATATAAGCTGCACCCACCAAGTGTTACTCCGTTGCCCTGTGGATCACCCACAAATCTGAGATCCAACATTCTTTAGAACACATTGGGTATAACCCATGATCCATAAATTTATAGTATAACTGGAAGAACATTTTTATTAAAAAGACAGTTATATAACTTCTCAAATGCAATGTTCTTTTTATCTTAGTTTCTAGGCCCAATTTATTGTCCTGCAGGACTTATTATATATATATATATATGCAATATACATATATACAATATACATATATACATTCACATACACATATAAATACATGTATGGATGTGTGTATATGAGTCTATTTATATGTGTATATATATACAATGCATGTTAATGCATCTAATATGGGTTGTATAATAGATACATATATATATTCACAGACATATATGATACACACACACATATACATATATGAAAAACTGTCAATGAATTGCCATCTAATTGTCATAGTCTAAATAATAGATAATTTTTATCCATGTGTTGTTTCCTGGATATTTTGTTAAATTTATACTTTTTTTCTTTTTTTATTGAAGCTTTTAATTTCAAAACATGTGCAAGGATAATTTTTTTTACCACTAACCCTTGCAAAACATTGTGTTCCTATTTCCTCCTCTTCCCCCCACCCCCATTCCTAGATGGCAAGTAATCCAATATATGTTAAACATGGTAAAAATATATGTAAATCCAATATAGGCATACACGTTTATATAATTATCTTGCTGCAGAAGAAGAATCAGATCAAAATGGAAAAAATGAGAAAGAAAATAAAATTCAAGCAAACAACAACAAAAGAAATGAAAATGCTGTGTTGTGATCCATACTGAGTTCCCACAGTCCTCTCTCTAGGTGCAGATGGTTCTCATTATCACAAGATTATTAGAACTGGCCTTCTGAACAATGAGAAGAGCCATGTCCATCAGAATTAGTCATTGTATAATCTTGTCATTGCCGTGTACAATAAAATCCTGGTTCTACTCATTTCACTCAGCATCAGTTCATGCAAGTCTCTCCAAGCCTCTCTAAAATCATTCTGCTGGTCGTTTCTTATACAACAATAATATTCCATAACATTCATATAGCATGACTTATTCAGCCTTTCTCCAATTGATGGGCATCCACTCAGTTTCCAGTTTCTTGCCACTACAAAGAGGTCTGCCACAAACATTTTTGCATATGTGGGTCCCTTTCCCTCCTTTAAGATTTCTTTGGGATATAAAGCCAGTAGAAACACTGCTGGATCAGAGGGTATGCACAATTTGATAACCTTTTGAGCATAGTTCCAAATTGCTCTCCAGAATGACTGGATCCATTCACAATTCTACCAATAATGTTAAATTAATACTTTTAAGTAACTATTGATTTCAGTCTCTTTTGTTGGATTATCATTCATATCACACTTCCTCATTGATGGTTTACTCCCAGGTTCTATCTTGAGAAAGATAATCTCTTCTCTTTTTCTCTTTTCCTCTTAGTAACCCCATCAATTATAACAGGTTCAATTATTGTCTTTCTTCAAACAGATAATGAAAAGATCTATCTTTCCAACCTCTATTTCTCCCATGAGCTTCATTTATTTCTGAATCATCTCTTGTAGAGATGATTAAATTATTATCTTTATGCAAGTTATTTTCAGACCTATATATCCAACCCTAACCTTTCTCTAGAGTGCCATTCTCTCATCACCAATTGTATCCTTGATATCTGAAACTGGAAATCCTGTAGACACTGAAAACTCAACATGTCCAAATCAGAATTTATTTTCTCCCCAGAATACTATATTTCCAGTCACTCAAGCTTTTAATATAGGTATCATAAGATGAACTTACTCTCACTCATATTACATATTCACTCTGTTGCCTATGCTGTTGATTCTACCTTTATAACATTTTTCTCATATGTCCCCTACTCTCCTTTAACACAATTTCCACTCTGGGATAAGTCCTTTCATAATTATTGAAAAGGCCTTCTAGCTGGTCTTCCTATCTCAAATCTCTTCCCTGTCCCAATCCATCCTGCACTCAATTGCCAAAGTGTGAAGTGCAGATCTGACCATTTCTCCACTTTACCAAATAAACTACAGTGGCTCCCTATTACCTCTAAGATTAAAAATAAAATTTTCTATTTGACTTTGAAAACCATTTACAATTTCACTCCTTGCTTTTCCAGTTTTCATTCACTTTACCCACTAGTATTTACTCCACCTTTTCCGTCTTATTATATTGTTATGCTTGATGCACTCTTTGATTTAGTCAAAACGGGCTTCTTGCTGTTCTTCATATATGATATGCCATCTCCTGACTCTGTGACTTTGCATATGATGTTCCCTTTGGCAGGAATTTACTTTATCACTCTTATTTCTTTGACTGCTAGTATTCTTCAAACCTCAGCTCAGATAGCATCTCCTATATGAGGTCTTTCTGCTAATATCCCTCCCTTAAGATTGTTTTGTATTTTCTGTGCAAGGACGATCTCATTTTCATGTTTGTATCCCAAATACCCAGTTGGAACACAATAGATAAGATGAGATAAGATAAGGTAGATCTCTCCAGTAAAGGGTAGTATCAGGACAGCCTCACTACCAATAGGAACTACATTTAGATATTGAATTAGACATCTTTCATAATCATGGGGAGCATCTTTAGCAAGCATATATAGCTCTGATTTATGTATCACTTAGTGTTAATAATCTAAAGGTCATTATACTGAAATATCTTTGTGGTTGGATTTTTTAAGGGATGTTCTCTGGTTATTAATATTTTCATAAGAGAGCCTCATAAGTGCTGCATTTTCCTCCACTGAGGCAAATGATGTTTTTTTTGTTTGTTTTTTAATCAATAAACACACTGAGATCTAGTATGCTCACCTTTTAGTTAATTGAATAATATTAAAGAATTGGTCTACCCTAAAAAATCACAGATAAAAACCTGCTTGTTCTCAACAAGAATAACTTGATGCACGTATAAATCATCCTACAATAATGAGAAAATTATCATATTAATTGGTAGTTATTGATGTCTTCTCAATTGCCTTATGGGATAATAATACTTCCTGTGATATTTTCTTTCTTTTGGATAACTCTCCTTCCTTAAGATTTCTTATAACAATAGCTCAATGCTTTCAAAGTCGTGTCACTCATGGGAGGATTTCTCCTGTGTGTTCTTATTCTGGTCCAGAGGTTTTTTACCAGATTTTGTTTTCTCAAGTGCCATTTCTGTTATGTTGGGTAGCACATCAGGGACTGAGGTATTAGAATCCACATACTTCCCCTGATAATGGTAATAGATTGTTGTAGAAATACTGATAAATCTGTTACATTGTCTATTTATTGTCTTCCTGTTAGATGTAATGTCCTTGGAGGAAAAATGGAGTGATATAGTGTAGCTGAGTCTCACACTAAACTTTCAATACATCTCTTTTCTCTTCAACTTTTTTTTTTATTATCTAACAAGTGATGTTGTCTGTAATGCCCTTCCATAGTTTACATTCTAAACTAGTATTGCCCTTGGGTGCCACACCTAAGCTTGGCTATGAGATCAAGCATTTGCTGGCTAAAGCAGCTTCTGGGCATTCTTAGACGCATCTTAATTACTACTTTTACATAATTAAACTTTTTTTAAGGAAATGATAATGCTCAAGGCCAAAATTTAATCATTTTCTCTTTCCTATTTTTCAGCATCAACAATTTGTTTGAATAGGTCAGCTTGAAGCTATTGTAATTGCATACCATTCTGTCTTCTCATCTTTGTCCTTCTAATTTCATGTTGATGTTGACCTTTTGGATAATTAATTGATATTCTACCATGAAAAAAAATTGATCCTGATATGATTTCTACATTAACAGCCAGTAATTTCTTGTTTAAAATGTATTTAACTTCCTTTTTGTTTTTGTTGTTGTTATGTTGCTTGGCAATCACAACAGCCACTGACTTCAAATGTTCTTGGGGAAAAAAAAGTATTTGTGTTATATAGATATGAAGATGCTAAACAGTACTCATACCTTTGACTTTTTTCATTTCATATCTGAGCTGATTTTTCAATATATTTTTAATCGACTGTCCCTTTGTCCATTTTTGCAATGATGTAATAAAGTGTCCAAAACTTTAGGATTTTTCTATCTTCTCATCTTCTGCTAGAAATGTTAATGCATAAACAGTAATAAGACAAAATAGCCAATCATCACTCTAAATGGTATTTCTTTTGGATTTTGGATACCCGAGAAAGGAAACTCTTCCTGCTCACAGAAGCTTACGATCAGAGAGTTAGAGTTGGAAGAAACCAAAAAGGCCATATAGCGAAACCTTGTGATTTTATACATGAGGCATCAGAGGAAATAGTATCAGACCTGTTAAGTGATTTATTCAGGGTCAAAACTAATAAGTGTTTGAGTCAGTATTAAAACCTAGATCTTCCTGACTCAAAGTATAGCTGTCTTTCCATTATACTAGATTACCTCCTTTCTTTTGTCTCTCTAGCTATAACCTATGACTATAGTCATCCATTTAGCTGCAACTTTTTTTTTTGTCTACTGATTTTGTACCTTCTTGAAGTGCTTTAAATGTTCCAAAAATATATTCATTTCATGATCATAAGACAAAACTTTCTATATAGAGTACCATCTATTGAGTTAATGTTTATATACTGTCTCAACAACATGTAATTCTTAATCATTTCTACTCCTCTTCCATTCTACCAGTGTCAGCACAATGGAACCAAGCCTAGTGTTTTGAAATTATTATATGTAGCTGTGATTAAATCATTCTTTTTGGATTTGAACTCAGATCTTTTGATTTCAAGATCAACTGTCTTTCTACTCACTACCTCTTAGAATTGAAAGGAACTTAGAAATTGCCTACTTCAACCTCAAATCCATTGTGTAATTACTTTCTACAATATTCATGATGAATGATTTGTTAGTTTTAGCTTAAGCTTTTCTTGTGACAGGAAGCTCACTGTTTTGTGAGGCTGGAATTTCCATCTGTTGGAATTGTTAGATAAATCTTCTTTTATACTGAGTGGAAGAAATATGTCCCTCTATAATGTATACTGATTTCTGCCCTGTGGGATATCACAAATCCATGCCAATTCTTAATTCTTCTTTTATATAGCATGGATCTCCAAATATATAATAATGGCTATCATGATCTTCCCCACCTCCCCTTCACTCCTCTCATATTTTCTTTCAGCTTCTTCAGTCATTCTTCATATGACTTCATATCTTTCTCTAGTTTGGTATTATCAAATTTAAAAGATGACACTAAAACTAAACATAATACTTTATCTGTTGTATGGGTAGAATGGTAGCATTATTTGAATTATTTGATCTAAAAACTATAATCTTATCAGAATAAATGTAGGTTATATTACTTAGTTGGTAGTGTCACCTGGCCTCAAGAGTTAATTTTGGAATCAGAAGAGTCAGAGAATATTAATTTAAGTCCCAAGTGTTCTTTGGTTTGTATGTGTGTGTGTTTGTGTGGTTTTGTATAGTTTTGTTTGTGTATGTGTGTTTTATTATTGTTGTTACTGTTTTACTAATGTGACAATGATCATGTAACAACTTCTTTGGATTTCATTTCCTCTCATGTAAAAGGAAGAGGTTGGCTGAGATAATCTCTAAATTCCCTTCCAGTTCTAGACCTATGATCTTCTGATCCATCTTCTGCATATAAATCAATCCATCAAATGATTCTTTGGAGTTATAGTTGAACATCCATTTACAAATCTACTATATACTGTAGTGTACCACTACAGTATCTCACTTTTTTCATTTTGTATGCAAGAATAAATTGCAAGGTTTTGTAAGATGCCTTTCTAATATCAATCATCTCTTGTATTTCCCTAATCATTGATTTAGTAAGTATAGTTTGGTTTTTTTTCTGTAAGTATAGTTTTTAACATGCGTTTGGTTTCATTCATTTCATTCTTAGTAACCTAAACCAGCTCTTTATCATTTTTTTCTTTTCTAAATGCTCACAAACCATCTGTTGAGTAGTTTATTTTAGAATTTTACCAGAGATCAAGTTTATTGGTCTATTCTATTTAGAATCTATTTTTTCCCTATTTAAAAATTAGAACACTTAGCAGTCCCCAATTTTTTGGCTGCTCTCCAAGATTTTTCAAAGATTACTGATATTCTTTTCATCTGCAATTTCTTTAAGTACCTTGACATAAAATTGGAAAGAATCTAGAGACAGCTAGGTGACCTGATGTCAAGAAGACCAGAGTTTGAATCTTGCCTTTAGATATTTATTAGCTCTGGATGCTAAGCAAATCATTTATTCCCATTCCTCATCTGTAAAACAGGAATTATAATGTCTACCTCACAGGCAGGTTATTGTGAGAATCAAATGAGACATAATATGTAAAAATTTGTCAAACTTAAAGCACTAAAAATGCTAAATATTATTATTACAAATATTAACAATCATAATAAAATCTTATTTAAAGTATCTCATACTATTTTCTCACCTATACTGAGCCTAGCAAATCTTAGAAATATAGCTATACCATATTATTTCTCACACAGTAGAAATTTTAGAATTAATTTTGCTTTTTTCCCCTCAAGTTTTACACATAGATTCATGTTTGATTGACACATAATAAATAGTTTTTTATAAGGATCTCTTCTAGTAGGGATCTTAATTAACTTCCTACCCACTATACATTAATTCAAGGTCCATTCCAAAAATATGATGACTTGATATAATTCTGATTGTCTAGACATCTCAGAAAATTAGGATATCTTTGAGTTTCAACCCACGATACCAGAGAGCTTTCTAAAATAATGTGTGCCCACCTGGCTGCCTGAGTAAATAGTGTATACTGAACTTAATAGAATCTCTCAACATTAGTTCTCATTCTATAGTATTGTAGATATAAGTCTAAAAGGTGTAGGAGACTAGGCTTAATCTGTAATTTATCAGGATATGGCTTGGAAGTTGCTTTTAAAAAGGCATTCCTAGATTCAATTTGTTTTCCTGAAAGGTTTTTTTTTTTCTCTTTTCTCTTAGAGATGGAGTGCAGAGAAAAAGTTCTAGTACATTAAGGTTCTGGTTAATTGAGATTTTACCATACTTGGTTTTCTATGTCATCATCTGTCCTGAATTTCAGGGCAATGGAACCTTACTCTGTACAACAGCCTGTTAATTGTTTCTAAGAGAAAAAAAATGAACTGTCCTTGAAAGAAATAACTGGCAACAAAATTAGCTTTAGGGACACTAGGACAGAATTTTCTGGGAAACAAGGTCAGTCTCATAATATGTCATCTACATCCTTTATTAACCCAGATAAAAAATACATACATATAAATTATGAAGTGCATATTGTCATTACTGCCTGACTATTGTGAAGGGTTTCAGCATTAAAAATATACTGATTACCATTTCATGTCTAAATGATGATTAAAAACCTTGGAAGGATATCTTAAAGGCTCAACGAGAGACATCCCTGAGACCTTCCATGAGGAATGATTCCAAAGGTGCGAGTATATAAATTTAATCCCCTTTACTCCTGTTCTAGTCTAGTTACCGATTGAATAATTCTATAGTGTCTGTTGCAGGACACATAACTATGCCCCTGTGATAATTGCAGAATTTCACATGATCTACAATTAGCCCAAAGCAATGCATCTGTTTTAGCAAAGTAACCTGAAGAAGCCCAGGAAAGTAATTTTTAAAAGTCAATGACTATTTCTGCTGTTTAATTCATTTTAATAGTCACCTAAAAGCTGGATACTAATTTTTTAAAAAGGAAACCATTTCTGCATTCTAAAGACCAATGATGATTCTATTATCTTTCAATCAAAGTTCTCCAAGTACTTAACATAGTATTAATATAGCATTAATTAAATATCTCAATGCCGATTTGTGATAGGTTCTACTAAGACAATTCAATAGACAAGCAAATTAAGACTGCCCTAGCAAATTGACTGCACTAGAAGAAATTAGAACCAAAATTTTCTATCAGCCTCATTTGCTCTATTTCATCCACATAGCATTAGACTTATAAATGTCAGTTTTCTATTTCTGTGGAATTATGATGATCGAAATTCAAACCAGACTAACCAAATGACTTCTAATTTCTAGATTAGATTTTAAAGTAGTAACTTAGATGTAGACACAGGTTGCCTCCAAAAAGTTAGATGGTTTGCAGGGTATATCTATCATAAGTCAATAATAAGTAAAGCTGAAGAATTATGGCTGTTAGCTCCACAAGAGTGAGCTTTATTTTTGCCTTTCTTTGCATTTAAAACTTAGCATGGCGTCTGAAACATAGTATGTGCTTAATAAATATTTGTTCACTTTACTTGACTTGAAATTCAGAGATGTTCTATATAACAGTTTATGCTGTACCAAGTGAAATGGAGTATTGAAAATGAGCTGGTAAATTTCACAATACAACCCAGGATAGTTACAATTTAGTAGTCTGGGTAATGGAGAAAAAAACCATCATTACATAGTGGAAGGAACACTAGATTTTTAATCAAAGTACCTGGTTTCAAATTCTGGTTCTGCCATTTGCTACCAATATGAGCTTGAGGAAGGCATTTCTCATTGCTCAACCTCCCATTTCTTCTTCTGTAATACTAGTGAATAATAGCTAGCATTCATATGGCTCTTGAAAGCTTGAAAAGTGATTTACAAACATGATCTCCTTTTGTCTTCAGTACAACTCCAGTAGGAGAGGGGTTTACTGACTGACCTGGGTTATACAGCTAATAAGTGCCTGAGGCTAGATTTAAACTCAGATTTTCCTGCCTCCAGCCCAAGAGCCCAATTGTTCCATACTTTGTAACATCTCACTGCCTATGAATATAAATGGAGCTAGCTATAAAACGAAGGAGTTGGATTCCATGACCTCTTAGGTTTCTTTCAGGTCTAAAACTATGCTCTTAAATTTTTAGTGCCTTTCACTCAGGTTCTCAAATCAACTGCTAATCAGAAAGCACTCTGTAACCACCTTCATTTTATTGCTTCTCTGTCTGAATTTGTCTTCTTGAAATGATGTACCTTAAAAGAGCATATTGAACCAGTTCTATGAAGTCAGGTAGAAAATTGGCAATTATCATAATAATGACAGGAGTGTTTTTAACCTGAATTATTTATCTACACAATCTAAATTCATATAATTGTTAGCTTTTCAACTAACTTGGAACTATAATAATTTTGGTAGCAACAATGCATACTAGACTGATAGAATGTAAGTGTTCTGTATCTGCAAGGAGTCATGCTAGTATTTGGGGGCAGGGTGTATAATGCTCCAGAAGAAACTGAGGCAGTACTACAGATTAGAGATTAGTTAATATTTTATTGATGATAATGGAGAGTTTAGAATCCACAGCTATGGATGGGACTGAATGGGACTCTTGTCTCAAAGCATCCAGCCCATGGAAGAGGCAGAGAATTGGGGGAGGAGGGGGAGGGGAATTGGAGTTCCAGGAAAGGACTATAAATTCAGTTCTAACAGGTTGGGGGTATGGAGGAAGGATCATAAATTCTGATAAGTTTGGGAAGAAGCTAGGAGCCACTGAGTCAGAAGCCAAAAGATAAAGGGTATGTCCAGGTATTTGAGATGGACCATCTGGAGGTTTTATGACTCTTTGGAATGCCAGCAGCCATTAATCTGCAGCCCAATTATCTCAGTCTGAATGGTCAGAAGGGGGGAGGGGGTCAGAAGGGGGGAGGGGGTTGCTACCGAGGCAGAACAATTAAGGGAAACTAAGAAAAACAATTGAGGGAAACTGAGACAGGGGAACTGTGGAAACACAAGGGGAAAAATAATATGCAAGTTTTACTTTTTCTTCTTCCACCCAAGGCCACCATCTAATATCACTCCATTGACTTCCTATTTTGTGGAGATGAATGAAACCAGCTGACTTGAGTTCTCTCATCAGCCCATACCCTTTCCCTCAATTTATCACTATTCCTACAGTGTCAGGAAAAGAGATGTCCTTTCTCTATTAAGTAACTAATTCCTCAGCTGTCTTTACATATCACCCCTTCATAAAGTTTAATAGATTTTACAACTATTCATAATCTTTCCCTGTGGAGCACCTTCAATCTTGGTATTACCACTAGTTCCTTCCTTTCATTAAAGATGTAGAAGCCTCCTTCAGAAGACTAATTCAGAATTGACTGCTGCTCTTCTGGATCTCAATATATTTAATTTCTTTCATAACCAAAATTGTTGAATGAGTGGTCTACATCTGTTACTGTCTCCTTTCTTTATCACTCACAAGTAATTCTATGTCTTCTAATATACTTAATTTGCTAAACTAATATATACTTTTTTTCTTTCAACAACTTTTGACTAGCACATCATTAAAATTATCTCCCTCTTTGTTTCTTTTCTTCCCTATATATTATCTCTTTCTCTATACCATTTCCTGGCTCCTGTTATTCTTCTTACTCCCAAATGAGAATATTTCCCAAAAATCTGATCCTTATATTTCTCTTTCAAAAAGCTCACCCATTCTCATTGCTTCAGCTATAACTTTGATTTATTCATTCAATTTTATAGACCAATGACACATATTTCCCTTAAAATTTCCCATTCTCAAAACCAAACCCAATACATCTGAAATTAAACTCATAATCTTCTCTGCACCTGATATACCTTTCCTTCCAAATTTCACCATGCTTCTTCCTATTATCTAAGCTAGAGACTATGAAGTCATTTTTGGCCTGTTCTCTTGTATCTGCCTAAATAAAAAAAAAATTTATCCACTTCTGTTAGTTACTTTGGATTATTGCAATAACCTCCTAACCTGCCTCTCTAGTCTGTCCCTTCTCATCCATCCCACTCACCAATATCAAATAAACTTCCCAAAGCTTTGCCTTTTCTAATACTACTTTCCTGCTCAAAAATTTACTATAGTTTGCCACTGTCTATCAAATCATGTTTATTTTTTTTATCTAAAGTTCAAAATCTCCTTTAATATGGGTCCATTTTCCACTTCCAATTGTTCACTGAAGAAAGCCATATACACCCAGAGAGAGGGATGTGAAATGCGGACCACAACATAACATTCTCATACTTTTGATTGATGTTTGCTTACATTGTGTTTCCTTTATCTGATATGTCTTCTGTGTAGATACGATTTTTCGTGCACAACAATGATAAGTTTGGAAATATCTATACATATATTTGATTTGCCAAATATTTTAACATAATTAACATGTAGTGGATATCCTGCCATGTAGGGGAGGGGTGCGTAGTTGAGGGGAAAAATCTGTAACAGAAATCTATGTAAGGGTTAATGTTGAAAAATTACCCATACATATGTTTTGCAAATAAAATAAAATTTAAAAAAAAGATTGGGATTATCTCTCTAGCAATCCCAATTTTGAGAATTTGGAGATCCAGACTTCTAAAAAGAAAGGGTACAGTTTACAGAAAGTGACAGACTATAAGAGACAAAAGAATTGTGCTTATTTCTCTACATCCTAGCCTGTAAGTTGAAGGATTGTAAATAAACAACAATGATATGGGGGAAAAAATAAGTATGGTTAGATGTAAGGTGATTTTGGAGGAGAAGTTACTGAAAGCTGGGAGGCTCAGAAAGCCATTCATGGAGAAAGGTGGACTTGAGTTGAGGCTTGAGAAAAAGTAACAAAGGATTCTAGGAGAAGGTGGAACTGAGGTAGGACTGTGTTCAAGGCATTGGGGCAATCTGTGCAAAAATAAACATATGTAAAAATGCTGCCATGTCTGAGGAAGAGTAAGAAGCCCTAAATCATAGCGTTCACAAAGGGGAATAATGTCCAGTGTGGATGGAAAAGCGGATTGGAGCCAGTTTGGGAAGATCTGTCCTGGAGGGAGGATGGAGGGAAGAGTTAACCAAAATCCAATCCATCTTTAAGAGTTGACTCAAGTTCTTCCTTCTCCATGATGCCTTTCTAGCCTGTTCTAGCCCAAAGAAAAGTCTCCCTTATTGAACTCATAATATTTATTACCTGGATCAGATAACCTTGGGACTTATATTGTATTCTTGCATTAAATAAACTCTTTTATTGTTAAAAAAATATGGGTCCATTTTACATTTCCAACATTATCTCGTATTAGTTATCAACATGTGCCCTCCATGACACTTAGACTAGTGTTCTTACTGTTCCTTCTAATATATCAGGTCCATTTCTACTTCTGATTTTGCTGGTGTTTCCCTCCCACTTCTAATTCTCTCCCAACCTCTTCGGTTTATCTAAACTCCGTGTATGTAAATTTGTCTCTATTGAAGTCTCATCTCCTCAAAGAAATTCATTCTGTAAGGCCCATTACATAGTGATAGCTCTTCCTTTCCTGATTCTTTGTAGTTCTTCTTTTCTGTGCTATATATATGGACATTTCTATTTTTTTACTGTCATTTTTAATATGCCAAATGAGCCTTACATCCTCAAGGAGACCTTAAGGTCCATGAAGTTAAGGATCTTGTCCCAAAATTTTTTTTGGTTCCTTCCAAAAAAAGCATACTAGAAGAAGGAAGGAGGGAAGGAAGAAGGGAAGAAAGGGGAAAGGAGTAAAGGAAGGAAGAGGAAAGAAAGAAGGAAGGAAGGAAGGAAGGACCAACTGAAGCAAATATTAATGAACACCCAGTCAGAAGAGTTATAATTATAGATTGCTAATATTGCTGAATTGTCTCTTGGGGAAGGGTACTGGTGAATTTTGCAGAAAATTCTTAATGCTGATTTGTATGAAATTAATTGTGAAACTTAATTTGATGCTGATTTTGCCTATAAAAAACAAACTTTTGCCTCACAATATAACTACAAAGCTGACAGAGATATAAGAATAAAATGGGTAGAAAGTAGCTCTTTTAAATAAATTTAAGAAATAACCTGAAGATCCAAGTCATAAGGAAAAATGAGATTAAGCTAAAAGATAAAATAAAAGCCTCTGACAGTAAAAATATTTAAAATAATTCCTTATTTCCTGTTTTATTGCAGTGTTTTAATTAAGATATTTTCTAATATCCTGACTCAAGTGCTTTATGATGAAGGAATTATGGAAATATTGGGTACCAGATTCTTGATGTAACAATAAATATTTATGATGTCCTGTGTTTTGTATGTTATTAATTCAATTGTAGTTCTTAGATTTCTGAGCTTTTTTAGACCAATAATTAGAGAATCTAAAATAAGTTTTTTATTTCTTCTCTGTCAGTGACCTGTTTAGGATTTCCAATTCAGAAAGTCTAATTATCATATTTCCTTATGATTGCTCATCTTCAAATTATATATAAAAGGAAGGATTACATAGTAGAAAAAAAAGATCAAGTTTGGCATAAGAAAAATAAACTGACTTTAAAAAGTCTTCCCTCAACTGCCTAACTTAGTTTTTAAATGTCCCAGGCAACTTTCTAAGTTAACATTGAGTTGCTGATATTTTTCAAGAAAAAGAATGTTCCATATAAGGAGTTTCTACACTGATAAAATCACAGGTTTTAGCCACCACTACAACAAAAAAAGATCCATTATTATTAATGAAAAAATAGTTTATTTATATCCCTAAAGAAATATGAATAGAAAGTGGGTATTCTTTAATATGGGCCTCTTTATATGTGTATATCTTTATATTCATTTGAGGTCAACTATATAAACTGGTCCACTTGTAGCTAGCTCCATCTCCAGATGTTACCAAATGAATTGTGTTGCTTCCAATACGCACAGAAATGTCTAGGTGTATACAAAACTGTTCAGATTATTAATACTGACATTGTATTTGCATTGTCAGTAGACCTCTTTCACAGTTGGTTGACATTTCTGATCATTTTGATAGCTTTTAGCTTTTTCTCCCTGTCTGCCAGATGCTCCTACTCATCATGTAGTGTTGGAGGACTGTTGGAGGACCCCTAAAAGAAAAGGGGATATAATGACTGGCTTTTTTAAGTGGTCTTCCAACAGTCCTCCAACAATGTAGTCAGTTTCTACAGGTACATAAATGAAAGAATGCTATCATAGCAGGAGAACAGGTAGAGTATCAATTTAGCACTTACTAAATACCAGACATTTTGCTAGGTACTGGAAAGATAAAAGCAAAGGATAAAGCAGTTCCTACCTTTCAAGAAGCTCGTACAGTGATGTGAAATAAACCAAATATACATATAAATACATATATGTATATACATATAGATATGTATATATATACAAATGTGTGTATATATATGCATACACACATACACACATAAATACTTGTATATGTGTATATATGTGTGTATGTCCTTATTTGTATTTATATATATGTATGTGTGTGTGTATATATATATGTATGTGTGTGCATGTGTGTGTGTGTGTGTGTGTGTGTGTGTGTGTGTGTGTAAACAGAGAGAGAGAATAAATATAAGGTAGTTAGGAAGAGAAAAAACAGCACTTTTCATTTGAGAGAATCAAGAAAAGCTTTATATAGAAGGATGTGTACAAGCTGTATTTTGAGAAAAGAGAGGGATTTTTTAAGGTGACCGTGAGAAGCAAGTACATTCTAGACATGAGGGACTAGCCAGTGGAAAGTCATGGCAACATCAGATAAAAGGTTTTGCATGAGAAGCAGAAAGAAGGCAAGTTTGGCTAGATTATGGAATATGAGAGGATTAATATACAAATGAGTCTAGAAAAATAGATCATCAGTTTGTGAAGAGTTTTAAAAGCTATATGAAGGAATTTATATTTTATCTTAGAAATAATAAGGAGCCACTGAGTAGGGGGAGTGACATTTTGCGGCTGTATATAGGAATAACCGGAGTGGGTAAGAACTCCAAGGACTCCAATTAGGAAAAAAAAAAGATAAGAGGCTAAAATAAAATTGTACCTATGAAAGTGGAAAGAAGGGGTCAAATGCGAGATTGTGGATGTAGAAATAAGACTTGTCAGTTGATTAGATATATGGGGAAAGAGAGAATGAGGAGTCCAAGATAATGCCAAATTCTGAAGGTGGGAGATTATTTAGATGGTGGTACTTTTTATAGAAATAGGAATGATTATAAGAAGAGTAGAATTGGGGGAAAATATAATTTCTGATTTGGAAATGGTATATATATATATATATATATATACACACATAAATTTGTGTGTGTACATGTGTCTGTGTGTGTGTGTGTGTGTATGTTTTGAGTTTTTTCAGGGGAACATAATTTAAAATCTCCAGTAAGTTATTGAATATATAAAGCTGCTTGTGAGTCATTTACTAAGGAAATAACTAAGGGAAAAAGTTTAAAAAGATCCTTGAGAAATAGTCTCCTATATAGGGTAATGATATGGATGATCATTCAGCAAAGAAACTGAGTATTGAAAAAGAACAGGTCAAACAGGTAGAAGGAAAGCCAGAAAAAGGTGTTGAAAATTCCCAAGAACAGAGATAGTTTCTAGAAGACAACAATGTCAAATGCAACAGTGATCTGAAGTTGGTAAAAGATTCCGAAAAAATGTCAAGTACAACTGGGTAATGTCAAAATATGTATTTCTCAAAAAAATATAATATATGGGCAAATGAGCCCAATAGTTGATCAAGTCTGGGACTAAACAATGTTAAATTTCAAGAGTAATAGTGAAATGTTGGTTTTAATGTTTGCAAAAGCTTCATATATTTTAATATGGTAGCATATTTAGGTCTATGAAAAAACACCAATTCTCAACTAGTATATTCAAAGGAAAAAGAAATCAACCATCCAGGTTATTTTGCATCACACAGACAAAACAACTAGCAAATTAATTAAATCTTTTATTTTTTAATTGATGAGTGATGTATCCTTATAGCCTATGTTTTTCAGTAGCAGGAAGAATAAATGAAAAAATTTCTGCTGTGGTTCCAGAATCAAGTAGCAAGAAAGCCACTAATACTCTTTCCTTTCTCTGTAATTGTCATTATTACTGTGTGTCTTGAACACTTTGAAATATATGATAAATGTTACCTAGAGGTTCTTAAGAAATATTGTATATGCAATAGCCATAATAAGGTAAATTAAAAGAACAATAAAAAAGACAAAACTGATGTTCTATGGAAATTTTAATAGCCAAGTTTGATACCAAAGAAAATATAAGAAAATTCCCTCCTTTCCTTCTTTATAGAAATAGGTGACCTTGAGTTCAGAATATTGCATCTATTGGTCAAATTCAGTAGATGTATTATTTTTTTTCTTTTATTTGTTGTAAGAGGCAGCTTGATAAGTAGAAGATGGAGGGGCATATTTAGGAATAAAAACATAAAAACAAAAAGTTATAAATACAAATAAAAATAGAAAAAAGTGAACAAAAATGATTTAAAAACTAGTTTCAATTAATAACCTATAATTCTTTTAAATATCTGCCATTATTTTCCAATCTCACATATTAGCAAATAAATATACAAAGTATAAATATATAGAGACATCGAGAGGGTAGACAATTTGTTTTAGTGGTTAGAGAGCAAGATTGGAATTCAAGGGGACCTGGGTTCAAATCCTGCCTCTGACATATCTGTATGACAACTAGAAAATCATGTAATATCAAATTGGGAAGGAGAATTTTCTCACCAGAAAGTTCCCTATAAACAATGTAATACCATGTCTAATCCCTATGTAAGAAAATGATAGAGAGGCAAAGTTGAGATCTTTGACAGGACAGTCCTTAATTAATCCCAATTAACTCGAATAATTTGAATAGAATACAAATAGATAACAAAAATTTATTATTTGGTAACTATGTGTCAAGCACTGTGCTAATTGTAAAACTGTGAAACGCTCAGAGATGTGCTTGCTTGTTTTCGTTTGTGCTATTTTCCTGTTGTGCCCAGGAGTAAAATAAATTTCATTATCTATGGAAGAATTGCTTCATTTTCTTCTGAAATTTCCATACCTAGTGCCATTATTTATTCATCATCTTAACATTCTATATGTCCATATCCTGGAGACAGAGAAGAGTCATAAGGCAATGATTGATAAAAGAAGGGTAGGATTCCTGCTTGTAAGAACTATATTAATTTTATTTTTCCCACATAAAATCAAGTTATAACAACACCCTTTATGTATTTATTTACTTTTTATCTATTGGCCTTCATTTCTTAATTCCTGGGTGGTCAGGAAGAAATATGCTTTTTTATTTGGACTTGTGCTCAAGTGGTTTGTAGTAATCTCTTTGCTATATAAGACTTGATGATGGTCATCCTCACTTCTTGATACTTACATGAAATATTGGTCTTTTGAAAATTGAAGCAATACATCCTAGGTGTCATCTTTTACTCCATGTTTTCTAATCTCCTATGTCCAATTTGTGGCCAAATTATTTTAACATCTCTCCTTTATGTCTCCTTCTTTTCTTTGACACTGGTACCCACCTGGTACAGACCCTCATATCATTTCTAGACTATTGCAAATTGATTTTCCCAAGTCTTCCTATGTCACCCCTTTGTTCAGTAACCTCCCCGGACTCCCTATCACTTCTAAGATCTTTTCAGGCTTCTCACACTTAACT
>JAJPUD010000606.1:0-43619 GCA_023553655.1 Myrmecobius fasciatus | reverse complement strand
CTGCCTCTTGGATTCCCTGACTTCCATCAGAAAGCCTTCTCCTGACTTCTTTAATCTTAGTGCCTGCCCTCCACTAATTATCTCCATTTATGCTGTAAATATCTTGTTCTTACATAGTTATTTTCATTGTGTCTCTCCTATTAGACCAGAGAGCTCCTTGAGGACAGGGACAATCTCCTAAATCTTTGTCTTTATTATTCGGCAAACTTCTCCTATACCCCATTCTCAGTTTTTGAATTCTTACTCATCATTCAACATTCAGATCAAATTATACCTCTTCTATGAAACCTCCCCTGATTTCTAACAACTGAAGGTAATCTAGTCCTCCTTTCTGCTCCTATATACTATTTTTTTTCTCTTATATGGTATTTAATATACTCTATCTTGTATTAAAACTATTGGATTTGTAGTGTATTCTTTCTCTCTGTGTGTGTATGTGTATGTGTATATAAATATATATATATATATTTACACATATATAAAACATTGAACTGAATTGTTGCTTACCACTTTTTGGAAACTCGGCAACTCAACAGAAGCTTAATGTGATGCCCACACAGAAACCCATATGAGTGTCTCATTTCAGCAAGGCAGCAAGGGTTTTACTAATGCCTTTGAAATGAAAGGAGGAAGTAGTCAAATAATAATCTGAAAATGTTACACCAGAATGTTGTAGGACTGTTGGTTAACCTTCCAATAGTAGCAGCTAGTCAGGATTTTCTTTTGAGGTTTAAAATTAGTTAATAGAGAGCCTGAGAACAAGGTCTTTCCTGACAGAAGATACCTCAGTTAGTTGATTTGGGGCACTCGGTGTCCTGAACTCACTGAAGTAAATAGTGAACTTTTCCTAGAGTAACATTAGAGACACTTTTGATAGACTGTTAGCTGGACTCTTGAAATAGTGCTTTTTTTCTGTCTATATTGATTTTACAATATCAAAAGCAGCTTTCTAGTTTCTTTCTGCTTTATTTCTGCTTCTACCAATCTTAAAGATGTTTGTACAGCATGTAGCCCTAGAAAAACACAGTCATTTGGTGGGAGACAGCAGCTTGAAATGAAATGAATCTATCAATCCATTTTATCTCTCCTTTTGTTGTTTATTCTTCCTGCACAGCCCTATATCTGGGGAATTGACAGTTGCAAATAGTACAGAGGAAATTGTTGAAAAGGGTTTTCCAGTGGCAACTTCTAGCAACCATTCCCATGTTCCTGGTCATTTCCAAGGCTGTTTTGTGGAGCCTGATACTCCAGAATGAAGCTAGGAAAAAAATGTGGTTGTAAGTCATGTCTCCTGGGAAACATTTCCTATCAAACAGAGATGACAGTTGTTTAAAAATAAAAACAGACATGTTCAAAAGGTAAACACATAAATTGCAAAACATCCTTGCAAGGTGTTAGCATTTTTCCTTCACAGACTTCTTATCATTTTTACAGTGTGTGTGTGTGTGTGTGTGTGTGTGTGTGTGTGTGTGTGTGAGAGAGAGAGAGAGAGAGAGAGAGAGAGAGAGAGAGAGAGAGTGCAAGAGAGAATGTGTGTATACATATATATGTATGTATCTGAAGGTATACTTATATATGTGTCCCATCTGAGTAATAAAATTTAAATATATGTTTATTTTGCCCTCAAAACTACTCCGGTTATTCTGAAGAATTCATACAAACCAAAATTTTTGGATATTATATATATGCATATTTATATACATATGTATATATAAATTTTTACATATGTATATATTTGTTCAAGTATTTGTATGTATATCTTCTCCTACATTGTAGCTGTAAATTTTCTTTAGAAAAAAAAAGATCCTGTTTTTCAGTTTATATGATCCCTTGTATGCCATATTTGTCATTTTGTTTTAAATTCATTGCATCCTTCTGGAGGAATTGACAGCTTTACAGACCATTTATGATATTGAATTCTTGAAGTGAACAAGTTGTCTATTTAGGAAGAGATTACTCTTGGGGCTTTGTAAGAGTCAGGCTTTGGAACACACTTTTTCTGCTGCTTTCCTTATAGTTTTAATCTACAGCGTTGATTCTTCTCTGCCAGATCAGCAGATAATCAGAGTCTTTACATTTTCTCAGTATTTATTTTCTTTTTCCTTTCCAACAAACTGAGATGCTTCTATGCTTCTATTTAAATATCTCTTACTACTCTATGCCAAACACAAAAGAAATGTAAATAGATGGTTGGACTAATTCACATCTGCCAGGGAGTAATTGTTGGATGCTTGCTAGTTAAGCATATTTTTTTAAGCAAGCTTTCAATTAGGCATCTGTACCAGGTCACACAGTTGAAATTAAGGACTTATAAAATATAGTTAGGAAATCTTCAAATTTTTTGAGTAATGGGTAGTTGTCAGTTATCTTTCTTAGTTATCTTTCTGCATATAACATAGAACTTGACTCATGGATCATTTAAAAAGAAGAGGTAGAAATATGACTCCATGGAAGTAATGTTGCACCTGGAGTCAGGAAGAGCCAAATTAATATCCTGATTCAGACATTTATTAGCTGTATGACACTGATCAAGTCACAACTGGTGCTTTAGTTTCTTCATTTGTAATAGGAGGATAATAATACTACCTATCTTCCAGGGTTGTTTTGAATCAAATGAGATAATATGTAAGGTATTTTACAAAGCTTAATATAAAGTCTAGATCTTTTATTGTTATTATTAAAAGAATTTCTAGGAAAGAAAGATACATTGAAATAGCCATGCAAATTCTTTGTCAGGTAATGGACTATCTGATGGGAGGGGGAAAACAACTAGTTATTAATTTTAGTAAGTGACTACATATCTCTGATCATAGGTTTAGAACTAGAAAGAACTTCAATGGTTATTAAGTCTATTTTTCATACATTTAGAAACTGAAATTTGGAAAAATTAAAAGACTTGACCCAAATCACATTGATAATAAAAGGAGAGTCAGGATTGAAACTCTGGATCTCTGACTCCAAAGCCAGTGTTTTTGCCATTTACTACACAGACTGTCTGCTTCAAACACAGTCACCAGGCCAAACAGACAGCACTCAAATTCAGAGTGTTTAAAAGTTTCTGGTCACTGTGGACCCTTCTCTCTCCACAGTACTCTACGTGCACTTTGGAAATAAGTACTTGTCTTAGAAAGTTCAGTTATCCTTTTGGCACCACATAATAATCTGTTCCAGGCCCTATTTCTATTTGGTTGGATAAAACAATAAACTGCAGCATCTTTCTCATTTCCATCTCCTGAAATCAAAGGCATTGACACCAGAATACAAATAGTGATGCAACTTGAGGGCCACAAAAAGCCAAATCCCCAATCAAAACTTTCATTTACCCTCATTGACTTCCCTGATATTTTTAGGACCTTTATTGCTCCTTCAGATATCTTACCTGGATAAGTAAATTTTACAAACACTTATTAAGCAAGTATTTTGTGATGGCATTATAATGGATTAAGTTGATAAAATATTTAATACACCATAATCTTGGGGAAATAAAAGTAATACATAACCCAAAGAACAATGAAAAAACATTGTGGGTATAAGTAGATTTCAGAACATTTTCAAAGACTATATGAGCAAGAAGTGGCATAAATGACATTATGAAATATATGTATGATCAGAAATTGAGATCAGTCTGTTTTGTGGAGAACAAGAGATGGCTGAAGGACATTTGTGTCCAGGAAATAGTAACAAACTCAAATAAAGCCTTCTTGAAAATGAAAGAAAACCTGCTACCTTCCAAGGCAATTCATTAGACTGTTGGACAGCTCCAATTTTTAGAAAATTCTTCACTGTATGTAGAAAAAATCTGAAAATTTCATCCATTTTTCTGTTTCTGTTCTCTGTGTCCAAAGAGAGGGAAGTCTAAAAGCCATGCCTTTAAATACTTGCAGACATTTACAGGTCTTCTCTTCTCCAGGCAAAACACCTCTAGTTTCTTCAATTTACTCTTGTACAACAAAACTCTTCATCTCATATTTTCTCCTCTGGATGTTCCCCAATTTGCTATAACCTTCCTAAAACATGATATTCAAAATGAAACTCTATCCTTCTCAAGGATCTGGCCAAGTAAAAACTCACAGAACTCTGGCTTTCTTCATTGTGGACACTATACGTATATACAAGTCGCTTGAGACTGCATTTGGTTTTTTTGTTTGTTTGTTTGTTTGCCTCATCCTATGAAATTTGTATTCACTAAATCCCTCAATTTTTCCACACAAATTGTTGTCTAGCCATCTTAGACATGTGAAATTGATTTTTGAACCAAAGTGCAGAACTTTCTATCCAATTTTGTCCTTTTTATCCTATTATATTCAATCTGTCATTCTAGCCTATCAAAATATTTTTAGATCCATAATCTGTTATCCAATGTGTCATTTTTTCTCCCAGGATTGTTTCATTTGCAAATTTAATAAGCTTGCTTTCTCTGTTCTCATCCAAATCATTGATAAAAATACTGTTCAGCACAAGGCCAAAGATCAGAGCTATTATAGACTTTCTTCTAAGTTCACATCAAACCATTAACAACTAATCTTTGGATCTTTCCATTCAATGAACTTTTAGTCTGTCTAAATGTACTATCAATTAGCTTATATCTTCCCATCTTTACTTTATTTGCAAAATAGTTTGCAAGACTTTATCAAATTTATCTTTTAAAATGTATAAAGGATATTTACTTCATTTCCCTAATCTACCAGTCTAATAATTCTGTAAAAAAGAATAAGAAAATAAGGTTAGTTGTTTTAGCTTTTATTGAGACCATTTCTGGCTTTTTCTGATCACTACTTCCTTTAAAGGTGTTCACTGAATCCTTTTAATCGTATGTACATTCTAGATTTTGTCAAGAATCAAAGTCAGTATAACAATGGCTTATGACTATCATTTTCCCTTTTCTGAAAATCAAAATGACATTTCCCCTCTTCAATTCTATAACCCATCTTTATTCTCCTCAGTCTTTTAAAGATCACTAACAGTAGCCCATCGGTAATACCTGCCTGTTCTTTCAATATCCCTAGATGTAGTTCATCTGGGTCTAGTTACTTGACCTCACTTTGGGCAGCTAAGTACATCTTTACTACTTATAATAGCTCTCATTTTATTATCAGCCACGTTTTCATCTGTCTTTTCTGATGCAAACATCTTTCTCTGTGGGGAAGATAGAAGAAGCAAAATAAGAGTTGCCTTCTCTCTTATACTTGTAACTACTATCCATCCACCCCTTCTTTGCTCTTCATTTTAAGTTTAATATGTATTATTGTTGTTCAATCATTTTTCATTCCTGACTGACTCTTCATGTACCCATTTGAGGTTTTCTTGTCAAAGAAACTGGAGTGGATTGCCATTTCCTTCTCCAGCTCATTTTACAGATGAGGAAACTGAGACAAATAGGATGAAGTGACCTGAGTAGAGGCACACAGTAATAAGTATCTGAGGTCAGATGTAAATTCAGGAAAATAGGGTCTTCCTGATTTTAGACCCAGTACTCTATTCACTATGACACCTAGCTGCCTCATGCTTCAATATATGCCCCACATTTAAATGTTCATTGATTATTTATTGTCTTTAAAGTTCATTGCCAATTTCATCTTTAGTATTTCAGACACTATTTGGTAAGGCCAAGCCACCCTTTTATAGATATATTTCATATACAGTGGTACAGTGGTACAATGGAAACAGTTGAACATAGAATCAGGAAGACCTGGAGTCGAATTCTGCCTTAGACAAATACTAATTGTGTGATTCTGTTACAATCTTTCAGCCTCAGTTTCCCCATCTATACAATGACTATTTAAAGAATAGTAACACCTACCAAAGTGGTTATTGTGAAAAACAATCGACAATGTATGCAAAGGATTTTGTAAAGCTAAAAGTACTATATAAACACTGGCTATTATCATAATTATTATTGCCCTCTCATCTCGATTTCTGTATCCTTTTAAAACTCAAGATATCAACATGACTAATGTGGAAATACATTTCCATGATTATACATGTATAACTTATATTAGATTGCTTGCCATTTGGGGGAGGAAGAAGGTAAGGGAGAGAGAAAAATTTGGAACTTAAAATCTTACAAAAACAAACATAGAAAAATATTTCTGCATGTAATTGGAAAAAAAATATTATTTACAAAAATAAAATAAAAGTCAAGATGTGTGGGGAAATCCTGTATATTCCCATCAGTCTCTTTAGATAATTCCCTCTTTTCTTTCCTCTTCATTAGAACTATTCCTTTTGGAACTTACACCATTTCATTCTTGAGAGCTCCCTATCCCTCCTGAGATCACTTCCCCTACAGAATTTTAATCTCTTGGATCTGTCTTTCTCCAAATACTTTGAAATCAACTCTCCTAAAATCTAGCATCTGATATATTAGATTATAATTGTCACTTCCTACTCTTTAATCAGAAATTCCAAGATGGAGTAGCTATTTCTCTTCTTATTTCTACCCCAGGAAGTTTTTTCTCTTTGTGTGTGTATGATATAATGATTTTGTGGCACACTACATTTAAAAGCTTTCAACAACATTGACTCCATTTAAACAATCTTGTAGAATCCTTAAAATTTGTCTTCATCCTGTGTGATTAACTATTAGTACATAAGATACCATTATCTTCGTAATTGTCCATTAATTTACATGGAATTAAGAACACAGCAAAGGCAAGCCTAGTCAATATAACACTAGGACTAGAGTTAGACCTGAATTCAAGTATGACCTCTGATACTTACTATATGTATATGATGCTGGACAAGTAACAACCTCTTTTTCAGTTTGTCTAACTGTAAAATGGATATGCTAATTATACCTGTCTCTGGGCTATTGTCAGAACCAAATGAGATGATACAATGTGCTGAGCTAAGTGCCTGGCACTTAGTGGGCCCTATATAATGCTTATTTCCTTCATTTCATTGTCCTTGTATACAGAATGAAATCTACTCTGCTGTCTTCCTCATTTACTTATCTCAGTAGAATCTAGATGTCATCTTCCTGATTAGCTGAAACTTCTTTATATCTTCAAGTTTCATTTATGGCAAGAATGTCAATATATATATATATATATATATGTATATATATATATATATACACATACATGCACACATACACACATATGTGGTTCATTTCTTACAGTGTTTTCATCCCTTAGGATCAGGCACAAGGATGACACATAAAAATTTTATCAACAAAAAAATAATGTCTGTAGCTGATCTAGAAACTTTATGAAATCAAAGATCTCTTGCTCCCTTTCCAATATTTATGTGAACACTCCTGAAAAATATAACGGTGGCTGCACATATGATTAGAGACCTTTTCACATTTTCATCCAATTGATGGATCAGTTCATTCATATCATTTAGAGAAAAGACATATGCTTTCTTTAATATACCCCCCTTACATGAAGCATTTCCTTCACATATCTTTAAATTGAAATCACAGCTATATCTTGAGTAGGCTTCCTGTCATTTATAATGGTATTTATGATATATAAATTCAAAATTAATTAAGCTGTTTCTGATAAAGACATTTTCATCCAATCTCTAAAAGTTTCCATACCAGAAACCTTATGAACATCCTCATATTTCTTTCCCCTTTCACCATCTCAGTATGATGTATGAATTTCTACAACACTGCAATATCCAAGACAAATTTTTTCAAGTTTACACGAAGAGTAAAGCTAAAATTTTCCAGGTACAACTCTTTCAATTAATTATGGTTCTTATAACCTGTACTATGATGGGATTAAGGTCTATTTTTTAGAATTTAGGTTGTTACCTTTATAAAATAACATAGTGATGCTTCATTTATAGTATGAGAAAAAAATAAAAAGGTCTTGAATTACCACATGAAGGAATTAGATTAGGCATAGCAAAAAACTTTTGGACAGCAAAAGCTGCACATAGAATAGATTACTATTGCAGCTATAAAAACAACTTTTCAGTGATATCCTTAAGAATAAGATGTAGGTCCAATTATTTTGGTATATCAGCTGATCCTGAGTACCTTACTTAAAGTCAGGAGACAATCATTTATCTATTTATTTTGTTTATAACTTATCCTGATGTGTCAGTTTTTATTGCTTTTAGTGACTAGATATATAATTGAGGAACGAGGTCTGTTTCTACTTCTATCACTTCTATCCCTGTTCAATAAGTAATTGAGTTCATGGAAGTCCTGTATTACAAACTACATTTTATCTACTTAGAAGTTGAGAAATTCTGTATCCCTTTTCTCTTGACAATGATGATACTAACTCTATCCTCATTTTACCCCAGTGGAAAATTGGGAGAAAAAATGATAAAACAAAAGCTATATTCATATATCAGGATTTCACACCTTTTCACTACCATGCTCTCAACTAAGTCATATGTGACAGAGTAAGCAATATCTTTAAAGGTATGATTAAGGCTACACAACTGTTTTTGATGTCATGATTCACACTCCTCATCACCAACTTGTCTGTCCAAGAGTTAAGGTAGTTTGTAAAATGTCCCAGTATATTAAACTTCCTCAAGGTCACACATAATACAGAGAAATATAAACACATATACCATAAAAGACTCCCATGGATACCAGATCCTTGGAGTTTTAACTGTCCCCTTATAATAAGGTTTCACCTGTTTTACTGTTTCTGATTTTTCCCACAATATAAGTAGCTGCAATAGATATATCAATTTATCACATTTTTAAGCCATTCATTAAAAATTCCAGCCAACAACTCTGCCATACTTAGAATTTATGTTAGTTTTAAGCAGCTCTGACATAGAAGAAACTCTTCAGCACTCTTAACTTTGCTACCCCAACAGCTCAGTTGTCCTTCCTATTTGTGGTAACTGCATGTCATAAGTTCCCAAAATATTGTGCTGTAGCTCATAAATTGGGAAATAATAGATTAGATGAGGTGTTTCAGTCTTAGGAGTTTATGCTCTAATTTATTTGTTGTTGTTAGTTGTTTCAGTCATGCATTACTCATTGTGAACCCATTTGGGGTCTTCTTGGCAAAAAATGCTGGAGTGACTGGCCATTTCCTTCTCTAGCTTATTTTGCAGATGAGAAACAGAGACAACCTGAGTTAAGTGACATGCCCCTGATCACATAGCTAGTTAGTATCTGAGGCTGGATTTATTAAATTAATGTTAATATCCTTCAAAAAGCTTTCCCTGATGATAGCCCATAAATCATTTTTTTCTTTGCATTACATGGCATATGGGTTTGGCAACTTTTATAATAAATATTCCAAAAGATTAAATGCTTTTCTTTTAGCATGCTGGGAAAGTAGGAATGAAATTGAGTGTTTTGGAATATGGACTTTTTTTTTGGTAGAAAGAGGGTAGTATTAAGCAAGGTTTATTGCCATTATATACAGAATGAGGAAATAAGCCCATAAGGTGACTTCACTTTGGTCCCATAGTGTTCAGCCATTGATTCTTGGGATTGGAGAAGACACAGATCAAGTCAACCACTGACTTATTACGAAGATTGCTCATCATCTCTCTCAGATTCTACCAGTGCTCTTCTATTAACCATTGGAGGGTTTTTCATATATTTCCAGTAATATATTTTGGTTGTTCTCCTAACAAATCAAATGTGAACAGATATCTCTACTAAGATATTGATGTTTGAAAGCACAGATCTAACATGTACGCACATAGTAATTTCTTCAGTTTTCAAAAGGAAGTGAAGTTTTGTTGAGGTAGAAATAATTTACATTGATGTCAATTGAACTTTCATGGTTTGGGAGATGGTTTAATGTGTGGCTATGATCTATTTTTATCATCTGACATCCAAGTTTTCTTTGAGGAGTTTCCCTGTACTTTGGTAGGTAAGATAATGTCTAGATGACTGTCTCTTACTAGAATACATTTCCAAATCAGTAAAAGTTGCCAGAGTTTATGCTCGGCTAGCATCATCTTCCAGGGTCATCTCCTACAGCAACAAATGTTCTGATAAAATAATTATTTTGCACTAAGGAGTTTTAGTTATAATATTCTGCCTCCTATTCATGTATCAAACACCCTTTAAAAAAAGATGTAATTGGACTTCCGGGGGCGGAGCCAAGATGGCAGAGTGAAAACGTGATTCTCTGCGTCCTCCTCCGATCTTCTCTCAAACCAACAATAAAATAAGCTTCTGAACTGATCTTCAAGTCAACGAATCCAGAAATATTTGGACACTGCTTTCTGAAGAACTTCACATCAGGTTTGTCCAACTCGGAGAGAGGGATAAACAGTGGACTCAGGTGTAGGCCGGAAGTAAGGGTGGGACTCAGCTCAGCTCATTGTGGCAGAAACTCCACACTCCAAACTCCAAACACCTGGAGTTTATCTGAGGCACTCGGGACACTGCCTTGATTGTGGACAGGTGTTCTGGCAGACTTGCCTTGTTTAAGGAGTAATTCGGACTTAGTCCTAGCCCCCACTGGCCCAGCACCTTAAGTTAATTCGCCGAATTGCCCCAGGGCAAAGATCTTCAGTACCGTTTTTTCTGAGCCTTAAAGAGACATCCACGCTGTCTAAAAAAAATGAAGAAGCAAAAGAGGGCTCTCACCATAGACAGCTTTTATCAAGAGGAAGAAGGGATGACCCCAGATCCTGAGGTTCCTTTAGACAAAACTCCAAAGGAAGTTATTAAGGACCATCACTGGTCCCCTTTTCAAAGGACCTTTCGGGAAGATTGCATAAAGAACCTCAAAAGACAGCTGGAAGATAAATGGGAAAATAAATTGAAATCAGTGCAAGAAGGATATGATGCCCTGCAAAAGAGATATGAAAAAGACATCAATTTATTGAAAAATAAAATTAGTGAAGTGGAAAAAGAGTGCAATGAACAAAAAAATTCAATTGGCCAGTTACAAAAGGAGCTTACAAAGGTAACTGAAGAAAACGACACTTTAAAAATAAGAATTGAACAAATGCAAGTGAATGACTCAATAAGACTTCAAGAATCAGTCAAACAAAAACAAAAAAATGAAAAATTAGAAGAAAATATGAAATATCTCCTAGGAAAAACAACTGACTTGGAAAATAGATCTAGGAGAGACAATCTAAGGATTATTGGACTTCCTGAAAGTCATGAAGAAAAAAAGAATCTAAACACTATCTTCCAGAAAATCCTGAAAGAAAACTGCCATGAGATTGTAGAATCAGAAGGCAAAATCACCATTGAAAGAATTCACTGATCACCTCCTGAAAGAGACCCCAAAATTAAAACCCCAAGGAATATCGTGGCTAAATTTCAGGACTATCACACCAAGGAAAAGATTCTGCTAGCAGCTAGAAAGAAACAATTCAAATACTGAGGATCAATAATTAGAATCACACACGATTTCTCAGCCTCCACATTGAAGGATCGAAGGGCCTGGAACCAGATATTCCGAAAGGCAAAGGAACTTGGGTTATGGCCAAGAATAACTTATCCAGCTAGAATGAGCTTTATCCTCCAGGGAAGAAGATAGTCATTCAATGATATAGGTGAATTTCACCTATTTCTAATGAAAAGACCAGATCTGAACAAAAAATTCGACATCCAAACACAGAACTCAAGAGAAGCATAAAAAGGTAAAAAGGAAAGGACTCTTGAGAACTTTATTTCTACTATGGGGATACTTAAAGTTTGGGGGTATAATTAACTAGATATTACTTTGATAATATGAAAAAGAAAACTAGACGGGGAAAGGTTGTCATACTGGGGAAAAGAGAGAAAAAGTGGCAAAAATAAGATCTAAAAAAAAAGGTGGTAAAAACAAGGTAAAATCTCTTGAAGAGGCAAAGAAAACCTAATATAATTGAGAAAAAGGGTGAGGGAGATGAGCATTGTGTAAATCTTACTCTCATCAGGTTGGGTTCTAAAAGTGTATATCAGACACTTGATTTCACATAGAAACTTGTCTGTTTCTAGAGGGAAGTGGGAGGGAAAGGAGGAAAAAGAAAGGGATAAACTATTAGAAAGGAAAATAGAAAAATCAGGGGAAAGGAATTAAGAAAGGGGGAGGGGATGTAAAGGGTGGTGGATTGTTTGGGAGAGGGGGTCATCAAAAGCAAAGTACTGAGGAGGGGGGAAGGGAGAAAGGGGAAAGGAAAGGGGAAAACATAACTTGGGTAAATAAGATGGCAGGAAATAAAGAATTAGTTATTCTAACTGAATGTGAATGGGATGAACTATCCCATAAAGTGGAAGCAGATATCAGACTGGATTAAAAACCAGAATCCCACAATATGTTGTCTACAAGAAACACATCTAAAACATAGTGACACATATAGGATGAAGGTAAAAGGCTGGAGCAGAACCTATTATGCTTCAGGTGGACAAAAAAAGCAGGGGTAGCAATCCTTATCTCAGATCAAGTAAAAGCCAAGATAGATCTAATCAAAAGAGATAAGGAAGGAAACTATATTTTATTAAAGGGTACCATAGATAATGTAGCAATATCAGTACTAAATATATATGCACCAAGTGCAATAGCATCCAAATTCCTAGGGGAGAAATTAAGAGAGATGCAAGAAAAAATAGCCAAACTATACTAGTCGGGGATCTCAACCTTGCTCTCTCAGAATTAGAAAAATCAAACCACAAAATAAACAAGAAAGAAACTAGGAAGATAAATCAATTGTTAGAAAAGTTAGGTATGATAGATCTATGGAGAAAGTTGAATGGAGACAGTAGGGAGTTTACTTTTTTCTCAGCACTCCATGGAACCTATACAAAAATTGACCATGTGTTAGGGCATAAAAACCTCAAAATCAAATGCAGAAAGGCAGAAATAGTAAATGCATCTTTTTCAGATCATGATGCAATAAAACTCACATGCAATATAAGGCCAGGGGAAAATAGACCAAAACTTTATTGGAAATTAAATAATCTAATCCTGAAGAATGAATGGGTGAAAGAGCAAATCATAGACACAATCAATAATTTCATCCAGGAGAATGACAATAATGAGACAAGATACCAAAATTTGTGGGATACGGCCAAAGTGGTTATAAGAGGCAATTTTATATCTCTAGATGCTTACTTGCATAAAATAGAGAAAGAAAAGATCAACGAATTGGGCTTATTAATTAAAAAAACTAGAAAAAGAAAAATTAAAAACCCTCAATTAAATACCAAATTGTAAATTCTAAAAATAAAAGGAGAAATTAATAAAATTGAAAATAAGAACACTATTGAATTAATAAATAAAACTAAGAGTTGGTTCTATGAAAAAACCAACAAAATAGGTAAGCCTTTAGTTAATTTGATGAGAAAAATGAAAGAGGAAAATCAAATTGTTAGTCTCAAGAATGATAAGGGAGAACTTTCCTCCAATGAAGAGGAAATTAAAGCAATAATTAAGAGTTACTTTGCCCAACTTTATGCCAGTAAGTTTGAAAATCTGAATGAAATGGAGGAATATCTACAAAAATATAGATTGCCGAGGTTAACAGAAGAGGATATAAATTATTTAAATAGTCCCATATTAGAAAAAGAAATAGAACAAGCCATTAACCAACTCCCTAAGAAAAAATCTCCAGGGCCAGATGGATTTACATGTGAATTCTACCAAACATTCAAAGAACAATTAATTCCAATACTACACAAACTATTTGAGAAATTAGGGACAGAAGGTATACTGCCAGAATCCTTCTATGAGACCGATATGGTGCTGATAGCTAAACCAGGTAGGGTAAAAACAGAGAAAGAAAACTATAGACCAATTTCCCTAATGAATATTGATGCAAAAATTTTAAATAAGATTTTAGCAATGAGATTACAGAAAGTCATCCCCAGGATAGTACACTATGACCAAGTAGGATTTATACCAAGGATGCAGGGCTGGTTCAATATTAGGAAAACTATCAGCATAATTAATTATATTAACAACCAAACTAACAAAAACCATATGATTGTCTCAATAGATGCAGAAAAAGCATTTGATAAAATCCAACACCCTTTTCTACTGAAAACACTAGAGAGTATAGGAATAAATGGGCTTTTCCTTAAGATGATCAATAGCATCTATTTAAAACCATCAGCAAGCATCATATGTAATGGAGACAAACTAAAACCATTCCCAATAAAATCAGGAGTGAAACAAGGCTGCCCACTGTCACCATTACTATTTAATATTGTATTAGAAATGTTAGCTTTAGCAATAAGAGAAGAAAAAGAGATAAAAGGAATCAGAATAGGTAATGAAGAAACCAAATTATCACTCTTTGCAGATGGCATGATGGTATACTTAGAGAACCCTAGAGACTCAACTAAAAAACTACTAGAAACAATTCACAACTTTAGCAAAGTTGAAGGATTCAAAATTAATCCACATAAATCATCAGCATTTTTATATATTACCAACAAAGTTCAGCAGCAAGAGATACAAAAAGAAATTCCATTCCAAATAACAGATGATAGGATAAAATATTTGGGAATCTATCTGCCAAGGAAAAGTCAGAAACTATATGAACTAATCTACAAAACACTTTCCACACGAATAAAATCAGACCTAATCAATTGGAAAAACATTAAGTGCTTATGGGTAGGCAGAGCAAACATAATAAAAATGACAATACTACCAAAACTAATCTACTTATTTAGTGCCATATTAAATAAATTTAAGTGCTAAATAAATTATGGTATATGAATGTTATGGAATATTATTGTTCTATAAGAAACGATCAGCAGGACGATTTCAGAGAGGCCTTGAGAGACTTAAATGAACTGATGCTGAGTGAAACGAGCAGAACCAGAAGATCATTATACACAGCAACAACAATATTACATGATGATCAGTTCTGATGGACATGGCTCTCTGCAACAAAGAATTGTCTCAAACCAGTTCCAATTGTTCACTGAAGAAAACCATATACACCCAGAGAGGGATATGAAATATGGACCACAACGTGACATTTTCATGATCTCTATTGATGTTTGCTTGCATTGTGTTGCCTTTCTCTGATTTTCTATTTTTTTCTTGTAGATAGGATTTTTCTTGCACAACTTGTCAAGTATTTCAATATTATTGACATGTAGTGGACTTCCTGCCATCTAGGGGAGGGGAGGGGACTGGGGGTAAAAGTTGTAATGGAGAGTCTTGTAAAGATCAATGCTGGGGAACTACCCATACATAAGTTATACAAATAAAAAGCTTTAATAAAAAAAGATGTAATTAATATATACTTGTCCAGGGTTTCTTATGTACAGTTGGGATGGCAAATTTAAAGAAAGCCTCAGAAACTAGGTCAAGGAGATCCAAAAAAGAAAAAAGTCACAGAAAAATTGTCATCCAACAGCATCCTATTTCTACAGATGGGACTTCACAAAGATGTGCCTGCTTCAGTATCATATGCTCATCAGTAACTTAGATAGAAAACTAGAAAAAGATCACTAGAAATTAATGTAGCTCTAAGATACCAATTATAGGCAAAAGCCCAGGCTTCATCCTCATCCTACAATATTTACCTTCTTAAGTTCTAGGTTGGTGAGAGACATGTGCACCAGAGCTTTCCTTCCCTCTATCATTTGCCAACCAGAACACTTCTGCCATCTTATGGGGTCATCAAAGGAAAGGAGTAGGCAGTATAATAACAACTAACTTGTCTAAAGTGCTTAAAAGTTTATGAAGCACTTTCTACCTGACAATCTGAAGCAAACACTATTCTATCCATTTTACAGATAAGAAAACTGAGGCTTGAAGTATTTTAAGCTAGTTGTCAATGGTGAAACAGATAGCAAGTATCAAAATTAGATATTGAACCCAGGTCTCCTTGTTCTGAATCTAATGTAATCTATCACCACTAAACCATAATGTTTCTCTAAAGGATCTTTTTCTTTACCTGGGCCTGGCTAGTACATTGGGGCTTAATGGATTTATAGCAACTATTAAAATTCTTTCCTTCCTTTTTCTTCCCTCAGGTATTGAAAGGAAATTGAGTATATAATTTTTATATTGCATAATTATATTGAATAATAATAATAATCACCAATATTTAAGGGTATACAGTCTCTGTTCAAGAGACAAAGTTAGCAAAGACAAGAAAAATTCTGTCCTATTTCATAAAAAATAATTCAAGTTCTCCCACATTCAGACCTTTAATCTTTTTCCTTCAATACCACACTAAACTGTTAGATTACAAGTGAGTAACTAGTTCCCTAATAGGCAGGCTAGCATACTTTGCCTGCCAAGAATAGTAGTAAGCGGGGGCAGGAAGTTGAACATAATACTTCTATTTATATGAAAGCCAGTTTAAATAAAGCCAGGGCATACTATAACAATCTCTCTGCAACTTCTAGACTTCATTCCATTTATGGTTTTTGTTGTTATTTAATCTTTTTTTAGCCATATCTGACTCTTTTTGACTCCTTTTAGGGTTTTCTTGGCAAAGATACTAGAGTGATTTACCATTTCTTTCTTCAAATCATTTTACATATGTGGAAATTGAGGCATATATGGTAAATAACTTGCCTAGCATCACACATCTATTAGATATCTCAAGCTGGATTTGAACTCAGGTTTTACTGACTCTAGACCTAGCACTCTAATTCCTGTGTGACCTAGCTGCTCCTATTCCTTTTATATATTTGGAGCTTAATGAAAGTGTGCTAAATGGACAAATGATATTAATACCATGTGTTGTTCAGATTGTATAATTTTAATTCCATGCCTAAAAAATATCCCAGATTATTTGAACACAAAAATAAGCAAGAGAATAGCCTGTTAATTCCATCTACCATTCCTAAATCTTGCCCTCTTTCCAGCCCTATTGACAAATATGACATACACAATAAAGGGTCATGGGGAGGGAATTACAGACAGATTTCCTGAAGCTCTCTTTAATACTCTCAGGAGTTTGCCTGTTCTATTTCTGTCCATATCAAGTAGGACATTAGTATGCTGTATACATGGTATGGTTAAAATAATATTATTTGTGTTTAAAAATAATAATTTGTATTTGATAATAATTAAAATAATTTGTATTTAATAATAAATTTATACTTACATAGTGCTTTAAGGTTTGTGACATACTTTACACAAATATTATCTTACTTTATCCTCAAAATAAATTCAGGAAATAGGTTCTATTATCCCCATTTTACAGATGAGGAAACTAAGGCATAAAGAAATCAAGTTATTTTTCCTGGGTCATACAGCTTGTAAGTGTCTGAGTTTGGATTTGAACTTAGCATCATCTACTATTCTCTGTGCCACCCTCCATAAGGAGAAATCTAAAAATATTCCACACAAGTAATAATAGTTCAATGAAATCTGGCAAATATTCACAAACTCTCCATCCGAGAAAAATCTGGGGCTGAGTCATTACTTATCTGTCAAAATGTTTCAAGTGTTCAATAAAGTACTGCCAGGTTATTGGAGAGTTTAATCATGTACTAACCACTTAATTTTTTGTATTCCAAAAGTATCTATATCTTCATTCTAAAGTTACATTTTTACAATGTCCCTTGTCATTTGCTTACTTGATTCCATTTAGGGGTATTTTAAGGGGAAATATTCTCCATAAACTAAAGAGAGCAATTTCATGAAAAAGCCATAAATAGTTCTTATTCCACTACTAACTGAAAGCTCATTAAAACCCCAAATAGATACTATTCATCACTATAATTCAACTATTTTTTAGACCTGGCAAAAAATATTGAGAGCTTTCCATGTTACTCTCGATGTCTCTTTGTAAGAAGCCCTGTGAAAAAAGGAAGGTAGTTTATAAATGGGTAAAAGTTACTGAGAGATTTGGTCATCATCATTAGTGTTAGAGTTGATTTTAGGATGAAAATGGTACCTACCAAACTCATAACCATCACTTTGCTGCTCACACAGCCCTATGACTCCATAGTAGTGGATAGAGTGTTGGACCTGGAATCAGGAAGACTCAACTTCCTGAGTTCAAATTCTGCTTTAGACAATTATTAGGTGTGTGACCCTGAGCAAGTCACGTTTGCCTCAGTTTTCTCACCTGTTAAATGACCTGAAGAAGGAAATATCAAATTACTGGAATATCTCTGCCAAAAAGACCCAGGGGCCAAATGGGGCCATGAAAAGTTGGACAAAACTGAAACCACTGAACAACAACAAAACCTAAAGGATTACTTGGAAATTTTAACAATTGGCTCTTAGAAACTGGATCTCTGGTTGAATCTGGCTCCAGGACGCCCCCCCACACACACACACTTCTTATACCTTTGTAATAAGAGATGAGTAACAACCACAACATATCAAAATAAAACATCTAAAATGAATAATGTTGATAACTGAGGTCAGGTCTCTATCATGATCAGAATAGTTCATCTCCCCAGGGGCCATAGTGTCTCATTTAAAGTAATATAAGCTTCAGAGTGAACAGAATTCAACAAATGTTTTCTATGTGTGAGCATTATTCTCAGCACTGGTTACGTCCAGTTTGCTGTTTTACAGTAAAACTATCCTGACAAGTCATTAGAACCAAACATAGCTCCTTTTACAATGTAGTCCAGTTTAACAAGTGTTATTGAGCTAAATCCTGAGCAGGCAAAGAAAGACAAAAAAAAAATTGCCTCTACCATTCATATAGCATTTATGAGATCTTCTTTTAACATTTTTGAGAAAGGTTAAAGTAATAAAATAATAATATTAAAGCCAATCTGGGTTTCTGAGTGGTTTCGATCCAATCCCATTATTGCTATAATTATTTCCCTTTCACACGAAGTTAATTAAGTGATGGTAGGTTTGTTTTTTGTTTTTTTTTTTTTTGTTTTTTTTTTTTTTGCAATGCCTCTGCAAATCACAAGTATAAACTCTGGGATATTTGAATATGATTTCTATAACTATTCAAAGATCAAGATAATCTAGAATGAATTTCCCTATGGTCTACTCCTCCATTCTCCCCTTTATGACATACTTTTGTCAAAATGATTCTAGTGAAATTGATATCTACTTGTTCATTTGAAAATAAATTTTTTATTCTCTCATTTAAAATTTATATTATCAGACAACCACAATTTTCATAATCAGTTGTCAAAAATTAGAGAGTCAAGTCTTTAACCCAACCCTGAAATTGTTGGGGGTGTGTGTATGTGTGTGTGTGTGTGTGAAAACTCTTACAAGTACAGTCATATTTGTCATGTGTATTTTAGGTGGGGAAGATATTTTCTGAATACATTTCATTATAAGCTGTTTCATTTAATTGAATTAAAATATTTTAAAACAATTGTGTAGTCATTTAATCCCTGTTAGAAGAGACAGTGTGCCATAATGGATAGAACTAGTCTCAGAGCCAGAGAGAATGGGATTAAGTGTGTTTTTAAGACAGTCACTTAGTCACTCACTGTCCCCAAGTAACTCTCTTAGGCTTTCTTAATTTTGGATTTGCAAATTTCAGGGGAAGGTGGGTGTTGTTATTTTGGATTGTAATTTGATTTACTTTATAATTTATATAGTATTTAGATACTTTAAAATTCCATGTATTTCATGCATTTGAAAATATCCTGAAAAGAGATGAACCAGCTTTGTCACAGTGCCACATGGGTTCATGGAACAATAAAGATGTTACAAAAATAGATAAAGATTATAATTCAAAAAGTAACAGAAAAATGGTGACCTTCCTTGGTAGAAAATGCATTTCTAATCAGAAGGTTCCTACACTGTGGAAAACACATATCGAGTTCCTATTCCTAGCCTTCATAATCTTTGCCTACATGTGTTTCTGTAGTGTTTAATTAAAAGAGAGAATTCAAAAAATCATGCTAGTTCAAAAAATGTTTGCCTAAGGTTCCAAGGCCAAGCTGTATTACTGTTGAAGCCAAAATGCCTGATTTTTTTCTTTCCCTGGATCTGAATGTACCAAGTATAACACAAAAAAAGGAATTTATGCAAAATCTCCCGGAAAAAGAAAATAAAAGCCTGATTCTTAAAAGGTTTGTTTGGCATATTTATCCAGGTAACTATTACACGCTGCCACCTACAAACTAAAATACCATGAACCCAACTTGCAAAGAATTTGAAAATTCTCATAAATGGATTGCATATAATGATAAGTAAAAAGCATAGAGAATTGAAGAGATTTTCCATACAGGGGTTTACTACCTTGAACCTTTTCCTTTTAAACATGAATTGTTACTAAACTTCAAGTGTAAATGCATCACATTTATTCTGCATTCAATTATTACATTTGTTGACAGACCAATTACAACTCTGAGTTTCCTCCAATGAATTTAAATATTCTCATTGATTTTTTACAGGTTACTGAGGGGACAAAGAAATGCCTTGATTAGTCTCACAAAAATTCCATTCCTTTATGTCAACATTAATTGACTTTATCTCATGGTGTCAATCTTTTCTCTCTCTTTTTTTGTAGGTGATGTCATTGTCTATATTAATGAAGTATGTGTCCTTGGACATACTCATGCAGATGTAGTCAAACTTTTCCAGTCTGTTCCTATTGGTCAAAGTGTCAACCTGGTGTTATGTCGTGGGTATCCTTTACCCTTTGATCCCGAAGATCCTGTTAACAACATGGTGCCACCTCTTGCAGTAATGGAGAGACCCCCTGTAGTGGTCAATGGAAGACATAACTATGAAACTTATTTGGAATACATTTCTAGGACCTCCCAATCTGTTCCAGATGTAACAGATCGACCTCCACATTCTTTGCACTCCATCCCAGCTGATGGTCAGCTTGATGGCTCATTCCCACCTCCCATTCATGATGATAATGTTTCAATGGCTTCTTCAGGAGCTACACAAGCTGAACTCATGACCTTAACCATTGTGAAAGGTGCCCAGGGCTTTGGTTTCACAATTGCAGACAGTCCTACAGGACAAAGGGTGAAGCAAATTCTAGACATTCAGGGATGCCCTGGCTTATGTGAAGGTGACCTCATCATTGAGATCAACCAACAGAATGTACAGAACTTGAGCCATACAGAAGTTGTGGATATACTGAAGGAATGTCCCATTGGAAGTGAGACTTCTTTGATTATCCATAGAGGAGGTAAGTCCAAAATATCAGCTTAATTATTGGAATCTGATTGTGGAAAATATCAAATTATCTATCAGTCCTGTTCTGGAGTGAGGAGGTAATGTAGAGAAAGTGGCATTTGTACAACAATGTAATATCTGTGAATTATGATGAAAATATAAAAATATATTTTAAAGAGAGAAAAACATGCAGATAAAAATAATAAGTGATCATTAGAGATGTCAGATGGCAAAAGAAAGAGAGAAAATAGCAAACAATTTGAGTTTGGGGGATTTTTCTCTTTATTGAAGTAGTAGATATTTTGGAGTAGATAGACATTTGTGGAATGGCTTGTCTTGGATCCCTAACATGTGGAATATGTTTCTATAGAAAAATGGATTCAATCTAAAATTAGAATGCCAAAAGTATATATACCCTGGCTGAAGGAACAATGGAGGTAGTGACAGTTCACTTTCCCCCTACAAATCATGGATTGCCTGGACCTCACTTATAAATAAAGTCAGTGGCCAGAGATGGTGAAGAACAGAGGAGAAATCCTGGAGTAAAGAGTAAAACAAGAATTGAGGAAGAGAGGAGATGTGAAGAGTACAGAGGATATTTGGGATTGATGATTAAAGGACAGGAAAGATTCCTAAGCTTTCTTAGGAGAGGAAAGAAAGAATAAGTACTGTGAAACATGCATGAGGAACAGCAAACAGATTTTTCTCCCGCTCTTTTCCTTCTTGGTAGTAAATAATATAATAAATATAGCTAGTAAGAAAGCAAAATTTGCCTAACTTCCCGCCTCTTTTGCTGATCCTGATGAGTGGAACCAGAAAGGAGTGGGGGGAAGGGTAATAAAAGAGGTATCTTAGTGACTTTCCTTCATACCTGCTAAAAAATACACTGAGATTGGGTGGAGGGGTAATGACAAATAAGGGACATTGGTAAACCAAGAACAGCTTATATGCAGCATTAAAGTGAATGGAATTCATGAAGTCAGAATTTGCACAGCTGACAACACAGGAAGCTCATCAAAATATCACATCAAAAATGCCCAAAATAGGTTGAGTACAGGTCTTGAGAAAAATATAATTAACCCCACTCTAATCCAGAAACTGTGCTCAGAACTCACAACTTTCAGTGTTTTTGCCTATTACCAAAGCAATAACTGGACTGGGTACCAGGATATGTGTGCCAATGCATAGACATGAGGGGAAATGTTGCTTCCCCATGATAATCTTCAGGCTTTGTAGAAGACTTCAGCACATTATGGCACCTCAATCCATCACTTTTCCCAGGCCTCCACTGCACCTTTCCCCAAAACCCATCCCTTCAGATCCTCCCTGCTTTCCACCATCCTTTTCCTTCAACTTTAAGAGAAAAGGAATCATGGATCATTGACCATTATATGAGCACAGACCAAATTCTTGGGTGATGGACCAGGACACATTTACATAGTATTCAGGAAGGAGCCTCATGAGCATCACTGTTAGACTTTTGATGCAGAGTAATTGTTATTGCCCCACCCAAAATGGCTAAATATTTATTAGTGAATGTCTGGGAAGGGTCTATCTAGTATGAGGATCTAATCCAGAACTTCCTCACCATCATCCCCATTCTTAATCATTATCCAAAAGTTATTGAGGATGGAGTGCTATAGCTGTAATGCTTGGTGAGGATCTCATACACCAGGAAACAAAGAATTTTGAGGATACCTTTCTCACCCAGTCCTGCTTGTATTTCTATATCTGCTATATGCCTAAGAAACTTAGATACTAGCAGACACTGGAAACCATGTTTTCTCTTCATGTTTCTGGAACTGCAAATCTTCATGTACCAAAGAAAATACTACTTTCTGTTTTTTGAGAATAGAAAATTGATGGAAGGATCCATTCATATTGTGAGAGATATTGACTAATAGTCTCATTATTAGGTTATCATGCAGCTTGATTGAGGTTCTCATCTGAGAGCATAGTTCTATGTCTTCTTTGTCAAAGAAAGACACTTAGAGAAGAAAATAATACCTTTTCTGGATGCGTAATATAGTAGTTCTCCTATGAAATCCTAATGAAGTTAAATAAAAATGCCAATGCCAAATGGAGACATGAATTCTAGACTTGACTGACCTAGCTGGATAAAGTGTTGGACTTGACATCAGAAAAGACCCCAAGTACTATGTCAGCACCTAGCACAGTGTACGGCATAGAGTAGGCACTTAATAAATGCTTGTTAATTGATTGATTCTGACTTAGATACTTAATTAGCTGAGGAACATGCATGTCACTTAATATCTGAGCCTCAGTTGCATCATTTATAAAATCAGAATAATAATAGCACCCACCTAAATTTTGTTGAGAGTATCAAAAGGAATAACATGTTGTGTTTTGCAAATTTTACAGCATCATATGCACATATAAATATGTAAATGTAAGCTATTACTATTTTTCACTTAAAACACTCTAGGCTTCAGTTTTTTTGTCTATAAAATAAAAGGTTATACTAAGGTCCCTAAGGTCCTCTCCAGATGTAAAATTCCATCCTATGAATGGAATACAATTAAGTTAAAAGTACCTAGATATGACCTTCCTTTTGCTGTTTTATGCAAATACTGTTAAGTTTTTTCCTCCTGAAGCAGGTGCTACATTGTTGATTTTTTTCTGGTCTGAAAATTGAGCAGCAACTGCTCAGCGTTGATGAGCAACACTGTACAAAAGAAGTACTGTGTACCTATGCTAAGGAAGGAAATAAATTTTGAAAGGCAGCAATTTTGTATTCGACCTTCTTAAAGGCTTGCTACAAAATACTGCTAAAAGCATTACAATAAAGCCTCAAACAGCATCTTTTAATTTCTCCCATTGCTAGCTTAATGCACTAAAACAGATGTTGTTTACTAATCAGTTCTATAGATGAATATCCAGCGCCTCTTTATAAAGATCAAACATGAAAATCTATAATTATATTGGAATCGTTTCCTATAATTGAAGAGTATGACTAGACATGACTTTGCTATCTGTAAATTAGGTATTAGTATAAACAGGTCTCCACTTTGAAGGTTTTTTTTTCATATATGAAGAAAAGTGTCCAATGGGTCTCTTGCAAAGGATGCAATATGAGAGAGAAATGATTACAGTTAAATTCCTTATAATTAAAATTTACACTTTTAATATCTGATTTTTGTTGTTGTTAATATCATGATTCCCTCTGATTCTCAATGACTTGTAGTCATTCCTTAGAAGTTCTGGAAAAATATTTCCTTTGTTTGCCTTGAAACAAGCCCAGAAGAGTAAACTAATGGGTTGCTATTCAAGCTGTTATTAATAGTGAGGATGTCCTTTACATGCATATATCTTTGACAGTACTCGGCATGAAAAGCTTTAGGTTGCTTGGTTAGGATGAATCCTAAAATTTTGTTCAAAGTGGAAAGTTTTATCTGCCTAGCAAGTATGCTACTGGGAAACTTAGCAGACATACTATGATCTATTAAATGAAGCTAGAAAGATATGATCTGAAAGTCTATATCATCTAAGTTTGGGTTATCGCAAACAGGCAGATAGATCAAAGGCAGATTAAATGTGAATTTGGCTCAAGACTTGCCAAAGAAAGTGAACTGAATAAGATTAATAAGAGAAATGAGGTTAAGACTTGCTTCTGAAACTGGAACTTTTACTTGAACACTGGATAGATAATTTTGATTATATTAAGTTAAAAAAGTTTTTGTACAAACAAAATTAGGAGGGAAACAATAAATTGGGAAAAAGTTTTTACATTTAAGGGTTCTGATAAAGGCCTCATTTCTAAAATATGTAGAGAATTGACTCAAATTTATAAGAATTCAAGCCACTCTCCCATTGATAAATGGTCAAAGGATATGAACAGACAATTTTCAGATAAAGAAATTAAAACTATTTCTAGTCATATGAAAAGGTGCTCCAATCACTATTGAGCATAGAAATGCAAATTAAGACAACTCTGAGATGCCACTACACACTTCTCAGATTGGCTAAGATGATAGGAAAAGATAATGACAAATGTTGGAGGGGATGTAGGAAAACCGGGACACTGATACATTGTTGGTGGAATTGTGAATGGATCTGACCATTCTGGAGAGCAATTTGGAACTATGCTCAAAAAGTTATCAAACTGTGGATATCTTTTGACCCAGGAGTGTTTCTATGGGCCTATATCCCAGAGAGATCTTAAAGGAGGGAAAGGGAACCACATGTGCAAGAATGTTTGTGGCAGCCCTTTTTGTAGTGGCTAGAAACTGGAAACTGAATGGATGCCCATCGATTGAAGAATGGCTGAATAAATTATGGTATATGAATGTCATGGAATATTATTGTTCTGCAAGAAATGACCAGCAGGATGATTTCAGAGAGGCCTGGAGAGACTTGCATGAACTGATTTCAAAACCAGGAAATCATTGCACATGGCAACAACAAGACAATATGATGATCAATTCTGATGGACATGGTTCTCTTCAACAATGAGATGTTTCAAACCAGTTCCAATTGTTCAGTGATAAAGAAAGTCATATACACCCCAGGGAGAGGCCTGGGGGAACTGAGTGTGGACCACAACATATCATTTTCATGCTTTCTGTTGATGTTTACTTGCATTTTGTTTTCCTTCTCAGGTGTTTTTTTTTCTTGTAGATGCAATTTTTCTTGTACAGCAAGATACTATAAATATGTATACATATATTTGATTTGCCATATATTTTAACATAATTAACATGTATTAAGCTACCTGCTATCTAGGGGAGGAGGGGGTGGGAGGAAGGAGAGAAAAATTTGGAACAGAAGGCTTTGCAAGGATCAATGTTGAAAAATTACCCATGCATATGTTTTGCAAATAAAAAGCTTTAATAAATAAATAAATAAATAAATAAAAAAGACTTGCTTCTGTCAGGTCAGTATTCTCATCTCCTCAATCTAAATATCCTTTCAATTGGGATCAAGAGAATACTATATATTCTCAAAGTGGGAAAGTTCTCTCAGGGCCAGGTTAGATTCCAGCATATAAATATCTTCCTGTCTAATTTATCTTCCATAGGATCAGAATTGAAAGGAGAGGAGGGGGAAAAGTGTGGATAGACAGTAATATAATATTGACCAAAGGCCAATGGTACCCCTATTTCTAGATTCCTTCTAGTAGACAGGGAAAGGTTTTAATTCAGCAGTAGTATTGGAACTGAAAGACTGTTAATGTAGGTCATAAATTTTGGCAGCTCCCAGACTTTTGATAAAAAAAAAAAGTTTGGCTATCTTTATGATTAATAGTATTGTACCACAGTATTGTTCAGGTTTGGGCATTATTGATTTTTTATATCTGAGAATTGATCTTGTGGGTAAGATTTTGAGAATATGAGTTTTACAATGGAATAGGAATAGTAAAAAAAAGTTTCACCAAAAGTTAGATACATAAACTGAGGGCTTTCATCCAAAATAATCTAATTGGAAGAAAGTGAAGGAGATGGTGAATATTTCATATGAATAGGCTACCTAAAACAAATCATGACAAAACAACTTTTTTTTCTTTCTGACAGCCTTACTTGTTCTGTACATCAAAAGAATATTATTTACATAGTCTTTCTTGATTTCAGTAAAGACATTTACAGAATATTATATATTGTTATTGAAAAAACTTCAACATGGAGACTGGATGAGTTCATTCCAAATTGGCAATTATACCCACAAAATTTTGCTGAATGGATCTATTTCAACTGTAGGGAATTTTCCAATGCCATGATACACAGTTCTGTCCTTGGTTCTGTCCTTTGTAAAATTTGTTAAAAAAAAAAAATTAGTGACTTGGATGCAAACCTAGTCAATTCTTATCAAATTTGAAGATGACACAAGACTGAAGAGAATATGTCAGATGACCAAATAAAAATCCTAAAAGATTTCGGAGTCTAAAAATGATAGTGGAATCTTTGAAAATGTAATTTAATAGGAATAAATGTAAAGTCTTATACTATTTTTAATCAGATATATAGGTAAAGAATAGAAGATGTGGTTTTTTGTTAGAGAAAATAATAAGACCTTATTTCATTTCAAGCTCAGTGTGAGTCAACATTATAGTCCAGATGCCAAAAATGCTTAATGTAATCTTTAAATGCATTAATAGCCATTTCCAGTTCAAGAGAAGTAATACCATTATTCTGCACTGTCTAGACCACATCTGAGGTACTGGGGAACCAGGTTTTCAAAAGAGCATTGACATAATGGAGTGAATCCAGAGGAGAGAAAAAAAGGATATTAAGAGTCCTTGAAACTACCTCATATGGCTGAAATTTAAAAGAACTAAGGATGCTTAGCCTGAATAAAATACTTAGGGGGTACATAAGCAGCTAGATTTCATAGTGAATGAAGCCCTGGACTTGAAGCTTTGAAGACCTGAATTCGATGGTCCCAGATTGTTATTAGCTCTTTAATCCTGGGCAAGTCACTCAACCTCTATCAAACTTAGTCTCCTCATCTATAAAATTAGGATAACAAAGGCACCTACCTCACTGGAATGTTGTAAGGATCAAAGAAGATAATATATGTAAATTGTTTTGCAAACCTTAAAATTCTAAATAGATGTCAGTGATGATGATGGTAGTGGTGGTGGTGGTGAAGGTGATGGTGATGATAATGATAATGTCTTAAGATACTAAAGGGCTATCAGGAAGTAACTCCAGAGAACATGACCAGAAATAATACATAGAATTTATAGAAAGACAGATTTCATCTCAATAAAGATTTTTCTAAGTTAGCATCATTCAAAAGTAAAATGGGCTAATCTCCTAAGTGAAATATCTGTCTCTGGCAGTGTTCATCCAGAGAGCAGGCAGGCAAATATTGGGCATATAAGGATGTCCTATAGGATTCTTGCTTCTAATTTTAGGTTGGAATAGGTTCCCTTTAACTTTAAAATTACATAACACTTCAAACCAGGGGTTTTGAACATTAATATGAACTTTCTTTAATAGTTAATATTTTATACTTTTCAATCTAATCAATTCCCTTTGTAATCCAATGCATTTTATCTTCTGCATTTAAAAATATCACTCTAAGAAAGGATCCATCGATATTATGATAATGGCAAAATAGTTCATTATATGAAAAAAGCTAAGAGCCCAATTTTAAGTCAAGAGAATAACATATGTTAATACCTACAACAACAACAAACAATACCCACCCACCCCAAAATGAAAATTGAATGTTACTGAATTATATGTAACAAGTATTGCTTAAAGGGAAAGACAAAAGATACTTTTACCCTTTTTCAGAAATGGGAAGTTCACAAGTATGATGCATTGTACATATTTTCAGACTTTTTTGATTTGTTGTTCAGTTATGTGTTTTTTTTTTCCCTTTTATTATATAGGCTAGCTTTCTGGAAGGGAGAGATACTGGAGGAAACTGGTGATGGAAAAAAAATAAGTATCCATAAAAATTTATTTTTAAAAAGGACCTTTGCTTTGAATCCTTTATTGAACTTTCCCAAAATAAAAAATGGTTGAACCTGTGAATAATTCCCTACTAAAGGAAGCAGAATAAAGAAAGATTAAATAAGTATATAATAATGTATAAATAAGTGTTTAATAAATTGGAGAATAAAATTTAATACTGACTAAAGGGGAATGAGATTAAGATAAGGATGAAGCTATGAAAAACTTGGGAAAGAATATAAAAAAGAATGTTACTTAAATTAAATGCTTGTATTAGGAGGGAATTGGTTAATCAGTTAAGCAATAAACATTTAGATAAGTACCTGCAAATCACTGGGGATGACCAAGACAAAAGTCTTAGTCCTCAAGAAACTTATGTTCTAAAGAAAGGCTTTGTCCCACACACTTAACTCTTCAGAGAGAAAAAAAGTTTTAAGAAAGAGAAATATATGAAAAGAAAGAAAGAAAATTAATGATATGAATGAAATCAAGGCATTTAGGATAAAGAAGATAAATAGAAGTAGGGAAAGAGCTTGAAGGTAGAGATGAGTATCAAAATATCCAAAACTATTTGCACCAGTAGATTACTGATTTAAAAGATGAGGGGAACATTAGAAAGAAATAATGTAAAATGGGCCTCCTAATCATAAAGTTCAAAGGCATAGGAGGAAGACCAGTGTCATAATACAATGTCATTCCAAAAATGAAAGATGTTTTTAAGAAAGAAATAGTAATGATGTGAAAAGGTTTCACTGAGGTCTAGAAGGAAGAAGGTCTAGAAGGTCATGAAACAGCCTTTGTCTTTGGTATTAGAATGCCACTTATAACTTTCCAAAAAGAAGTCAGATTGCAAGGGGTGAGGAAATTAAATTGATGATGCTAAGTAAATAAAGACAACAAACATAAATTGCTCTTTCAAGATATTTGATGATGAAAGGAATAAGAAAGATCGGGTAGTAAATGCCATCATGCAACAGCACTGAGGGAGAACAGTGGAGACTTGAGCATGCTTTTAGACTAGGAGAAAGAAAGGAATCATTGGAGAGGAATACAGATACTGAAAGAAGCAGAGGAGATAAATGATGAGGCAGATTCGTGGAAGCAAAGGATTCAGTCCAAAAAAAGCCATTAGTATGACTTAGTTTTTCAGTTCATTGACTCATTGATGTAAATGGAAGCATTATTTCTGTTGGCAATATAAAAAGACAATTTCAGACTTGTACCTAAATAATGAGAATAGCATTCATCTGAATCTACTCTGAGTTTATGCATTATACTTTAAAAATTACTTCATTCTCCTTTTTTTTACTGCCCCTGTTTTATCCTTTTTTAAAGAGTAATTTAAATGTTTTAGTTCGAATACTTTTTAATCTCCCTGAGCCCCAGTTTCTTAATTTGTAAAAAGGGGATAATAATAATAGTAAGAATAATATCTCTCAGGGGTATTAGGAATATCAAATAAGATATAAAAACACTTTAAAAACCTTTACATCAACATGAGTTGTTTTTGCTATCATAATGAACAAGTGTTCTTTTTTGGTTATATCAGTGAAACATTACTTCATGGAAAAATCTTTTTAAAAATTCCTTTATAAGAACTAGGAGAGATTTCTCTTGAAAAAGTAGCCAAATTTACTTTGGTGGAATTCTGAAACCCTTTCTGGAGTGCAGTCATCCATATAACTTTCTATTATTTAGCACAAATATGAGTCCTCATTTAATGACATTTTGGTTAAGAAGTAAAGCTAGATTTGCATATTTATTATTTCAGTCAAAAACAACTATCAACATTATACATTATGTTTGGCATGCAGAAGTGATAAAATATTTACAAATGTATTCATTTATAAATGTATCAGTATCTCAAACAGAGAAAATATATACATTGCCAACTTCTGAGATTTATCACAAGATAAAGATTATGTAACACTAAAATGATATTAAAATAGTTTGGAAGCAACTAGGTTATGCAGTAGTTAGAGTTTCTGGCATTGAAATCTGGAAGACTGAGTTCAAATCCAGCTTCAGACATTTTATTACCTATGTGACCTTTGGCAAGTGACTCTGTGGAATCATTTTCTCAGTTTCCTTAGCTGTAAATGGGGCAATAATAGCACCCTCTTCTCAAGGTTGTTATAAAAATCAAATAAGATAATATTTATAAAGTGCTTAACTCAGTGTCTGGGACATTGTTGACACCTGATAAATACTGGCTATAATTATTATTGTTATTATTGATAATGTAATATGATGTAGATGATTCAGAAGGCACCCCGGGAACTCCTGGGGTCATTATTAGAAATATATCAAATATCTTTATGTTTGTTGTTGTTCAGTTGTTTCGTTCATGTCCGATTCTTTGTAATTCTTTTCTTGGAAAAGATACTGAAGTGATTTGCCAATTCCTTCTTCAGCTCATTTTACAAATGAGGAAATTGAGGCAAACAGGATTAAGTGACAGGGTCAGACAGCTAGAAAGTATCTGAAGCCATATTTTAACTCAGGAAGATGATTTCTTAATTGCAACCCTAGAATTCTCTCCCCTGGAGCTCTATCCAGCTGCTCTTTACACTAGAAACATATAAAACTGCCAAATGATAAAAATGCCCACTGATACAATACCTTGCCCTGTAGAACAAGGAAGAGCACATCATAAAAATGAAGTTGTAGAAAAATAAAGGAACATTCCATAAGCCAAGAAATCACAAAAATAGGTCAAATAATGCATCCCATTCCCCTCAAAACATTAAGGATGTTTTTCAAGCCCTCATTTTACTTCTTTTTATTTTTTTGACCTTAAAATTTCAAACAAAATGCTAGTAATTGTTGTTTCCTTTGATAATAGTGAGTCACAATTTTGTTGTTTTGCCAGAGAAAATGAATTGAAGGTGGGAGGAGTGGGGTGGAGTACACATGTGCTTTCTATAAACATGTTTTTCCTTCCCCTTCCCTGCCACCAAATTAACAGCTTATATTTACAATATGACCTTTAAATCATTTTTATCTCATTAATAATAGCTCCTATTCTTCTAGCACTTTGAAGTTTGCACACGTTAATTGTACACTCTTCAGTAATCTCAAGCATCTCAAGGGCTAAAGCTCTGCTTTTCTGTAAAACAGAATGAAGTCAATTGCATTTGTTTTCAAATTAGAGAATATAAAACTACAGACTTAAGGAACATAAATTTCTATGAAAAAGAAAAAAGATAAATAATAACAGTTATTAGGCCATATTAATGGAATACATGTTAATTATCCCAAATTTGAAAAGGAATACATTATAACTTTGCTGCACCCTACTAGTTCACATTATTTCACAGTGTGGTACTTTTTATGGGGAATTTCATAATGTCTTAGATAAATCAGTGTTACATTTTCAAATTTCTTTTTTGGGAGCAGGGGACATTCAAGCTAGGATTTCATCACTGTGGAAATTCCTTCTATTGACACAAATAGACATTTATTTTTAACATATTCATTTACAAAGTGAGTATATACTCATAGAGACTTGTCTGGGACACTGAAAAACTATTTGCTTCTAATCACTTAGCAGGTTTATGTTAGAGGTAAAAATTGAACGTAGAGTTTCTTAACCCTAAATCTTGCTCTCTATCCCCTATGCTTCACTGCCTGAGTCATAGTTATGATAGAGGAACCTAATGATGATTTTGGACTGATTCATATGTATGTGTGTCTGTGTGTGTCCCTTATTTGTAAAATGCGGATAATAATAGCATCTACCTCGCAGTTTGTTCAAAGGTTAAATGAGAAAATATGTGTAATGTATTTTGCAAACTTCCAAGTACTATATAAATGCTAGCTATTGTTGCTGTTGCTGTTGTCATAAGTATTATGAGTATTATTTTTTCTTCTATCGTACACGGGGAAAGTGAGGCTTAGAAAGATTAAATGATTTTTCCAGTCACACAACTTATAATGTGCTATAGATTCAGACTAAGGGTTCCTAATGATAAATTTGCTAATTTTTCCACCATGTTTTCTCCTTTAAAGAAAGGATACCTTGGAGAAGCTTTCATTTATGTCTATTGATCTGACACTGAATGTTATGATTTTCCCTGATATAAAGAAAACTAGTGCAGAAAGGTTGGAGGTTCCAATAAAAGATAATTTGTTCTTTTAAGGAAGGATTTTTTTAGCCATGAGTGCTGTCTAGAAGAGGCAGCTAAGTGACACAGTAGAGTGAGAAAGAATCATCTTCTTGAGTCAGATCTGGCCTCATACATATACTAGCTGGATGACTAAGGAATTCACTTCATCATGTTTGCCTCAGTTTCCTCATCTATAAAATGAACTGAAGTAGGAAATGACAAGTATCTTTGCCAAGCAAATCCCCAAATGGGGCCATGAAGAGTCAGACACAACCAAAGTGACTGAACAACAACAGCAAAGTTTGCTGCAAGGCTACCTGAAAAGATAGTGAGTTCATTATCATTGAGGATCTTTATGCAGAAACTGAATAATTAGTTATTAGAGATGTTATATGAGCGATTAAAGCTGTAAGTGGATTGGATTCAGTCCCTCTAATGATCTATCATTCTATGAAAGACTTATAGTGGTTAATAGAAATGTCATACCTATAGTATCATATTTCTTGTAAATCTGTATTAGTGACTACTTTATTATTATTATTATTATTATATTTCAGATTATCCTGTATTTCCCATAAGAATTGTGTAACTGCAGTCATGAACCCATCAGTTTCTAGGTAGAAAGTCAGTCATAAACTAACTTCTAAAAGAATATTTTAATGTAGGTTCCTAAATTAAAATTTGTTTAGAACATGACTTTTAATAGTACAGCATCTTGAAAATTATTCTGACATCTTTCCTGATTATAACCAGAGGCATGTTCAGTTAGAACTGAATTGAAAAGTGTCTACTAACTAAAGAAAGTTTGGTAAATCCCAATGGAATTAAAAATCCATTTTTACTTCAGTTTGGCTAAGTGACTCCAACCATAAATACAAATATCAGTTCATCTAGTGTAAAATTCTCTCTGGGCTGTTTCCTTTACTCAGCACTCACATCTTTGCAGTAAACACAATTAATTCAAAATAAAAGCACTGATTAGGATAACATCAAAACTATAGCTCATAAACCCCCACTGGTGAGTTTCCTCTTTATATTCATCCAGTAAACACAGTTAATTCAAAATAAAAGTATTTATTAAGATATATTTAAAAGGACAATAGCTATAAAACATTTTTCCTCCCCATCCAAAAGTGGTTACATCTCACATCTATGGGAAGAGTGGACACAAACTTTAAGTACAGTGGTTCATAATAGAGAACACAGATGTTTAAATCAATTTATACTTCTTGTACTTTATGATCTAGGTATTCTTTCTCCACATGCAGTCCTCATACTATAACTCTCCCAGAGCAGCATTTCTGCTTATCAGATTGTTCATGTGAATCTGAGGTTTCTTTCTCCTCCACAGCTGAACTGTTGACTACCAGAACTAATTCTTTTTTGAGTTCCTCTGTACTACTCCAGCCACAAATCTGCTGTTCCATGCTATATTTTTAAGTTTCTTTTCTTTTCTTTTCTTTTTTTTCTTTTTCTTTTTTTCTTTTTTCTTTTTCTTTTCTTTTTTTTTTTTTTTTTTTTTTTTTTGGCTTTTTTGCTGAGGCAATTGCGGTTAAGTGACTTGCCCAAGGTCACACAGCTAGGGAATGTTAAGTGTCTGAGATCAGATTTGAATCCAGGTCCTCCTGACTTCAGGGCTGGTGCTCTATCCACTGCGCCACCTAGCTGCTCCTAAGTTTCTTTTTTATGGACATTAAAACGAATATGCATCAATATGAGAAGTACAAAATAGAGGACTACATATAAAACTGCACGCCATTTTGTTTTAAATGTCTGTTAAATTTAAGAGGATCATAACAAAATATCCCTATTTGTGATCCCTTACAAATGTTTGTTTTGTTCTTTCTATATTTTTAAATGTTTAATTGATACACTTTTCTCTTTGCTTGGCTTCTCTATCTCTACCTATTAATCCTCCTCCCAAAAGAACCCTTCTTTATCAAATATAATTCATTATATTGGACTCTGTCACTTTAGTGGTTTGTCATTTTCTCCTCCAGTTCATTTTACAAATGAAGAAACTAAGGTCAAAAGGGTTAAGTGATATGCCCAGAATTACATGGCAAGTAAGTTTCTGAGGCCAGATTTTAACTCACAAAGTTGAGTCTTCTTGACTCCAGGCCCAGACTTTTTTTCACTGTGCAACATAGGGACTGAAAATAATTCTTGTCAAGCAAAATTAATCAACTTATTGCCCATAGTTGAAAATGACCCCATTCTATACCTCTTCGCCCCCACTTCTCTGCCAAAGAGAAAGGGGCATGTAGCATGCATCATAATTCTACGTAAGTCATAATTGGTCACTATTTACTAGAATTTAGAAAACTTTCAAAGTTTTCTTATATTAATTTTGGAAATTATTTTCATGGTTCTGCTCATTATACTCTACCTTGGTTTATACCAGGCTTCTCAAGTCTCTCTTTGTCATTTCTAATGAGCCAATAATATTTGATCAGCTATCATTTGGCAATTAATACTTCACTGAAAAGCATCTACTTTATTTTTCACAGTTATAATAAAAATTGCTACTATGAGTTTTTTGGGGGTACCTGTGGGTCTTTTCTCTCTGTTGCTGATCTCTCTGAGGACACATTTCTAGTAATGGTATCATTTCATCAAAGGGTATGTTCAGCTTATTGACTTCATAGATAAATAGCATCAAATTGTTTTCCAGGATGGTTAGACTGATTTCGAGCTCTACCAACACTGCATTAGCGTACTAATCTTCCAAAAGTTCCTTCAACAATTATTATTTTTATTTTTTTGTCATCTTTGCCAGTATAACTGGTGTGGGATTGGACATCAGATTTATTTTAATTTGTAGTTTTCTTATTATTAATGTTTTTCCTGATTTTTTAATGACTGTTGATAGCTTGAGGAAAATAGACACTTCCATGGCCATCAACATGTGTTTCTCATTCTCATGATTTTCAAAAATCAAAACAAAAAGAACTCCTTTATTAAGAAAGTCAACACCAAAGGATTATCACCCTAGATATTGAGGTAGACAAATTTGAAGTATTTTGTTATAATTAGTTCTTCTCTTATATATTAACAATTCTTTTAGCACCTTATTTTTAAATGGGAAAATACTGATTAATCTAAATTATAGTGTTGTTTTGGGGCAGCTAGGTGGTGCAGTGGATAGAGCACCAGCCCTGAAGTCAGGAGGACCTGAGTTCAAATTTGATCTCAGATACTTCCTATCTGTGTGACCCTGGGCAAGTCACTTAACCCAATTGCCTCAGCAAAAAGGAATAATTAAATAAATTATAGTGTTGTTTTACACAAAAATGCCTGATAACATGCCAGTAAAATCATGTTGCCTCTGTTTCTGGAATTGGTTATTCAACTAGAGAAATGTCAAAGTTGATTCCTTTGACTTGTGATTCCCAGTTTTCCTCTCTCCTTATAAAAATTAAAATTTGATCTTCAGTATGTTAATCATTTCTTTGAAAAGTTATAATTAATTTACTTGTATTAATTGATATATATGATAATATATTCTAGATCAATGGTTCTTAACAATGTCTGTGTCATGGACTCCTTTTAGCAGTCTGGTGAAACCTATAGACTCCTCAGAATAATGTTTTTAAATTAAGAAAATAAAATATATAGGATTACAAAGGAGATTGATTATGTTGAAATGCAGTTATCAAAATATTTAAAAAACAAAAATAATTCTTAGACCCTGTTCTAAACTAATGTTTTACCCTGTATCCTTGAGAAAGAATATGATAATGAGTTCTGCTATTCACTGTATATGCCAGCATTTAACTCGATAGCAACAGTAAACTATCTAGCTACTAACCTTATTTTCAGTCTTGATTCTGAGTAGAAAATAGCTAGAGTCAGGATTGAAAATAAGGAAGTCCATTTCCCTTTATGGAATCTATTTAGAGCCCAGTTTTTCTGAATCTAGACAAATTTATTTTTTATTAATTTAAAATGTATTTATTGCCTCTCATGTGCAGAGAAATTTCCCATGAATTAATTTTTTAAAAAATTAATATAAACTTCCAAGTTTATAAAAATATGACAGCAACATCAATGTTATATGATGATCAATTCTGATGGTGGTGACTCCAACAATGAGATGACTGATGCTAGTTCCAATGATCTTTTTTTTTTTTTTTTTTTTTTTTTTTTTTTGCTGAGGCAATTGGGGTTAAGTGACTTGCCCAAGGTCGCACAGCTAGGAAGTGTTAAGTGTCTGAGACCAGATTTGAACTCAGGTCCTCCTGACTTCAGGGCTGGTACACTATCTACTGCGCTGCCTAGCTACCCAATGATCTTATGACAAATAGAGCCATCTACACCCAGAGAGAAGACTGTGGGAATTGAATGTGGATCACATGACATTCTCACTCTTTCTGTAGTCTTTTGCTTGCATTTTGTTTTCTTACTCATTTACTTTCCTTTTTTGATCTGATTTTTCTTGAACAGCAAGAGAATTATATAAATATGTTTACACATATTAGATTTAACATATATTTTAACATGTATAGCATCTATTGGATTGCTTGTCATCTAAGGGAGGAGGTGGGAGGAAGAAGGGGGAAATCTGAAACACAAGGCTATGCAAGGGTCAATGTTGAAAAATTATCCGTGCATATATTTTGAAAATAAAAAGCTCCTTAAAAGAGCTTATAAAAATATGCTACGTTTTTATCTATGATATCACCATAAATTAACCAGATACTAGAATTCTAGGTGATTTACAAAATCACAGAATTTCAGAGTTGTAAAAAAAAAAAAAAGTCAGATAATCATCTAGTTTAGTCCAGACCTAAGCAGGAATCCTCTTACAATATCCCAATAATTCATCTTCTACTTAAAATTCTTCAGTAAAGGAAATCTTATTACTTCCCAAAGCAGCTCATTCCAGTTTTGGAAATGTACTTTTCTCACCTTCCACCCACTGTTCTCTGTTTTACCATATGGGATCAGCCAAAGCAAGTCTCGTCGACTTCAAATTCCCACTGTCCTTCACTTACATTTATATTTCTTTTCTTCAGTCTGAATATCCCAAATTCCTTCAACTGATATTACTATAGTATGGTCGCACTCTTCTATCATCTTGGTTTTTCTCATTTAGAGAGGCTCCAGTTTGTCAACATTGTTCCTAGAATGTGATCCTGAGTATAAAACACAATATTCCACATTTAATCTGGAAAAGATGATCTTCTCCTTTTTTGTGGAAAAGCCTGTATTCATGAGTGTAGCCTTTGGACCCATCATATATCACCCTTTGATTCATTTGAACTTTCAGTCTGCTGAAATGAAATGTTCTGCAAAGCTGATCATTTAAAACATTCATATGGTATTGTAATAGTATTCCAATTAAATTTCACATTATTCAATTGTATGGCTTATTCTTATTTTATTTCTTTTATGTAGCTTATTTTTCTAGCTTTTAAAATGATCCTTTTTTAACTCTGTGCCCAACATAATAACTATACTTTTTAGTTTTGTGTTATCCATAAATTTTCCAATCTTGCCATCCATGCTTTCATCTAAGTCATTGAGAAAATTTTTACATAGCAAAAGGTGGATCCCTTTGACACTAACCAAGTTAGTGAGATCAAATTAATATCAAACAGGTAGTGGCTACATTTCAGATTCTTTCATCCACTTAGTTCAGACTCCACCAAACATAGCATCACATAGCCTATATTTCTGGAACTTGATCATAAGAATTTTATGATTTTTATGATCAAATTTGAAATATACACTTTTCTAGTAGAATGAAGAATAGGGATTATTTTGATTTTTATATCCCAAACATATTTGTAGTACTTGCACATAGTAAGTCAATGATGAAAACTTATTGAAGGAATGAATGGATACCTTTGTTCCCATTTAGTAGTTGAGGAAAGTGCAAATTAGAAAAGTTAAGTAACTTGCCATCCTTAGGCACATGTTAAGTGTCTGAAGCAGGATTCATACTTGGGATCTTCTTGAGTCCTGTTTCAGTCATATTGCCTTTCATGCATGAATGAAATACTTTGCTGAAATCTCTCAGCATCTTTCTGACCTCTTAGCTAAATGAAGTAACATACATAAAACTCTTTTCAAAACTTATAGTATTATCTAAATGCTAGCTAGTGGCAGTAATAACAGGAACAGCCTAGTTGCTTGTCAAAAAAGGAAGAAAGATGGGTTTGTTCTTGAAGCATTTTGGCTCATAAACCATCTATTTATTAGCAAGTCTATGGTTTTTCCAGGAATCAAAGGCAAGCTAACAAGTTTATATTTAGCGGAATATTTCTGATTCCCTTCCCCACTAGGGAAAACAATCAGAATATTAGCTCTTCCCTAGACTTGGAATATTTCTCCCATTCTCCAAATCAGCACTAGCAGTTAGAGTTTAGCAGAAAAGCAGCTAATGAGTTTCTGTCTACCAATTAGCTGCAAGTTGAGTTATATTGGACAAGTGTGTTATGTTGGACAAATATTCTCTAAGTCTCAATTTCCTTATCTTTTTAAAAATAAAAGAAATTGGCCTTAATGATTCTCTAAAGTCCCTTCCAACTCAGTATATATATATATATATATATATATATTTAAGGATATTAAAGAAAATAAGGGTATCTAGGTGGCACAGTGGATGAAGTAGTGGACATAGAATCAGGAAGACCTGAATTTAAATCTGGTCTTATTAATTTTATGACTCTGAGCAAATCACTTTACCCTTATCTATAAAATGAGCTGGAGAAGGAAATGGCAAATTATGATCACAAAGAGTCAGACAAGACTGAAACAACTTAAAAACAACAAGGAAAGTGAAGAAAAGAATTATAGAATAAATAAATTCAAAGTTAGCAAACTGGAGGCAGGTCCCAATACTTGCCTTCTTTTTCCCTCTTGATTGATATAAATAGTATCCTCAATAACTCCTGAAGTGCAAGTGTTGAGATTACAGGGTTCAGTCAGATTCTCCCCATATAGGGCCACCAGAAAATAATTGTGAGGTTCACCACCAAATGATGGGGGATGGGGTGATACTCCAAAATAGGTTACAGGTTACAATTATGGGTTGTCTCAAAACAATTTGTAGGCTCAGACTTCCCCAAATCAAGGAGGAAAGATTTGATTATGCTGCTAAGAGCAGGCTAAATCTATAAGGGTCTTTAGCAAGGAAAGGGGTTCTAATAATTAGCAAGGGGGAAGACAAGTTCCCTTCTAACATTAAGTAGGAGACAGATACCATTAAAGAGTAAGACTCTATTAAGGTATAGCAAGTGGGAGGGACAATGACTAATCCTAATTTAGTACCCTAAAAATTAGCTATAACAAGAAGAAAGATGCCATGGTAAGCAAACCCTAAAAAGTAGTTAATGAGCTAATGAGATACAGTTAGGTTCTTTTGTAGGGGAACTGTAACCTCAGGAGTTTGACACCATAGCTTGGCTTTCTAATTGGATACAGTAAAGGTGGGGTTATAATAAATTTTGTCAATGCAAGATATTCTGCTAAGAATTCTACTTGATATTTCCGCCTAGTATGGAAAGGTCCACTTGAACAAAAAGCCCACTTAAGACCAAGATGAAACTCTCAGTGCTTCTCCCTGCTTGCCTCAGGGACTAGTAGCTAGGTTTCTAGAATGTAATTCAGGCTGGGTCCTTTGGCCACTCTCTGCCACCCAAGACCTGGCAGTCTTATTTAGCCCCCATCACAGGGGAGTTTTTCTGCAGGTTTTTCTTTTTGTTGAACTAACCAATTAAGGGGGAAAGTGAGAACTAACATAATTGAAATCCTTTCGGCTATTTTTTCTTGAGAAACTAGAATATAAAAACAGTCTTTGAAATACACAATCACTGCTAGTCATAACTAAATTATTACCCCTACTGCTATCACTACTACTAGGTAGCACCTATGCAAAACACTTTTGTTATCTCACTTGATTCTAGTCAAGCACTTAAATTGATTTTCACTAAAAAGTTGTTCAGACATAGCTGACTTATTTTCCTCAGGCTAAGAAACCTTAGTAAAGGCAACTTTTAAAATTTGCTATCCAGCTATTGCCAACAGTTCAAACAACATTACTTCCATCTATAGGAATGAAATTCTTGTTTAAAAGAGAGAGAGAAATAGTACTTGTAACCACTGCCCTCTAAAGATGGGAAACATTTTCATTCTTAGGATATAAAAATTATATTCTTTCACTCCCTTCTTTGCAACCCCCCCCACACACACACACACACATCCTGTGTCTGGAAGTATTTTCCAATGCAAAACACATTTAGAAGCATCTCTCTCTACACCTACAGACCTTACCTCTCCAATTAAAAATAACTAAAACAGTTGCTCTTTTCAGACATGTGGAGGAAATTAATTTCATGACAGTGGAACTTAAATGCAAAAGGTTAAGCTTTCTTTGAAGAAAGAAAAAACTAATTTTTGTTAAAAAAATATGTTACATTTTGTTTCATGGTTTAATTTTTTAAAGTGGTTTGATTTTTTTTTTTTCGGAATAGGAGGGAAGATAGGAGCCCTTCTAGAGGAGAGGTTTGCCCCCTTTTCAGAAACTTCTGGCAGGAAATTGCAGAGGATTAGCAGATGCTTCATTATTCAGTGAAGCTAAAAAAGCTTTAGTGTGGAGAGGGAACCTTCCCTGAGAAATTAATCTTAATATATCTTAATGTAGTCATGCTATGGACAAACGGACATTGCATTGTCTGTTTTGTGGAATCAATTTTTCCCAGAGAAGAGAAGAAAGGGCTGAGGATTTAGGACAGCCAGCCCCATATTGCCATTTGGGATGAGGAGAGGTATTAAAAATACCTCTCCATCTTCATCTGTAAGGGCTAAACCTCAAGCAGTGTCTCATTAAAATTTGTTATGCTGCCCTGTGCTGACCAATGGATTTATCTCCACGTTTCTCCTCCTAAGGATTCAACTTCTTCATCTCCTGTAGCTATTTACTTTTTTTTTTGTTCAAATGGGGGAACCTCCATCTTTTTCTAGCATCATATTACAGTTTGATTCAGATAACTAAGCTCTCATTTGTCATGAGGACATCTCCATATATAACAGACCACCCAGAAAAGGATTATTTTGAAATAGATTATCATTATTTACAATTATATACCACTTTTCCTTGTGGTATAACCTAGTGCCCCAAATCAAGTGGGTAACTTACTCTGACTTCTTTCTTTGGTAGGAATATACATACTACACCAAAGTCAAATTGCCTCCCAACATAGCTAAATCAATCTAGATATATTTTTTCCAGGATTATACCATAATCATCTAGGACTTTACAAGTAACTCTTACTTATCTATGAGTTTCTTTTTTATTTATTTTTTTATTTCATTTATAGAATAAAACAAACTTTCCATAATATAATAAAATAAAAAATGATTACACATAAAACTGCAAATCTATTATATACAACTTACTATTCTTTTAAAATATGTAATCAAATTATCATGTAAATTTCTTTTCCTTTTATTTTCTTCCCTTACCCCATCTTTATTCTAGAAATGGCTACTATTAGACACATATAGCTATAACTTCTATTTTCAGTTATTTTTCTGGATGCAGATATCTTTCCTCATAAGTCCTTTATAGTTAATTTGGTTTTTTATCATATTCATAATTATTCACTCAAAATCATTCTTTTTTTATGAATCAATTGACAAACATTTTAATATAATTTACTTGGATTTACTTTCTGCTTACAAAAACAGCAACAATATTAGCTTATTTTCCTTTTTATAGTTTTTTTCTACCTGCTCTTTTTTTTTCTATTTTAAGCTTTTTATTTGTATAACATATGTATGGGTAGTTCCCCAACCTTGATCTTTACAAAGCTTTCCAATACAAATTTTACCCCCAGTCTCCTCCCCTCCCCTAGATGGCAGGACGTCCACTACATGTTAATAATGTTGAAATGCTTGAGAAGTTAGGCAAGAAAAATCCTATCTACAAGGAAAAAAAAGAATCAGAGAAAGGCAACACAATGCAAGCAAATGTCAATAGAGATCATGAAAATGTTACGTTGTGGTCCATATTTCATGTTCCTCTTTCTGGGTGTATATGGTTTTCTTCAGTGAACAACTGGAACTGGTTTGAGACAATTCTTTATTGCAGAGAGCCATGTCCATCAGAATTGATCATCATGTAATACTGTTGTTGCTGTGCATGATGATCTCCTGGTTCTGCTCGTTTCACACAGCATCAGTTCATGCAAGTCTCTCCAGGCCTCTCTGAAATCGTCCTGCTGGTCGTTTCTTACAGAGCAATAATATTCCATAACATTCATATACCATAATTTATTCAGCCACTCTCCAATTGATGGGCATCCCTTCAGTTTCCAGTTTCTAGTCACTACAAAAAGGGCCGCCACAAACATTCTTGCACATGTGGGTCCCTTTCCCTCCTCTAAGATCTCTTTGGGATATAGGCCCAGTAGAAACACTGCTGGGTCAAAGGGTATGCACAGTTTGACAACTTTTTGAGCATAGCTCCAAATTGCTCTCCAGAATGGTTGGATCCGTTCACAGTGCCACCAACAATGTATTAGTATCCCAGTTTTCCCACATCCCCTCCAACATTCATCGTTATCTTTTCCTGTCATTTTAGCCAATCTGACAGGTGTGTAGTGGTATCTCAGAGTTGTCTTAATTTGCATTTCTCTGATCAATAGTGATTTGGAGCAACTTTTCATATGACTAGAGATGGTTTTAATTTCATCATCTGAAAATTGTCTGTTCATATCCCTTGACCACTTATCTATTGAAGAGTGGCTTGAATTCTTATATATATGAGACAATTCTCTATATATTTTAGAAATGAGGCCTTTATCAGAACCATTAAATGTAAAGATGATTTCCCAATTAGATGCTTCCCTCCTAATCTTGTCTGCATTTGTTTTGTTTGTACAGAAACTTTTTAACTTAATATAGTCAAAATTATCCATCTGGTGTTCAATTAGGAGTTCCAAGTCTTCTTTGGACATAAATTTGTTCCATCTCCACAGGTCTGAGAGATAAACTATATTACGTTCCTCTAACTTGCTTACAAAGTCCCTCTTTATATCTAGATCATGAACCCATTTAGATCTTATCTTGGTATGTGGTGTTAGGTATGGGTCAAGCCCTAATTTCTTCCACACTAGTTTCCAATTTTCCCAGCAGTTTTTGCCAAATAG